>CM062806.1:841017903-841410403 GCA_031772625.1 Pinus tabuliformis
TGTATATTTTGGCACTTCGCTATCAATTTTTTATCTCTCTCCTAGCCAACAAATCCGATCGGAGTGAAAGCAAGAGAGAAGTGAATCACATGGCAATATTTTCTATTGCTTTGAAAATTTAATAAAAATTGTTTGATTAACAAATTTTTATTTATTTTTTTAAAGTATTTTATATAAATTGTGAACATTCCTACTCTATAGTTAAATCAAATGAGTCTTTTTTTTTTTTTTTAATATAAAATGTAAATAAATATTTTAACAATTAAAACAATAAAGTATGAAACCTAAATCAAATGAGTCTTTTTTTTAATATAAAATGTAAATAAATATTTTAACAATTAAAATAATAAAATATGAAACCTAAATATTAATAAAACGAAACGAAAAAATATAAAAAAGAAAAATAATATTTTAAAATTAACTTCAATTTCACAATAATTATTTTAATTATTTATTTAATATAAATTTAATATTATTTATTATTTTATAGCTCATTTTATAAAAATTTTGAGTAAAAAAATTGTATTATTATTATTTATTTTTTACCACCAATATAAAAGATATTTGCATTTCTTATGAATTTAAAATTGATACATAATATTTAAAAGTATAAATATGAAAAAGATATGCAGTTTCTCCCAAGTTTAAAGTTGATATATAATATTTAAAAGTATTAAAGGAAGCAGCCTTATTCCCCTAAGACATATAATCAAACGGTCTTAGTATCTTACCGGAAAGAGCCTTAGCCTTATTCTATTACCGGAGAGAGAAAGAGCCTTGCTCATGTGGGAGAAAGCACCATTTTTGCGCTCAAGCATGCTTAATATGTTACTCATGTTAAGTAACCCTCTAGATTGTGTTACCTGATGCCCCCTCGTGTCGGTTCTTCCTGTTCTGAGCCCCCGGGAGCCTCCCATGCTGCCAATGGGGTCATAGGTTCCATTGCATCTACTTCCAACCTAATACAACAAAAATATTTTAATGTGACTCATAAATATTATATTTCAATATTTATATTAAATAAAATAATTATTTTTTTTTAACTATAATTCACAGTTACTAAATGGATGTTATATTTATGGGTAATAATTTGGGTAGATCTATCTGAAAAAATCTACCCGTGGGTCTAATATATTGAACCTAACCCCAAAAACATCGAAGAGATTTGACCCATGACTTCTCAATTAATAAAACACTTAATAATAAAAACTCAATTAATTAAACTCTCTCTTAAAATTTAAAAATTATATATATATATATATATATATATATATATATATATAATTCTAATTCAGTGCACTTATTACAAATTCACATAAATCATAGCTCAATGAACTTTTGTAAAGAACATTTTATATGCAAATACAAAACATTTTATATGCAATATCTTTACATGTTAACATGTACGACCTCAATCTAACAATACCTTTACATAAATTTGACCATCAAATTATAAATATCAACCATATTCAATACAATTAATAATACCTTGAACAAATCCCCCCACACCCCCTCCCAAAATAGAGAAACAAAGATGCCAAAATTTAACTCTAATTCATTATCGGTAACAAGAAATGTACATAACTCATAGCTTAATGAACTTTTGTATAGAACGCTTTATATACAATACTTTACATTACATCAATTTGATCATCAAATTAGAAATAGATATACTTTATTCGTTTAAATTGGATTATATAACCTCTTATTAATCAACTAGAAAGTTGTAAAATACCATCTCTACGGGATAAGATAGGATGGGATGAGATAGATAAATAAAGAAACAAGATTGTCAATAAAAATATTTTAATTAGAATTACTTAAAATTAAAATTAAAATAAAATAAAAAGATGCAATTTTAATAAATAAAAAAATAATATTAATAATTATATTTATAATTTATAATTAATTATAATTAATAATTAAGAAGTTTAAATTTATCTTATTTTAGATTTATCAAAATTGAAAAGATTAAATTATTTGAAATACATTTTTTTTTATGAAATTTAAAAACAAAATATTACAATAAAAAATAAAAAAATTGATATATATATATATGTATATATATAATATTTTATGTGGATATTCTAATTATTATTAGAAATTTTGAGAATTGAATGATTACAAATGAGAGTTGTGAATCTTATAATAGAAGGAGGTGTAGAGGATGTTTAATCTTGTCCAACATTTTAGGTGGACATTCCAATCATCATTAGAGACTTTGAGAATTGAATGATTACAAACTAGAGCTGTGAATCCTATAATAAAAGGAGTTGCAGAGGCACCAAAATTAGTTGTTAAAGAATAATATTGAAATAATAAAAGTAATCCTTAAAATATAATAATAATATTAAATTATATAATTACTTGTTACAAGAAAGGGTCATGTGAATAGATTATCTAAAATAAAATATATAAATAACCTTTAAAAGGAAATGTCAAGTCAAAATATTTAAATAAATGTCCATTGTCTACCTTAATTTTCTCTTAACCCCCATCCCATTTATCTAGTTTAATTCTCTTTTAATTTAATTAATAAATAATTAATGATATCTTTTGATTTGGCGCTTTCTCTTAATGGTCATTTGTATATTTTATTTTAGTTAATCTATTGAGTTAACCCTTTCTTTTAACAACTAATTATATGATTTAATATTATTATTATACTTTAACAAATACTTTCATTATTTCAATATTATTCTTTAACGACTAATTTCGGTGCCTCCTTTTATTATAGAATTCACAACTCTAGTTTTTAATTGTTGAAGTTTGAAATTGTCCTATTTTTTACAAACATTTTGCCTTCCTTTCCATCTTTTCCATAATAATTTTGTTGCAGTTTAAAGCTAAAGGTCATCCTAGATATGCTCAAATATCTAAAAAGGTATTTATCATCCATGATTTATAATCTGTTGTTTCTTTGTGAAATTTAATTTAAACATTCCTACAACTACCGAATCTCGTTCATTCTGCAACTAACCAAGAATTTTGCAGCTATCTCCATGGTAAGACAAGTTCTAGTGCACTAATGGATGAATAAAAGATACCAATAGATGGCAAATGGTTAGCATATGGATATCCACCTATCTTGGTGATCTGGTAAGTTACATGGATTGAGAGATCTAGAAGTCAAACCAGAAGTCAACTATGGTTATGATGTTCCAACGATAAGAAAAATTTGAAGGTGGTTCATGGCAGGATCAAGCGAACATGGAAATGATTGAGCAACCTTTGTAGCCGATGTGATCAACCAAATCCCTCATGATTTTCCCTTTCAGTAGCAAATCATGAGGAGCACGACTTTCATCTTGATTTTACTTCCTAGCTGTTAGATTAGTCAAATTGCCTCTTCACTTAGGACTCTCAGAACAATTATTCAATAAATATGTATAAAAATATTTGAGGCAAAGCTAGAGTAATAGTTTTTTTTTTTTTTTTTGCCAAGGCAAGAGCGGATCCTTCTATTCAGTTGAAAAAAAAAGAAGAAATAGTGTACAAAAGGCTTAACCCACAACTAGCCATTAGATCCTGAGCTAAAGATCCAGTGGATGAGAAACATTTCGGGTGGCCAACAAGCGCACCGTTTAACAAGCAAAACGGACCCAATGAACTCAGTAGACCATAATTGATAATTCTATCGGGTCCATTTTTAACATAACCTTCGTTCATTTTCACCTCCCAAAATCCACCATATGTGCGCGATTCCAGATAGGTCGTGCGAACAGCTCGAAACTTAACCTCTGTTTTGGACCCACCAACAAGCACGATTAATCCTGGTCATAGATTGACCACGATTGATCCAACGGTTACGAATCATATCGCGCGGCCTTAACTCACCGATGATTACTACGCGATGAGGGCGATATTTCCTCCCCACTCTGAGCCACGTGTTGCGTGGTGAGTGGAATCACTTCCAAATGAGAAAAACTGCTTCCGGCATGAAGGGGGTGCAATACACCAGAAACCACTTTGAGGGTGGTAAAACTACCATAGGAAAAAAAAAAGCGGGGTTTTTTGGCTGCTGCGAAAGACTGGATTCCGGTGCCTGGGCCAAAGGAAGATGAAGATCCCTTCTTTCAGCCATCCCCCTGAAACTTCTGGTTCGTTGTTGCCAATCATAGACCTGCATGCCAAAAGCGACCTTACTTGTGTCATAACTCTGCATAAAAGTCAACGAGATCCCGTCTCTATGGCTCTATTTTGGTATACCTTATTGTCCTCTTCTGCCTGACTAAAACATCGCTCCCTTAATTTGTTCTGAGGCATCTCTCGCCAAATCAACTTGACCTGTTTTTAGTGCAAACAACTCCTTGATTGGCCATAATGTCCACCAATTTATTGGTCGTCCTACGCACATGAGTGAAACTCACTGTGCATAAGTCTAGGAGGTGAAATTGGATCCTTTGAAAGACCTGGATCAACCTCCAATGACTTGAGACTTTTTTCGGCTCTGTGCCACAGCATATTCTTTTAACCGAGTTAATGATCAACTCAGAATCGGCTTCAATAATAATATTCTAGAGATTATCCTGCTTCAAGAAATCTAAATACTATTCAAGGGCCATTAATTCAGCCATATTATTTGTAGCTCTTCCCATATGGCAATGGAAAATAAAAAGAATACAACCATTATCATCTCGTAGCACTCCTCCAAAACTAGTAAGACCTGGGTTGCCTTTTGAGGCGCCATCAATGCTGAATTTCAGAAAACCCTGAGGGGGGGGATGCCAATAATCTGGCTTATTTGTCAGATTCATAACCTTCCTATCCATTCCCTGTGGTATAAGCCTCTGCATATCCAGCTGACGAAGTATCTGCATCTCATTTTCTGAAGGTGGATTTTTTGGGGAGTTTTGCCCAATAGTGTCAATCGTCTCCTTGAGATATCTTAGGATCTGCTCAAAAATGTGTTGGGTGGTGCTGTGAACATTTTTGAAGATTATATTGTTCCTTTCTTTCCAAACATTCCAAATTATGAAGCCTGGAATTAAAACCCAAGCCAAGCGAAGAAACTCATACTCAGAGAAGTTTTGTCTCCAGTTATTTAGGGTGTTGATAATGCTTTCTTTGTCCCTGTCCGTCTATTGGAAAATTGTGGCAAAAGTATCCTGGTGGGCTCCAGTATTGTAGCAATAATGCTACAAATCCTGGAGCTTCCTATCTCTAATTTTATCAACCCGGTAGTTCGTACAAACTTGGAAGCGACGGTGTTGTATGCACAAGTACTAGCTCTTGTCGTAGCTGTCACTTGGTCAGCTGGCACAAGTCCGCTAGGGCTCAAGCCAACTTCTATATGCTCACAGAAGAAGCTTTATGAGTGATGGACAAAAGCTAACTTAAAGGAGACTAATCTACTTGCAGAAAGAAACTGAAAGCCAACAAAACATGAAAACCCTAGTAAACCCTAATTTGACTAGCTAGGCCCTTACAATGCAAAACTGTGAATGAAACTTCTACCAATGATGCCATTACTTGCAGTGAGCTGAAATACATGCATCTAAGCTAATTGCATCTGAAAAGACATGTTTTTGTATCTTTTCATTAAGTGGTTGGATTTATTGTGATGGTGCTTTTGATTAGGGTTTGACTGTGCAGGAGCGGTTCGAATGGAAGGAAAGCATGGGCAAGGTCAGGATGGCTGGAGGAGGTCCCAGAGGGTCTCTAGCATCCGTCCACAGAAGTCTACCACGTTCGGATGCTCAGCAACTGAGTTTGCAGGCTTCTACAGGAAGTCTGCAGGGGATCCTACAGGAAACTCAGGGGTTCTACAGGAAGTCTGTGCAATTCTACAGGATGTTCGATTGTGGGAGTTTTGGGAGATGGTGAAGTGATGGAGTGGTGTGGGAGGATAGGTGAGATGGAGATGGAACTGGTGATGGCTCAGGAGCAGAGAAGTCAGATGGAGAAAGAGTGCATGCAGTGGGTTGATGGCTGGAAGGATGGGATCAACGAAAGGTTAAGAAGATGAAGCTACGTGGCAATGGATGAGTTGGAGGGTAAATGAGCTGGACAGAGGCCGAGTAGGTGGCTTGAGGAGGGATCAAGAAGAAGAAGAAGGAAGTGGAATGATATGGAGCAGTGTAAATGAAACAAATGACTTATGTCTTGCACCAACAACGAGAATTCATTAACCTATGATACCTGTGCCATTAAACCTATGAACAGCAATGGAAAACCGAGAAAAGAAGCCGTGCATGGAATGAAAAATGTAGAAGTATGGTTCAATATCAAAAGTGCATGGATGGATCTTCAACGAAAAGGACTATGTTGCAGCTTGCATGGAAGTAAAAGACTGTGTTTCTTTTTGGTGGTTGATATGGACTGCACCCCAATCCCTAAGCAGAGATGGCAGTGATCTCTAATGACCTTTTTATGGAGCTCCAATGAATTATAACTATCCTCTTCTAACCTAAGCAACTGGAAGCAAATTCACCATATACTGATCCTATTCAATCTCATAAAAACTAAATCAGCAGACTGTAAATTCGAATTGCATGTCAAAGTAAAGAAACGAAGTGCTGGAACGAGAGGCAAATAACATTACAACACCGAGGAGATCTATTGCTCTCAGGTTGGGCCCTAACCTGAGAGCTATAGCTCCCTTAGAAACTCAGAATGAGATCAAAATCTGCCTGTCTTTATTCATAACCAAAAATCTGATGTCATGCCAAAACTGGCTTACAAAAAGAACCAACACCGAGCTGTAGCTCGTACTTCGAAATTACAAGAGTAATGCAAAAGTTCAAAAAGCCCCTATCAAAGGCTACGGCCTCAGTATTTATGCAAAATGATGATCCAACAGGTTTCCTTGATTTGTGGAGCTCGGCTGTCCAACTGAAGGTTAAACTGCTGATCCTGTAGAACAGTTGTAACTGCTGTTCCTGTAGAACAGTTGGCTGCCTCTAAGCTCGGTGGGGAGATTGGTTGGAGCTCGGAGCTATGGTGGGAATCACGAGGAAGGTCCCCAAGACTGTGGACATCCTCTCCTAAAAACCAGCAGTGCCACCTTATTGTCTCCTTGTCTCCTTTCTCGTGGTCTTTGCTCCCTTTTAATGCCAAAAACCTGAAATCATCATTTATTAGTCACATAGATAGAATGCCTACCCTTCTTCCTACAAAAAACACGAATAAACCAAGAAATGAATGCATAAGCAATAAAAAATGAATCTTTTGAGCAAAGCAAGTAGGTCAAATGAGCCCAAATTGTACCAAAAATTGGGGCTCATCATATCCCACAACCTATAGGTAAAGATGCAGTCATTGAGAAGGTGCTCCATTGTCTCCTCTTGGGCTTCACAGAGCTGGCATCTAGAAGGTCCCAGAACACCCCTCTTCCGAATATTTTCCCAAGTCAGAATTTTCTTATGATGTACCAACCACATGAAGAGTTTAATTTTCATCCAACCTTGATGCCTCCAAAGGTTCTGCCAAACCCTGTCCGGTACATAGGAATCCAGCTCAAGGAATATCTTCTTGGCTTCCTTAATATTGAAGGTACCTTCTTTATTGTTGCCCCATCTAAGTTGGTCATGCCCCTTTGAAACAAGAATCTTCCTTTGGTCCAAAATTGTCAGTAGTGCATCTGCTTTTGCTTTCAAGGGGTTGTCATCCCCAAATTCTATATTCTTCCAGGTTCTCCATTTGTCTTCTATACTGGTTTGTTCCCAAAAATATTTAACCCTGAAAAACCCTTTGGTATCCGTTTCTTTCTTGAGGTCCAGAAAGTCCTCTCTTAACAGTGTAGGTTCTTGTTGCCATTTATCCTCCCAAAACAAAGCAAGGTCTCCTTCTCTGATTTCCCATAAACTGTTTTTCTGCACTAAGCCTCTATTCTCCCAGGCCTTATTCCAAATGTGGGATCCTTTTATGATTCCTATCATCCTTATGTGATCATTATCTTGCCAATTGCTAACATATTTTTCTTTCCATACACTAGCCCACTAAGCCTTTGGATCTTTTACCCAACGCCACCATAATTTTTCCCCTAAAACCTTGCTGAGTACATTTGGATCATCCAATCCAAGACCCCCATGGGTTTTCAGTTTGCAAATCTTATCCCAAGTTACCAAGGCCCATTTCTTTCTCTCCTCCCCCTTACCCCAAAGAAAGTGTCTTTGAATGGTTCTAAATTGTTGTAAAACTCCCTTTGGAACTGGAAGTGCTGAAAGAATGAAAATGGGGATTGATTGCAAAACAGCTTTTGTAAGCACCAACAGGCCTGCCAAGTTTAAATATCTGATTGTCCATTTTCTAATTTTATCTTACATCTTATTAATTACCGGATCCCAGATGCTTTTGTGCAAAGGTTTATGAGTTAGAGGAATTCCCAGGTACTTGGAAGGAAGGACCTCCCTTTGAAAGCCCAGCATTCTGGAGATATTTCTCTGAATAACGATATTAGTATTAAAGAAAAAAATCTTAGATTTGGACAGATTTACCTCCATACCTCTGGCCATAGCAAAGTCACGCATTATTTGTTTATAAGCAAGAGCTTATTTTACCGTGGGGACTCCTTGCAACATAGTGTCATCAACAAATTGTTGATGGGACAAAGCCTGTCCAGTTTCAAAAAGTTGGATACCCTTGATGTTACCCCCTTCTTTCGCATGCTTGATAGACCACCCAAGTCCTTCCATCATGAGGATAAAGAGAAAGGGAGAGAGCGAATCTCCCTGTCTGAGACCTCTTGAAGGAGTGAAGGTCTTGGAAGGAGAACCACTAACCAAAATTGAAAAGCTAGAAGAAGTGACCAGTGCCATAACCCATCTTACCTAATTGTGATCAAATCCAAAGGCTAGAAGGACCTTCCTAATATAGGTCCAATTCAACTTATCATAAGCTTTGGCAAGGTCTAATTGCATAATCATTCCCACCTTCCTATTGCTTAACAATGAATGCACTACTTCATGCACTTGAATGATGTTATTGAGTATTTGTCTACCCTCCACATAACCTGATTGCTCCACAGAAATTAGAGTAGGAAGAAGGGGTTCAAGTATATTGGCAACAACTTTGGATATTATTTTATACACCACATTGCACAAAGCTATGGGTCTAAACCTGTCTGAAGTCTGAGCATTATCCTGTTTTGGGATCAAGGAGATGAAGGAAGTATTGAGTGCCTTTAGAATGGTTCTATTAAACCTGGAATCCTCCACTACATTCATAATATCTTATTTAACAATGCTCCAACAGGCTTTAAAGAAATCCACGTTGAAACCCTCAGGGACTGGTGCTTTGCCATTCTGCATTTCCTTAACTGCCTCACTGACCTCCTCTTCAGTCACTGGCCTGTTGAGATTGAAATTATCCTCTCTTGATACTAGCCTAGGTATATGCCTTGTTAAATCCCTGATAAAGTGATCTCTGTCTACAGTGGTCTCCTTCGCTATACCTTGAAAGTGCTGGACTAACACAGTTTCTATCTCTTCATGGGAATTGCGAAGATGACCTCCCTCGTCCTTGATTGAAGAGATCCTATTATGGGATCTGTTTGCCATGGTGGATCTATGGAAAAAACTAGTGCTTCATTCCCCTTCTTTTAGCCATTGAACTCTTGATTTTTGTCTCCAATATATTTCCTCTTGTTTACATAAGTTCTCCCAGCCTTGATGAAGTTGGGTGACTTGTTCATCTCTGACTCTATCAAAGCCATCTGTAATAAGAGTTTGATTGAGTGTCTACATTTTTGCTTCAACCTCTTTTTTTGCTGCAAAAATATTACCAAATTCCTTCTTGTTCCAGTCTTTGAGTTTGAGTTTGATGTACTTTAGTCTTTTGTGGAGTAGAAACATTCTTGTTCCCTGAATATGCATATATTCTTTCCACCATCTTGCTATATTGCTGATAAAATCGAGGTGGGTAAGCCAGATATTTTCAAATCTAAAAGATCTGTTCTTGGGGGTACCAATGCCTTGTACCTCCATTTGTATAGGCCAATGGTCTGAGCCACCAAAGGGGATAATTCTCACTATCGTTTCCTTGTCTGTGAGCATAAGGTCCTCTGAAATTATGAATATGTCTAACTTTGAGGCTACCTGAGACTCCCCTTCTCTCTTGTTGTTCCATGTAAAGAGGCCATTATTCATTTTAGTGTCAACTAGCTTCATATTATCTATGAAAGTTTGAAATGCTATAGAATATTTGCTTAAGGTTCTTGTTCCCCCTTTTTTTTCCGAAAGTGATTTGATCATGTTGAAGTCCCTACCCATTATCCATGGAACTCCTCCATGTCTATCTCTTAATTCTACAAGAGAATCTAGAAATCTGAGTTTATCATCCAGTCTTTGTGGGCCATAAACATTCGTGACCAAATAAGTCTTGCTGTCTCCCACAGGCTGAATAACCACTGATAAATAATTCCTATATGCCTCAGCATCTATTATGCCAATCTTTTGAGGGTTATAAAGAGTGAGTATGCCTCCTGCTGTATTATCTGCTTTAACTTCTAGAAAATCAAATCTATTTAGCCATTTGCTATGAATTTCTTTGATTTTTTGAATGGAACATTTAGTTTCCTGGATAAAGATCATATCCAGAGCTTCTTGTTTCATTCTATTGCTATGTATTCTTTGTTTTCTTTTACTACCTAAACCTTTGATATTCCAAGATGTGAACTTCATTATTAAAGATTTGTAAAGGAGTAACTGGATAGGTCTTTCATCTTACCTGAATCTATCATTAGCTTTCCACATTCCATCAATAGACATTCTGCTTTTTCCTGCCTCTTTTCTTTCCTGGGTTTCTAGGAGCTAATCCTGGTATGGCTTTCATAGTTTTCACTCCTTCGTTGCCCTGCCTTTCATTGTTTCTTTGCTTTTCCAGCCCTTTGGCCTGAGTTTCCATAGGAACAGCTACTATACTCTGTTGAACTCTTCTTGAGGTAATGAGTCTACCCCTCCCATGGTTCCCTGTTTCAAGAATCCTTCCAGATCTAGGTTTTCTCTATCCAGAATCTCCTGTAGTTCATGATCCTCCATTTCCATCTCACTCTGAGTAATTTCTTGATCCATCTCAAGTTCTCCATTGCTCAGCATTGTTTCTTTCTGTTTAGTAACATCCTGTGCTTGTTCCCTATATTCTTCTTTCTCCTTCTCCCCTGAGCTTCCTTCCATTACCTGATCTGCTTTTGATATTCCTTCCTCTTCTTCGAGAACTTGGAACCTATTCAGACTGGCCTTTTTCCCTTCTGTTTTCTGTTGCTTTGGCCCCCTTTTGCCCCCTTTTCCTCTATGTCCCACTTTGTGAAAGCTTTTAGTGTCTTTCATTGTGGTTTCTTTACTTCTGTTCTCTATTTTGCTGAGAGGGCAGTCTCTAAATAAGTGCCCATGCTCATGGAACCTGTGACATCTAAAAGGAATATGTTCATAATCTACTATTTGCACCCATTCTTAATCAAAAACTTCCAAGATGACCTCATTTGGTAGGGCTCTCGATAGGTCCATCTCCACACATATTCGTGTGAAGGAGGTGTATTTTCCCCTTCTGGTGGCCTCAGAGGCTTTAAAAAAACGACCTAGTTTATTTCCTATGGCAGATAACGATTCCGTTTGCCAGTAATCAAGAGGTAGGGAGTAGAGTCTTATCCAAACCGGGACCGAAGTAAAAGTTTCTCGCTTTGGGACAAAATTCATCATCCGCGGCCGCATGTAGAGGCCTGCTGCTACGTAGAAGTAGGGTCCTCCTTCAAACACCCTGTCTTTGTCCTCAATATTCATAAAGACCACAATGAAGAAACTCTTTGACCCAAGGTGCAGGTCTATGCTTCCTTTCGGTTTCCAATGGTATTTAATCCATGCTTGTAATGCCTTTTCAGCGGGCCATAATCCCATGAGTTTACAAATGATATCATAGGTCCGCATGTGGTCCCTGTGCGTCTGCAGAGCAGAATCATTTAAAACTACTCTGGGAGTGACCTCAGCCTTAGGTTTACATGGCCCCTTGGGTGCCTTGTTTTCTACTCCCTGTTTTTTGTCTTCTTCCTCATTATCTTTCATGCTGTTGTCCTCCCTTGGTTTGGTAATTGATCCTCTTCCAGATTCTTTTTCCTTTCTCTTGAAGGCACTCTGACAGATTCTATAGGTTTCTTACCTTGGCTGGCCACTGCCTGCCTGTAGGAGGGAGTGTAGCTCCCCCCTTTGCGCGCCTCCATGGAGCTTAGAAACTTGAAACCCTAGCTATTTGTCCATTGTTCGTTGTTCGCTCCTCCCGAAGCTAGAGTAGTAGTTATCATTGCTAAATTGTTGTAATTTATTTGTGTTAAAGACCTATACGATTAATATAAAAAATTTGTTTCTGAATCAATGAGTGGCTAAGTGATTTTAGATCCAATTGCGAACTTTCTCTCAACAAAAGGCCTCCCTAGAGAGTTGTAAGAGTAGATTAGCTTCCAATTATGTTTACTGCAGTTTGTTTGATAAGTAGTTTTCTTCCATTGAATTTTGTTGATGCATTTTATTGATTGGTTCCTAGTTTAATTTTCAAAATAGAGCGCTCATAAAAATTCAAAAATAATTGATTTCCACAGTTCATTTCATTTCGTAGTTCAATTAATTTTGCTAAGTATTTTCATGAATGAAGAATGCAGAGATTTTGAAGTACCACTGCACACACCAGTAATCCTTTGATGTTACAATTCAAATTTATATTTTGTTCAACAAGTCTCGTTTTGATTTATTTCTTTTTCGCAAGTAGGATTAGAGTTTCTTTTCTGCAAAATAGACTTAGAATTTCCATTTTTCAAGTATATTAGAACTTTCTTTTTTGCAAAGTATATTAAAATTTCTTTTCTGCAATTAGAGTTAGAATTTCTTTTCTAAAATTAGAATTATTTTTTTTTTCCTGAAAGTAGAATTAAAATTTCCTTTTTGCAATTAGAATCTATGCTTTTGAATTCATAGATTAGTCCAGCAATTAAAATTCTGATTTCATTTTTCTTTAAAGTATCTTTAATTGGAAATAACATGTGCGTTGAAATACTTTGATTCAATCTAACATTCGTTCACATTTATATCAATTTCATCTTTTAAAAACCAAAGATAGAACTCCTAGCATATATTGTGCACATACACGTCATAAGTACATGAACCTTGGTTGACAATTAATGAAGTAATTTAACATCAATTAAATTACCCAACATTTTGGTGTCGTTGTTATGGAAGTGTATATAAGATTTCATTTTCATTTGGTTTACATGCATTCAATCTTGTATATGCATGACAAAAGCATGATAAAAATAATCTAGACTGCATGAATAAAGAAAGGGATTCTAAGGGTAGATTTGTAAATAGAAGTCGAGGACAAAGTTCAATTGAATCCTACATCACCACTCACTTCTACTAGACTACGAAGTGCCACACCATTCACTGATACCCACATTCCATCCACATAAGGTATACATGGACTCCTCAGGTACATAGATCTGAAATCCAACCTAGAGATTCACCAAATTCTTCCACTGAAGCTATAGTTTAAGAACCAACATCCCCAATAGGAGTAATATTTCTCTCTTCAACAAGAGAACAACTATTAGGAAAACAGCTATAGGTCCCTAGTGAAGAAGAGGAAGTTTATTCTAATATACCATTAGTATAGGAGTTAGAGGAAGAGAGATAATCCTATCATTGAACCTTATATTATTTCTGAAGAATCTACAATGGCGTGGGAAGGAGAAGGAGAAGTACACAATGTAGATGGTGGACCTAGGATTGGAGGTGGAAGAGGTAGAGGAGGAAATAGAGGAGGAGGTGGAGGATGAGGTGGTAGAGGAGGTAGGGGAGAACCAGATCCTTATGGATTTCCTATCTTTGATGAAGATACCACAACCACAATGAAGAATATCTCACCTTCTATTCTTCCTAATTTTCATGGTTTGAGAACTGAGGATCCAGAAACATTTCTTTTTGAGTTTGAAGTATTATGTAGATCCTATGATTATTTACTTGATACTAAAAAATTGAAATTATTTCCAGCCACTCTAAAATATGGAGCACTTAAATGGTTCATGGGACTAGGGACACATAATATTAGAACATGGGAAGAAATGAAAAATGCATTCCTAGAAAAATATAAAGATTATTGTATGCCCCATAACCTTAAGGATGAAGTCTTTAAGATGATGCAAAAGGAGGATGAGAGCCTTGAAGACTTAGTTGAAATGTTTGCTTACAATGTTAAAAGGGCTAGGATGCATGAACTAGATGAAGAAACATTAAAATATCTTTTGCTAAAATCTATAAGAGATGAGTGGATTGACCTTCTCAACTTAATGGGAAAAGGAGATATTTCTCAACTTTCATTTGGTGAAATCTGTGATTTGTTTAAACATATTTCAAGATGTAAGGCTAGAACTGGTAATAATCCAAGAGATCCAGTCATGTCAAGAGTTAGTAAATCTGCAACTAGAACAGTGAGTAGAGCTGAAATAGGTAATTTTCTTGATAACTTCAAAAAAAATATTCTTGGGAATCTTTGTGAACAACTAGATAATCTCAAAATGCAAAACAAGAAAAAAGCTGAAAATGTTGCATTATTTATTTTCTATCCTAGGTGTAGGAAGAAATACGTTTTGAGAGAATGTTTCTTGATAGTGTAGAAATATATGTCATATGTGCTAAAAATCATTATACACGGGAGTGTCCCGTAATATCTGGTCTTAAAACTGCCTTTTAGGATGAACCTGGAACAAGCCCAACATAATCAATTTTTTTTGTTTCTAAAAGACCATGGAAATCCCAACAACCAAATATGACACAAGGCTTCAACACTCGTTATCAGTCCTATGCACAACCATAGAATAGTTGGACTGCACCTATGCCTTGGCAACCTTGGCCTCATCAACCTTAAAATCCATCTTGGGGACAAGGTTGGAATAATTCCTATGGCATAAATCTTCAATATCCTTAGTTTCAACAATCTTATCCCATGTTTCCACCTCAATATTATCCTCCTCAACCAAACTAACCCCCTCAACTCCAAGCTCAACCACCAAGTCAACAAATTTCATTACCATCCACTCCATTACCTCAAAAATCAAATTAACTACTTACTCAAACACTCACAAATCCAAACAATAAAAATCAACAAGCTATCTATAACATAGAAGGTCAAAATTTGCAAGTTTTCATGATAGCCACATTAGGTCTATATGATTTTCAACTTAGATCTGGTAGGGTTTTACAAAATAATTCACCACCATTTTTCATCCAAAAATCTAAACAGGATGAACCTCTTCAAAAAGAAAAACTTCTTGATCAAGAAAAGACTCCTCCAAAGGAAGGTGTTCCTATACACTTGAAGGATGACTAAATAAATCCATATCCTACAATTCCTCTAGTAGAACAACCTTTTATTTCCTTACAAGATCCACCTTTTCTTGAAAGGCTTAAAATTGATAAAGGAATAGAAAGGCAAATTGTATTACCAAAATAAGATATGCTAGATGAACTAAAGAATGTTTGCAAAAGCCATTAAGGATTTATGCATTAGTATACCATGATCTAAACAAAAAGAAGTAAGGAAAATCCAATTGGTAGGAAAAATCATTGATATTATGATGGGAAAACCAATAGTTTAAAAATATTTAGATCAGGTATCCCTATTGTAAAAATTCACATCAATAGTATCGATATTCCAAACACCTTGATTGATTTAGGAGCAACCATTAATATGATGAGAAAATAAACTATTAATTGATTAAATCTTCCCAATCTTCAATAGAAACCCACATTATTGCAATTAGCAGATAAATCTATTATCAAACCTGATGGTATATTGGAAGATGGATTTTTTCTTTAGATTCTTGGGAATATCCTGTTGAATTTATGATATTAACTCTCAAGAATAATTTAGGGGGCCATCCATTGATCCTTGGTCGACCTTGGCTAGCTACAATTGATTCATTCATAAGTTGTAGATCTTGTGATATGTATATTTCTAATGGAAACTATACAAAGAAATTCACGTTGTATCCACCTAGAAAAACAACAAATGAATTAGAAAGTGAAGTATGGATAGACGACGACGATGATGACTTTGATGATATTCAACCAATATTTACTCTTTCCCAAATAGATGAAGAAGATCAACTAATCAACTTAATGAATAACAATGATTCATCTTCATAGTATGAACAAGATCAAAGTTTTCAGGAACAATGCAAAATTGAATACCTATCATCTCATCGAATGGATTTGCATTCTATGGAAAAGTTTAGAAATTCTTTAGTAGAAATCTTTCCAGGAAAAACATTAAACATTAATAATGACATGGAAGAATTTCAAAAGATAAAATTGATAAAGGTTTTGCAAAAACACTCCTTTGCTTATGCATGGGAGTATACTGATATGAAAGGGATTGATCCCAAAACTTGTACACATCATATTTATATCCAGGAAAATGGCAAACCAATTAGACAACCTCAAAGGAGGATGAATCCTAATCTGAGAGAAATTGTCAAGGAAGAATTACAAAAGCTACTTAATGTGAATTTCATCTATCTAATATCAGATAGTCAATGGATGTCACCTTTGGTGATTTTTCTAAAGAAGAATGGAAAATGGAGAGTGTGCATTGATTATAGGGAACTGTACAAAGCTACTTTAAAATATCATTTTACACTACCTTTTATAGATAAAGTATTAGATACCTTAGCAGGGAAGAAATATTTTTCATTTCTTGATAGTTTCAGTAGGTAAAACCAAATCCAACTGGCACCAAAAGATCAAGATAAAACAACCTTTACATGTCCTTAGGGAACATATGCCTATAGGGTACTTCCTTTTGGAATATGTAATGCACCTGCAATATTTCAAAGAGTAGTATTGAGTATCTTTTACGATCTAATACATGATTATGTGGAAGTATACATGGGTGACTTTACTATTTATGGAAATGATTTTGAGGAAGCTCTTGAAAAATTAGAAAAAATTATCATTATGTGTAAAGAAGCAAATATTTCATTAAGTCATGAAAAGTGTTTTATGATGTTTAATGAAGGGATTTTTTTAGGCCACCATATTTCAAGTAATGGAATTAAAGTGGATACATCTAAGGTAGAAGTAATTTCTAAAATTTCAATTCCTGTTTGTCAAAGAGATGTTAGAATTTTTCTTGGTTTCACTAGTTATTATAGAAGATTCATAGAAAATTTCACAAAAATAACCTCTCCACTTTTCAAACATCTTACAAAAGATTACAAATTTGTTTGGAATTCTGATTGCCAAAAAGTATTTGAAACATTGAAGAAAAAAATCACTTAAGCACCAATTTTAAGAGGGCCTAATTGGTCTCTCCCTTTTCACATTTCAACTGATGCTTCAGATACATCCTTAGGATTTGTGTTGGGAAAAGAGATCTAACTCATGATATTTATTATACAAGAAAAAATTTGACTCTTGTAGAGTTAAATTATATTGTAAAAAAAATGAGTTTTTACAGTGTTGTGCATGCCATTAGTAAATTTCATCATTACATCACTAATTATGAAAATTCCATTCATAATCATAGGGATTGGGTGAACAACTGTAATTAGTGTAAATAAATAATAGAGAAGATGAAGAGTCATTGGTAGATGAACTGAATAGTCTCTCTCTCTTGTATATAATAATGAACAACCTGAATGAATAATATGATTTGATTTGAGGAGTTACCTTCTGGCCTAACATGGTATCAGAGCCAACCTCTATTTTTATTTTTCTGCATTGTAACTCTTGTCAGTTTCCTGCCTCTATCTCTTTTCTCTGCCGAATCTTTGCATTTGGACAGACCATCCACATTCAATGCTTAACTCTTATAGAAGTTGTTTGGAGCGGACCTGCAAACAATAGTTGAAGTCGTTGAAGCCTTGGAGTTGAGAGATGGAACATGTGAGTTAAAAGACTGTGAGTTGGGTCGAAACCTGGAGGTGTTGCAGCGTTTGGTAAGTGTTTTCAATAATCATAATTCTTTATCATATCCCACACAACGCTGCTCCCACGTTGCTGTTCCATATATATAAGGCTGGTATATATATATATATACACACGCTTGCACCCTCTATGCTATCAAATTTGAAGTTCATTGTAAGTTTACTGAATTTTTAAAGATTTGGTAAACGTTTTCGGCGAGGGATTATTTTATGTTGTTTCCGAGCTCTTGCTGTCTTAGCCCTCTCTAAAGTGTATATCTAATGTAAATTGCATTATAGCGTGGATTCTTTATTTTGAAATAGAATTTCTAAGACATTGAACCGGAACTCATAACAGGAGCTCACAGCAACTCTGCTTACTTTTTATATCAGTGGAAGGGTTTGGATGGAGAAAGTTCTCTTTTGCTGCCTTCAGAGCATAATATTCTAGAAGGTAGGCTCTCAGAAGTTGCCTCGATGGAATTCCGCCATAGGTGACCCTAGTATGTAAGCTGGTTTATATCTTACGACAACTTCAAAAAAGCCCTTTGATCATGACCTTTTAACTCATTTGGCTAGAAATCTGTTTCGTGGGGTGGTAATCCAGTTGAAATTAGCGCTTTATCGGCTCTGTTTGGCTCCCATATATACCTCAGATATTTACATATCAGAATAATATTGCTACACAACAAGTGCAAATTTTTGTGAGTAGAGGAGAAGTATTTTTTTCCACAGTACATAGATTTTACAATGCATTCAATCATATCTACTGTGGGAGTAGTTTTCAATGGCAAGGAGAATTAACTTGAGTGGTCCTGGAAGATAAAACACACCCTCATTTTCAATGAGTTTTGGAAAGGAGTGTGTGTTGGAGACGGAGACAAAGAACCAGAACAACGTACCTCAAACAAGGCGTTCACCATTTGGGAAAATAAGAACATAAAGGCCTATGCATTGATTGTAGCATCAGTAAATGAAGAAGTGAGTTGCCATATTTTTCCATTTTCAAATGCTTACGAAGCCTTACAAAAACTGAAGGAACTCTATGACTCACACTCTGCACTTGAAGTTGTTCAACTCATGATTAAACTCTTCACCCTTGAATTACAAAATAATGATCCTCTTGCTCTTGCATTAGAAGTAAAATCTATTATGCATGATATCAAAGTCACTAATGTTGAACTAGATATTGAATCCTCTGATAGGTTTTCTCAAGGCACTTTATCTCACTTACTCAAATTATCTTGAGTCATTGCAAGCAAATGGAAACCTCAAAGATATTACCTTTGACTCCCTTTTGAAAAAATTCGCTGAAAGAGAGAAAGCTTTTGGGAAGAAGACAACTCTTGAATCTTCTAAAGAGGCTGTGTGCCTTACTCATAGAGAAAAGAATCTTACTCAAGATTCTTCTAGAGGAAGAGGTGGTCAAAGAGGAATAGGAAGAAATTTCAAAGGTAGGGGGGGCAGACACTCTCAATGAGAAAAGTCAGATTTGCACTACATACGTTGTAAAAGAGATGGATCACATGATGCATCCACATGCAAGTTGCCTTGGGACAGAATTGAGCAGGAAAGAAACCAACCCAAAGGTAAAACTAATGACAGAGACAAAGGTAAATCACCTAAATCTGTTCGCTATGTTGTGGCACATTTTAATATTGGAGTAAATGAAGACTTATTTAATGCTTCACTTGCTTCTTGGAAAAATGATTGGTTGCTTGATTTAGGAGCAACTTGCCACATGACTTTTAGAAGATATTTTTTTGAAGAATTTACTGACAATGATGATGGAGCAGTATACTTTGCAGAAAAATCAAAACTCAAGCCATCAGGGCTTGGAAAAATCAGGCTTAAATTGCTTGGTCGTCTAGACTTTCTTCTGCATCATGTTCTATATCTCCCACAGCTAAGGAGAAACTTGCTATCCTTGGTCCACATCTGCCAGCAAGGACACTCCATTCATATGTTTGATGGCAAGCTTGAGGTGAGAAAAGCTTCAGACCACTCACTTGTCATGAGGGGGATAGAAGAAGAAAGGCTTCTCAAGCTGCAGGGTACCTCTGTTCATGCACAAAATTTCTCATACAATTCTCATTATGAAGAAGGTACATTTCCATAAAGTTTATTATGGCATGCTAGATTCGGAAACTTGAACTATGACAACCTCTGCTTGTTGAAGAAAAATGGTGTTACTGGTTTGCCTACAATTCCTAGGAAACTTAAACAATGTGATGCTTGCATTCTAGGAAAGCATAGAAAACAGTCTTTTCATGACTCACATTCAAAAGCACATAGAAAACTTCAACTCATTTATTCAGATTTATGTGGTCCAATGTCTGTTCCTTCTGCAAACGGAAATAAATATATGATAACATTTATTGATGACTACACCAGAATGTGTTGGGTTTATTTATTGAAGAACAAATATGTTGCTTTTCAAACATTCAAGAACTTTCGTACATGGATTGAAAATGATGCACAATCTCATATTGGCTCTATTCACACTGATAATGGAAAATAATACAGTTTAAATGAATTTGAAAACTATCTTTGCCAACATGGGATCAAACATCAAACAACTGTGCCTTATAATCCCCAACAGAACAGAGTAGCTGAAAGAATGAATAGGACAATATTAAATATGGTGCGCTCCATGATGTTTTTCAAAAACGTAAAATTGATGTTTTGGTCTGATGCAGTTATATGTGTTGTATATGTAAAGAATAGATGTCCATCTAATGCTATTAGAAACAAGACTCCTTATGAAATGTGGTATGGGCACATTCCTTTGGTAAAGCATCTCAGGGTCTTTGGTTCCACATGTTACACCTTGATACCAATGTACATAGAAACAAACTTGGTGCAAGAAGTCGTAAGTGTATCTTCCCGGGGTATTCAAACACCTCCAAAGCATACCGTCTCTATGATGAAGTCAAAAAAACGTTTGTTGTATCTAGAGATGTAATCTTTCTTAAATCATCCAAAACTGACAATGTTTTTGAGCAACAACTTGACTTCTTGGATAGATTTGCAAATGCAAAATCATTTCAAGAATTTGATAATAAAATTCCACATCTTGAAGGGGGGATTCCTATACTAGATCAACCTGTGGAATCTTCTTCTGAAGCACTCTCTCCCTCACAGGAAACTCCAACAACGGATGATACTTTGAGTGATGTGATTGATAGAATTGGGAGACTCAATCTTGATTCAGTCCCAACTCAATCAATGGAGTAGCCTGGACCATCTGAGGAAGGTCTCCAAAGTGGTTGAAAAAGACACTTGAAAGTGTTCATATTGATGAGATTGGAAAGACAGGAACTAGAAATTCAAACCGGAAAAATGGAGGTGATGTAGATGATTATGATTCACCTGTTGATATGGATGTTTCTTATGATTGTGAATTGAATTTGTCTACAGATTTTGAACCAAATTCCTTCAAAGAAGCTGCTTCTCATGATGAATGGAAAGAAGCGATGCAAAAGATGTATGATGCCCTGATAAAGAATGGCACCTGGAAGCTGGTTGATCCTCCATTGGGAACCAAACCAATTTTCTGCAAGTGGGTCTACAAGAACAAGTATAAAGCTGATGGTTCTCTTGACAAGCACAAAGCCAGGCTTGTGGCAAAAGGTTTTACATAGAAGGAAGGGGTCGATTATGAGGGGAATTTTGCCCCCACAGCAAAATGGGCTACCATCCGGACACTCTTTGCCCTAGCAGCTCAGAATGATTGGAAAGTCCATCAAATGGACGTAAAAACTACTTTCTTGAATGGAAATCTAAAAGAGAATGTGTTTATGTCCTAGCTTGAAGGATTTGCTGTGAAAGGACATGAACATAAAGTATGCAAACTTGTGAAATCCTTGTATGGCCTCAAACAAGCACCATGAGCCTGGTATGAAAAACTAACTGAGCATCTTCTGAAACTCAATTTCAAACATTATGATCTTGATGATGCAACTTTGTTTATCAAGAAGGTTGGAAAAATAATTGTATATCTTGTGGCATATGTAGATGATCTTTTGATAGCAGGGAACAATGAAAGCTACATTGCATCCATAAAGAAGGAATTGAGGAAAGGTTTTGAAATGACTGATTTGGGCTATGTTCATTACTATCTTAGTATCGAAGTAACTCAACATCTGAAGTCCATGTTCCTTTCTCAAAAGAAGTACATTGGAGATCTGTTGAACAAGTTTGGCATGACTGAATGCAATCCTCTAACTACTCCAATGGAAGAAAACATAAAGCTCACATCCATTGAAGGAAAATTTTTTGAGGATGCAACAAAGTATAGATAGCTTGCAGGAAGTCTCAACTACCTAACTACTACCAGACCAGACATTTTGTTTGCTGTTGGAATCCTCTCCAGGTTTATGCAAAAGCCTTGTGAGGGACATTGGTTTGCTACAAAAAGAGTTCTAAAGTACTTGAAGGGAATTCAAGACTTTGGAATCAAGTATACACAGGTGGGCGACTTCAGCTTGATTGGATACTCTGATTCAAACTTTGATGGAGACAAAGAAACTGGGGTATCTGCTTTAGGTTATGCTATGAGTCTTGGATCAGGAGCTGTCTCTTGGAGATCACACAAAAAATCAATTCCAACAAATTCCACAATAGAGGCAGAGTATGTGGTAGCAGCTAAGGCAACAAAAGAAATTGTGTGGCTCAGGAAAATTCTTGAAGAGTTGCAGGTAAAACAAGTACAATCGACTCCACTCATGATTGAAAATAACTCGGTAATAAAGTTGGCCAAGAACCCAAATTTCCATGATCGAATGGAGCACATAAATACTAAATATCATTTGATTTGACATCATGTTGAGGCTAAAACAATCCATCTCTGCCATTGTTCCACTAATGAGAAAATTGCAGACATCTTCACCAAAGCGCTTGGAAGAGAAAAGGTTGAAAGATTCAAAACGATGCTTGGACTCACCATCATCCCTTCAAATTAAGGGGGGGGGGGGGGAATGTTGACACCTAATCATAGGGATTGGGTGAACAACTATAATTAGTGTAAATAAATAATAGATAAGATGAAGAGTCATCGAGAGATGTACTGAACTGTCTCTCCCTCTTGTATAATAATGAAAATCTTGAATGAATAATATGATTTGATTTGAGGAGTTACCTCCTGGCTTGACAAAAATCATTCTAATATTAGATATCTAATGAACAAACAAATTACTAATGCTATAATTACAAGATGGTTGTTATTATTTCAACAATTCAACATTACTATTCTTGATAGACTAGGAAAAGAAAACACAATTATTGATTTTCTTTCTGGAATGCATAATAATAATGATGATGTTCCTATAAAGGATAATTTTCTTGATGAATATCTTTTTGTAGTATCTATTAGAACTCCTTGGGTTACAAATATTTCTAATTATTTTGCTATAATATAGTTACCCCCAAAATTATCAGCCAAAGAGAAGTAGAGAGTTATCAAATCCAATGCACTTATTCTTGGATAGATAGAGAATTATACAAAACTAGCCCTCATTTGATCATTCGAAGATGTGTTCGGGAAGATGAAGTAGCAGAAATATTTAAAGCTTGTCATGATGAGCCATGTGGAGGGAACTTCGCTGATAAAAGAACCGCTGAAAAAATCATTCCTTTGGGATATTATTGGCCTTCTCTTTTCAAGGATGCCAAGGAATATGTCAAAATATGGGATAGTTTACAAAGAATGGGAAATCCTATTCCATTAGATGAAATGCCTCTACAATCACAAATACTTACAGAGCCTTTTGAAAAATGGGATCTAGATTTTTTTAGACCTATCAATCCTCCATCTAAATAGAAAAGGTATATACATGTTTGTACAAATTATGTTACAAAATGGGTAGAAGTTAAAGCACTTCCATTTGCAATTGAAAAAGCTATAGTTACATTTTTTTTTAGGATATTTTTACTCGTTTTGGTGTTTCAAGATAATGGAGCAATATAATATCAAGCATCAAAAGTCCACTCCATATCATCCACAAGCCAATGGACAAGTGGAATCTACCAATAAAGTACTTGAAGCAATTCTAACCAACACTGTGAATTTGGATAGAAGAGATTGGGTAGAAAATCTTCTAGAGACACTATGGGCATATCAGACCACATGGAGAAATACAATTGGACACATTTCTTATGAGATTATCTATGGGAAGCAATTCTTGCTTCCAATTGAGTTCCAAGTGGAGACCTTAAAAACAACAACCAAATTGGCCTTGCTTAGGTTAATTTTACCATGTTCTTATCACTGGCATGCACCCATTCAGTTTGCTTGTATTAAATATCTATGTGAATTTCAAACTTACTTGGAGAGCGTTAGAATTGTGCATTTAGGGTGTCTATATTGACCTTCGATAACTCCATAGCTTAATCTTGGGGTTATCATGCCTGTTCACCCCTTCCTTCTTCCTAACCATTAGAGTATATAAGGTTATTATTTCTATTATATTCGCTTTGAAGGGTTTACCCAATGTGAAATATTAAAGTCATTTATTAATTGAGGCCCATAACATGATACCTAAGTGAAAGGTGTGCGGGGTACAATAATGTTTCACCTTTTTATAGTTGGTTTCATATTCGTATGATTGAGTTGGGTACTTCATTATTCAAACACGCCAATGTACACAACACTACCTTGCTGCCACATATTGATATTCATGTGATATTTGGAGTGAGCTTAGTGGTCTGCTCAACCTGACCTAGGTTATGATCAACACCCATGATTTCTCGAATGAGGATTAACAGTGGGATCTATTCCTCATAACCCTAAAACCATACCTTAATACTTTACTTGCCATTTTGCACTTTGCCTTCTTACTGTCGCCGCGCTTTGAGGGGAGTGCTTGGCAGGGCATTGGTATGGACCTTAAGGGAGCCGAACTATGCTCTCTGCTCTACCTAATATGCTTTTGTGCCTTCCACTTGACATTTAGACTCCTTATAGAATTCTAGTCGCCCATCCTCCGGTTCTTCCCTTCAATTATCAGATCAAGAATGGTTTTAAATTCAAATTTCCTGGCACAAGTTGCATAATATCTCTCAGATAACAAGTATTCTGTGTATTGCAACATTCCTCTAGAAAGGTTTCTCCCATTGCTGCACTAGCTTGAACAATGCGCATATTTGTAGGTATTGGGTTCTTTTTGCAATAATTTGTTTTTTTTTCTTGATAGTTATACTTACTATACAGAGAGGGTTCCTATGGCTTACTACTTGGTTTACTTGGTTGCATAGACACAGGTTCATAGTACCCTTCATCTATCATATTCAATGCTATGGCATCTCCAATAGAGGGCTCTGCCCAGGTCGCCAATGAAGATCAAATGTGAACACCTGGCATTCGCAGGTAACCTCACCCAGTTCCTCTTTCATTTTCATGCAAGCGAATTGTTATAGTGAGACTGGTTCTGGAGCTCCAAACTGAATTTGTTTCCCTTGACCCTATGTATGCTGATGTTGGTCTTAGGCCCCTCCTTGGATTTCCTCCAATGAGTTACATGTATCATTTATTTCTTTATCACTTGGTTATATTTTCCTCACGGTGTTTGATTATTTTGTTTCCCTTTTATGGTTTTTTCTCTTACTTATTTTCTCCTATTGTTGTTGTTGCCATTCGCATGCAGGTACCAAGGACCTCACAGATTTAAGTTCATAGTTGTCATTCTCAAGCTTAATTCCTCTCTTTAATGCATCAATGTTTTGGTCCCTTTTCCAGGTCGGTTGGATCTTTTCTCTAGTGGTTTCTAGATGTTGATGGTCATAATGGGTTTCACTTCTCTTCCTATGTGTCTACTATTGAATTCCACATATTCGTGGCAACCATTATGGATCGAGGCCTCCTATGGAATTTGGGGTTTAAATTTCTTCAGCATCATGTGTTGTGGTGGGTTCTTGCTGGTTAGCCACGTAGTGGTTCATATTGTCTCTTTTGTACCAAATGATACTAAATGTCTCATGTCATATCATGGCGACTCTGTACTTAGTAAAATTTGATACTTTACATTGTTCCTGAGGTAAGTCCATTGTTGGGTTTTCACTCGGCATTTACTTTTTGGATTTCATTTTGTTTAAAGTTTTGTGTAATGTATACACCTATCATATAGAAGATATTTTCAATTTCACTCGGCATTTACTTTTTGGATTTCATTTTGTTTAAAGTTCTGTGTAATGTATACACCTATCATCTAGAAGATATTTTCAATTAATATATATGAATTTTTTTCATTATATGTTCCACTTCAACTTCCAGTGCATAGTTTGCATTCGGTTTTCCGGACTACATGTATTCCCCTTACTACTGACACTGTTTCAACTTCAGTGCATGATATTTAACTGGGTTTTCTCCATTTCCTAATGCTATTGTGTTCTGTTTAAATTAGTATCGTATATACGACTTACTTGTTCGATTTCTCCAAATTTCCAGAAATTCTGTTATCTCTCATGCATAATTTATATTTGCACTACAATAATACATGTATCTTATTAGTTTCCTGTGCTGGTTTAACTTTCAATACACAATATATACTTGGGTTTTCTCCTCTTCCTAGTATTGTCATACTCTGTATCTATTAATGTTGTATATACAATTTACTTGTTCGTTTCCACCAGGTGGCCAACACTTCTGTTATATCGCATGCCCATATGTTATTTTATTCTTCCTATTCTCGGGACTGATATGTAGAATGGATAGTTGATCATTTTTGATCTATTGTTCCATTTAGAATTTCTTTCATCTCAAGTATTCACTAGGAGTACTAGAACAATCATGCTTAGTTGACTGTTGCCAAACAAGGTTATGTGTTTCTGTCATAGTGATTTAGCATAATATTTTAACTAGCACCTCCAGTTTCCTAGACAAACATCTATGAGAATGGAAGGATACCTCCCTCCTTTCATTAGAAGCTCGAAGTCTTGTACAAGTTTTTCCTCCTAAGATGTGTTTTTCCTTTTTCTTTTAGACATAAAATATTTTAAATCTATTACCCCAACTACAGCTACAACCAGCGTGCTTGGGCCATAATTCGCTAATTGGAATTCATTTTCTGTACAACATTTTCTCTGTCTTTCCTTGAAAAGGAACTGTATCTAAATTATTTCCCTTAAATTTTGCAGCTGTTTTATTATTCCTATGACTCTTGGAGGCATGCATCGATATTTACTTCCTTTATGCAGAATAGTACTAGTGGTTTGTTGACGGGTCGAAATGTACTGCCAACATATAAGGGGTCTCTCCGGTGTGAAGTTCGAATTAGACCTCACACTGTTTGGGATAGGAGCCCCATCTGGTATGTGGGCCTGACTGCCACCATGAATGTTTTCTGCTCTTGGTTATCAAATGAGAAGGTGTTAGAGTGGGGCAAGAATGAAATGCTCAGGTAGTGAAACAAAATCAGCCCAAGATTGACAAATTGCAGAAAGAGGTGTGAACAAGTCTCAACAACAATAAGAAGAGATATACGATGAGAGGGATTAGTGAGCTAAAACCCCATCAGACATAATAAACATGAACATGCCAGAAGTCAATTGCAAATTAGTTCACAATAGGTCACTAACATGGCAAGGAACAAGTAAACACAGATTTGAAAGTGAAACATACATGCAACCACTATGTATTAGTACATAACATCTTGCGTATATGAAAGCACACATACAAATATGGTGAGGTACCAGACAACTAATACAACCACCATGAGTAAGCATGGGAATCAGTGCCAAATATAAAAGAAAACATCTTATTAATATTGCTACAACTTCAAATACATATCATGCAATTGGTCAATACCCAATAGTGGAACATGGGCTGTTCATACCATTGCCTAATGCCAAAACCCTAGCCCCACTGCAAATCCACTCTCCTAGCTACCAAGAGCTGAGTGGCCCTAGCTCTCAAGCATAAATTGAATATCTATCCTGGCCTCAACTCAAGTGCTAAATTCCTCTCTAAATGAGGATCGAGGGAACATTTATAAAGATGAGGTGACTTTTCACCTACCGTGACCCTTGGACTTCCCTCATGACCTTTCGGCTACCCTCATGACTCTTGAGATTACTCAATTCTTTCTCAGGTCAAAATGATTGTTACATGCCCACATTAGTCCTAACATAGTGGTTGATATAATGGTGGGCAATATTTGTATTATGATGAAGGAGAGAGAGGGAAGGATGTAGAGGGTTATTGGAAACGCTAGAATGCTTATTTCCCATATGTTGGATTGATGCAGATGCTTGGTCCTTGAACGGACTTGGTCTCTTTCCACTATGCTTCACTCGTATTCATCAATCCTCTGTTGATGTGCCTTGGGGTTTATTGAGGGGTTCTTGAAGCTTGCAAGGGACCATCTGGCTTGCTATGAAAGCTTCATGATAAACTCTAAATCTTTCGTATAGACCAATATCTTTCTACCTTCCTCCTACCTTGAATATAGCTTGACTTCAATATCTGTTGTTGACCAAGATCATGCATTTCCACAACATCGGTCCCTTGGTTCATTTTAGCAAAAAATTCAGCTCAAGTGTCTACATAAATGGTAGGGATCTGCCTTCGCCACTTCAATCCTACACATGTACACAATCATAAATTAAGCATTAATTAAACATGTACTTTGGTGAAATATAAGAAACAATTATCACAATTAATAACGAGCCAAAATTCTTAGCCTTGGCATCTCTTGCAATTTCATGTTCACAAATATGTGCATTGATATGCTCCATGTCTTGGCACCAAGGTGGAATCAATCATTTATTTCCTTGAGTAGTTAGATTATCATTGTTATAACACATTTCACGCTCCTTTTCATCCTCGTCATACATGTTGGGCATTGTTGCGTTGCGTTGTTTTTTAAAATTTTCAAAATTGCTATGTAAATGATTGGCTGAGGTCTATATTTATAGTTCCAGGTCGCGCATGTGGGGTTGCATGGGTCATAAGGCCTGATACAGGTCAGTGTGTGACCTTTGCGACCTATGCGACCTGTGTGACCTTTACGACCTGTGCGACTTGTGCGACCAATGCGACCTTTGCGACATGTGCAAAATTTGTGACCTTTGCGGCTTTTGTGACCTGTGCGACCTTTGCGACCTACGTGACCTCTGCAACCTTTGCAACCTGTGTGACGTTTGTGACCTTTGCGACTTTTTGCAACCTGTGCGACCTACGCGACCTATGTGACCTATGTGACCTTTACAACCTGTGTGACCTCTGCAACCTGTGCAGCTTGTGTGATCTATTTGACCTTTACGACCATTGTGACCTGTGCGACTTGTGAGACCTATGCGACCTATGCGACCTTTTTTACTTGTGCGACCTTTGAAACCTATGAAAACTTTGCGACCTATGCTATCTATGCAACCTATGTGACTTGTGCAACCTATGCGACCTGTGCAACCTTTGCGACCTTTGTGACCTGTGAAACCTATGCCACTTGTGCAACTTGTGTGACCTGTGTGACCTTTGCGACCTATGCAATTTATGCAACCTATGGGACCTGTGTGACCTATGCAACCTATGCGAATTGTGCAACCTATGTGGCCTTTGTGACCTTTTGACATGTGCGACGTGTACGACCTATGCGACCTGTGTCACTTGTGCGAACCATTGATTTGGCTAGGTCGCATGGGTCACATGGGTCTCAAAATAGAATGAAGTTGCGACTTGGTGACTAGAATGGCCTTTATTTGGCTTATGAAAGAGACATCAAGCTTTTCTATAAATTTTTGGGGTTTCCCGACTTTAGAGTAGACTCTAAGGATGGGCAATAGCTATGGAAAAGGTAAAGGGGCTCCTAAATTTAGGAGAGTTGGAAAATTTTGGAGGGGTTATTGCAGCGGCTACAAGAATTGGCGATTCACTGGTAGAATTCAACATCTCAGCCCACATCCCTGTTATAGACATATTTGGGCACTGCAACCCCAATCACATATGTCCATAAACCAAGGGCTTATAAACCCCTAAAAGTGTTGTTTCATACCCTAAAGGAACAAGGTCAGCTGATTACATCATTTCTCAGAAGTTCTCCCTGAAAAACTACTCAGAACTGGTCAAAACTGGACCATATAGACTGCTCCATGCTGAGGGTGCGATTCATCTCACCCGTTACACATGGGGGGTGTGATGCATACTAAAAATCCCTTTTGTAGGGTGCGATGAGTGAGAGCAGACAAATGGCAGAAGTAGTTTGATAGGTGGAAACTCAAAGAATCTTCTAGAAACTGCTGATATGACACTTACCTCTCTGAATTCACCCAGGGATGATTAAGAGATCATGAAATATCCAAGTGGAACCAAGAACTATTAGTGAAATGACACTAATCAAAATCCCAGAAGCTGAATCACTCTCTTGCAAACATTTATATATGGATCCCTCATCCTAGAGATCCAGAGGCTGGAATCTTGTAATTTGCAAGGAAGTGTTGTTGGTTTCTCTTTGAAGACATTGTTGGGTGATATTGCTTTGTATGAGGTGAAGAGGGCTTTCATGCTAGGAGGATGATGCTAGATCAGATAGCTTGGTTGTAATCCTCTCTTCTACTACTTATATCAATAAAGCTATTTGAGTTTTCCTCCATATGCTTGTATATCTCTGAATCTTGTATTTCTATATGCATTTATATGCTTAATGTACATCTGATCCTACATTGTTTATGGTTACAGATCTCTATGCTTTGATGATATTTTGTTGCTTTGACTCTACAGGTGTTCTTTGAAGCGGGAAAAGTGAGAAAGGAGTGGCGAAAGCTCTATCAAGGGAGAGAGGAAACGAGCAAGGAGACTAGTGAAAGACTGAGGTTGGTACTCTCTGCTTCTCTCTCATCTGTCTCTCATAAAGGAAAACACAAGTAACTTTAGTTTGTTTGTTTCTAAGATAGCTACCCATATTAGTGGGACTAGTAGCTCTAAATGGACACTAGTTTTCCTGATAATGAAATGGCGACTCTAATGGGGAACGAATAGTTTGTTTGTTTTGTTACTGTTGTTTGCTTTATAAACCACAGACGGAGCCTGAAGTTAAGCCAGCTAGCCTTCGAACTGCTTTTACTATGCAACTGCAAAGTAGATCAACGCTGCTTCAGTCAATCTTTGGGTTGGTTTATGAACTGAACATCTAGCTTGCAAACATCCTAAGTGCCTTGGTGGTAGCTCAAATAACCTCATTAGATCAGCCCCTATATTTTTGTTTACTAACTATCATTAGCTCATCCTAAATCCCTGAACTTCTCTGCAAACTATGAGTGAAAACCAAGCTCAGTCTCATCCTTGGACCATCGCACTATCTCTCATTGGCAGTCTGGATGCATCACACCTCCCATGTGTTGTATGTGAGATGCATCCCTATTTTCCTTAAGGACAGGTGCGATGATTGAGTAAGACTATTTCTGCCTCTAGATTTTGGTTTTTTCTCCTCATTGTCTTCAACTTTATTCAGTAGTTTTGCTGTCTATAATTAGTATATCATTGTTGAAACCATCTTCCTTTGCATTATTTCAGCCTCCATTGATAAGGAATTGTGAACGTTTTTAATGTATTTTTCATCATTTAGAGTTCTCCTTTGCAAATAGTAGCTTAATTGAACTGTCGTCTTTTGATTTGAAAGTGTCACAAGTGTTGTTTTCAGTGAAGAAAAAGAGTGTTGTAAAGTCTTCGTCTTTCAGATAGTTGATTACACTTTTTCCATTGTATTTGATTTGAAATTATTAGTATTTCAAGTGTCGAAAGCAGTTTTAATTCAAAATCTCAAAGTGTTATCTTAGTCTTCCTTTCGTTTTTTGAATTCGAAATCGCAAAGTGTCGTCTTAGTCTTCCTTTTGTTTTTTGAATTCGAAATCGCAAAGTGTCATCTTATCCTTCCTTTCATTTTTTGAAGAGAAAATTGCTAGTACTGTCGCTTTGAAAGAAGATAGTTCAGATCTGTACTTAGTTTTCTTTTGTCATTCTCACATTAAGGAAACTGAAAAAGCATGTGCATTTGCATTTAGACTGCATGCTGAAATTGATTTAGGAAAAGTGCATCTTGTGTGTGCTCTCTACTCTATGTTGAAAGAATTTTATTTCTCTTTCCTTAGTAGCTAGGATTTTCATTGCAAAAAGAAAGTAAACGTCTCTTTATCATCTTAGATTGTACATCTAGGAATTGTATATCTACATCACGCGGTGAACCTTAAAGGCAAACTTCTTAAGAAAGATCAACTGTAAAATAAACCTCAATGAACATAAAAACGCTTTGGAACCTAACGCACAACATTTAGAAGTCTAGGCTAGAGACGTATTCCAACGTCGTAAAGCCTGGTAACTATCGCTTTCATCGTAGGTTGGGTGATTCCTCCTCTTTGAGATGACAAGTGCCAGTACGAACTTTTGCTACCATGTACCATCGAGTATATATTGAGAGACCACAATAGGCTACATCCTTTATCCTTAGGAAGCCGTGTCTGCCGCCCTATCGATCACAATGCACTAAACACAACATTCGGGAAGATTGACTGCCGTACCGTAAAAAGTATTCTGCAGTTTTGTGATTGGTGTGGTAATCCCTCTTTCTAGATTTCCAGAGTAGTCACTTTCGTTCCTTTTCAGATTCCTTAAAAGAAAATGTCCATCTGAGCACTTGTCACTTCAGGCTCATTAAAAATCTAAGGCGACTAGAGTCATATTTAGCTTTTTATTGACTCTTAAAAATTGAAAAAGCAAGTTGTGTCAAAGCGTCATAAAATTTATTTTAATTGGAATAACGTCACTATTCCCTCGTTGGTCTTAGGTTGAGAAAATGGAGTCTACCAATCAAGGATTTCCCCTTGGGGGAAATCCTAGTCCCTTCTCCTCTTGGGGAGATGTTGGTGCTCCACACATGGCTACATTGTCCCTTCCAGGACTCACAATTGGCCTGCTAGTATGGCTTTTCTCGACCTCTGTCGTTCAAAACATCACAATTCCTCAGCAATAAAATCAGCAACCAGATGATACTGAAGTTTCTCCCCCACCTTCTACTTCATTTGTTTCTCCCTCTCCTTCTTCCTCTTCGCTTGGTGAAGCTAGTAACGCTAAAAACCAAGTAACTAAGAAGAAGAAGAAAGGGAAGGAGAAGAAGAAGAAGAAGCCAATGACAAAAGGGGGCAACCATGCATTTTCTGGAGAAAATCCACACACTGCACAATCCAAACCTAAATCTCCATGTGTCATTTGCAAGGGAGACCACTATCATCGAGATTTTCCCTGCATCCCACGGATCTTTAGGGACTGGTCTCCCCGCTTGAACAATTCGGTGTCTTCAACCTTTGACGATCATGTTGAGAGCACACCATCAACTAGCGAAAACGAATCCAATGGAAAGAAAGGAAGATCTAAATTTCCTTGTAGATTGTGTGAAGGCGATCATGTCCTCCACCGTTGTCCTTTCCTAGATGAAGCTAAAAGAGTCTTGGATAACCATCCTGCTTCACTGCAGCGACTTCCTCCTGGGTACAAGAAACTCTTGCTGAGTCCATCACTAGTTGAAAATCTAACTGACACACCTTTGTTGTCGGTCAAAGCACCTATAGTTGAAGATAAACCCTCTGAGCCCATGTCGGACCAAAGTCAACAGGTTGAGACGATAGTCAACCTAATCTTCTCTTCAGAAGGTCCACCTTCAGATGATACTATCACCAAAGAGAATGAGAACGACACTGTTCAAATTCTTTTCGTTAACACAAAATCCGATGAACATGGGGGCAATCTACCCGTTCCTTTACCGCAGGAAGGAAGTTTGTCAGAGATTTATCCGGCCATTTATTCGGTCCTTGCTCCAAGCAATCTAGTCGTTTCCTTCAATTGGAATCTACTAGGGAGACCCCACCTACCATCTAATATACCATTTCGAATCATAGTACAAGCTTACAGAATGATCATGGTTGGTACTATCATAGATGAAGGGGCTTCTATGAGTATCCTTTCCTCAACTGCTTGGAAAGTGCTTGGTTTGCCATTGCTTCTGCCTAAGATTTGAAATCTAACAGGCTTCAACAAAGGAACCAATCGACCATTAGGGATCCTTCCAAATTTGCCTATAACTTTGAGAAGGAAAACCGTTCATCTAAACGTGATGGTAGTCCAAGGGCCTTTAGATTACAATCTACTCCTTGGGTGTGACTACATTTATAGCATGGGAGCTATTGTTTCCTCACTCTTTCGAGTGATGTGTTTTCCGCATGAAGGCAGAGTGGTCCACCTAGTTGACCAGCTTTCATTCCCTGGTTCAAACACAACTATTAGTCAAATGTCGTCCCTAACTGGTCTTTTTGCACAAGGAATGTCTCATCAATCTCCAGTCCATCCACCTGATGAGCGCGAGTGATTCGGTGATTGTGACTGAAACCTAGGAGGCATGCACCTTGGTCTGCTTCGGCAGGAAAACCCCAGATATAAGGTAGGTTTCCGCATGGGAATATTACTAGTCTGACTATCCTGTCCATTTAGGAAAATGGAACAGTCTGGAAAAGGATTCCCCCATCAAAAGTTAGGTGATTGGAACTAGAATCACCTTCGTCCATTTCGATGGACAAAGCCAAGGAATCGTTTTGTCTGCTAAGCAGATGGAACAATCTTGCTAATGCAAGAACTTTTGTATGGTAACCTAGAAGCTCTACTTCGTTATACCTGGGGGCCTGCAAACCTTTTTACATGCAAGTGAAAAATGATCTTTTATTTTCTTAGTTTGTAGGCCCTTAACCCTTTAAACTCGTAGGTTGGTCATTCCTAGCTTGCATACAAAAGGCTCTGGAGCAAAGTTTCGAATGGGGCAAGCTCCCTAAAAATTGAACCTATCGATGAGACATCCTTATTATACGACCGGCACAAGAAGTTTTACCTGAAGTTCAAGCTCGTTAAAAAGTAAACCTAGCAATGAGCAAATGTTCCCCTAGAGTTCAAGCTCATTAAAAAATGAACCCACCTTTGGTAAATAACCATTGCGATCGCATAATTATTAGATTTTGAAACTTGGTCGTGTTCTCACCATCACCTCCACTCCTTTTTAGCCGATCATACGCCTCCATTTGATTGTTTACCCTTTTGAGGAACAACTGCGATGAGTGATTCTATTAGCCACCTTCTTTACACTACCATGATTGAAAAGTTCCCTTACCTAGAACTAGTTGCTATCCAAAAACATCACTCATTCCTCAAAAAACGAGTCTCCTTTAAGCTCTTTTCATCTGACTCGTAAAATATGAAAAGATTGCCGAGCAATTGGCCTCTCCAGCTCATTGAAACAATTGGAAGTTCCATCCCTCCTCTAGATTTTAATCTTTTTGGACCTCAGGGATCATTACACAAAAAGATCGAGCGCTTGTCTTGTTTGGCTCGTTAAAACTATCGAAAAGTCATCCCTTTCATATTGTTTTATACTTTTTCGGACTTAAGGGATTATATTACGAAAAAGACTACTGGAGTTGCCTTTCTGTCTCTTTTTAGAATCTCTAAAATTGAAAAGGACCAAGTTATCTTTGTCGTTAAACTCGTTAAAACAATAGCGACAAACTTGTCCATGCAGACAAGAGCGAGTTTCACTATCGCTAGGCTTGTTAAAACATAGCAACATGTTTTCCTGAAGGGCAAATTATAGAACAAGCATATGTTATCCTCCTCAAGCTTGACAAAAATAAAGAGGTACTGGTCAGAAATGACTGGGGAAAAATGGAAGAAAACTTGAATAACTTCATTGGTAGTAGGTCACTCTTGAACATGACACTTTCACTCCATCACCATGATTGAGTCAGGTTGGGTTATTACGTTCACCGGTCATATCACCATTGCTCCACCACACCATCCATTTTGGGGTTAGCACTACCAATCCATTTTAGTGTCGCCGATATGTTCAATAGAAGTCACTCAGAGAATTCACCAACCCAGCTAATGCCTCATCCGCTGCAATACCTTCACTCTCCATTTTCATGACTGCCACCCTAAACCTTGTATCATCAGATCGTTTTCACCTCCACAAAATCATTTGCTTCATTCCATGTCGTAGATGTGGGATTCATTAAGGCCCTCCTACGACGGGTCACTTCTTGTTGACATCAGCTCATTATCCAAGAAATTGACTTAGGAACAACCCTTTCAATACTTTGAAGCTTGCATGCCTCAATGGTAAGTTTCTCACTTTCAGCGACAGGTTTACGTCAATGGCCTTCGACCGAAAGATTTTGCGTGGTGTTCGACATAAACTCATGTATTCACACCACGTGAATTGTACTGCACTACCTTGAAGGTCATTATCATTATCGGTGATTCCTCCCGCGCCTGTTAACAACTTACATCATTGGCTAGTAATCAGGTGATGTCTTTCCATGTTCGACATCAGAACATCTTTACACATGGATTGACTTGCACTTCGGGTGAAGATTGAACGAGTTTGAAGACCCCAGATCTAGTTTCATCCATCTGGGCTGCAATATATATTCAGGAAAATAAAAACATCAAATGTACATCATAGCTGCACAGATAATCATCCAAACTAAGGGATGATGGCTCTACCAGAATCATCAGTCTACTACACAGACGATTGTCTGTCTTATGTACATGAAAATGAATTTATAAAGCTAAGCACGGGAATACCCACCTTAGCTAGATCATGAAAATATTATGAAGATAATGTATTGTATTGTATTTATTACAGGTCACATTCTAGTTCGAAAAACTTTGGATCCGCATGATAAGGCATTTCACCCGACATCAAAAGATTTACGACCTCATGCTTTAGGGGGCAAATGTTATAGACATATTTGGGCATTGAAACCCCAATCACATATGTCCATAAACCAAGGGCTTCTAAACCCCTAAAAGTGTTGTTTCATACCCTAAAGGAACAAGGTCAGCTAATTACATCATTTCCTAGAAGTTCTCCCTGAAAAACTGCTCAGAACTGGTCAAAACTGGACCATATAGACTGCTCCATGCTGAGGGTGTGATGCATCTCACCTTTTACACACGGGGGGTGTGGTGCATACTGAAAAGCCCTTTTGTAGGGTGTGATGAGTGAGAGCAGACAAATGGCAGAAGAAGTTTACTAGGTGGAAACTCAAAGAATCTTCTAGAAACTGCTCATATGACACTTGCCTCTCTGAATTCGCCCAGGGATGAGTAAGAGATCATGAAATCTCCTAGTGGAACCAAGAACTATTAGTGAAATGACACTAATCAAAATCCTAGAAGCTGACTCACTCTCTTGCAAACATCTATATATGGATCCCTCATCCTAGAGATCCAGAGGATGGAATCTTGTAATTTGCAAGGAAGTGTTGTTGGTTTCTCTTTGAAGACATTGTTGGGTGATCTTGCTTTGTATGAGGTGAAAAGGGCTTTCATGCCGGGAGGATGATGCTAGATCAGACAGCTTGGTTGTAATCCTCTCTTCTACTACTTCTATCAATAAATCTATTTGAGTTTTCCTCCATATGCTTGTATATCTCTGAATCTTGTATTTGTATATGCATTTATATGGTTAATGTACATTTGATCCTACATTTTTTATGGTTATAGATCTCTATGCTTTGATGGTATTTTGTTGCTTTGACTCTACAGGTGTTCTTTGAAGCGGGACAAGTGAGAAAGGAGTGGCAAAATCTTTATCAAGGGAGAGAGGAAACGAGCAAGGAGACTAGCGAAAGACTGAGGTTGGTACTCTTTGCTTCTCTCTCATCTATCTCTCATAAAGGAAAACACAAGTAACTTTAATTTGTTTGTTTCTAAGATAGCTACCCGTCTTAGTGGGACTAGCAGCTCTGAATGGACACTATTTTTCCCGATAACAATCCCTACAATAGTTTGAGTTTGGACAATGATGCAAGGGAATATTGAACAGTTACTATGGGTACCTGTTACCTTGACCTTTATAGATATGCCTTCTCTTTGTGTCTCAGCCAAGTCCTGTTAGTCAATAAACATCCAATTAGGAGTTAACATGTTCCAATAGTGGATGATGATGCAAAGAATGAGGAAGAGGGCTTATTATATTCAGAATTTTAAAATAAGTTTATGGTGTTGCTCCACCGCCAGCAGGCCTGGATAGTACCCCAGTGGAGTCACTCAAGGAAATCACAAACTTTGCTTCGCTACCAGTGAGCTTGGTCAGTACCCTGGTGGAGTCGTTCCATTACCTCTCTGCACAGGAAACATTTCTCGATCCTTTACCCTTTATTTAACTTCATTTCCTTTTATGTGTGTATTTTCACTTATTACTGGGCGTTCGTTGCACTAGGGAGGACGATGGATCCCAAATTATTTTATGAGAAAGAGAGGTTGTTTCTTGTTTAACAAAAACTAAAATATATCTTGATTTAGGCTTGCCTTCATGTCAAGCTTCCACGTCTCATCTCTAGTTAACAAGTGAACAAACAAAACAAGTCATTGAAATAGTTAAGACCATGGTGAGAATAAGGTTCAGGTTAAGGGTATAGGTCATTCAAACTGATTAGGGTTCCCCACGAGCAATATGTTCTTATCTTCCTTGTAAATAAATTATACTCGTAGGAAAGATATCCAGGAGGAAACTTTCATGACTAGTTCTAAGAGAAGCTACCCATTGACATGACCATCACAACTTCACACAATCATTAGGGCTAGGGTTTTAATTCTAGGGTTTTTGATGACTAGGGAAGCTCTCCTAGGGTTTCAACATGTGTGAAGAGGTCGAAGCAATGAACTTTAAGTTTTGAGAAAGTGTAAAAAATGTGTGGGAAATATATTCATAGTACATAAGGTTCGAAAGCTTTAGGATCATGGAGGCTCAATTAGGTGGTATGCGAAATACAGGGCATTTCCAAGTTAGGTCTAAGGTGAGTGTATGTTAATAAAGAAAAGATGTATGATGTAATGCAGCGAACATGGCTTATGATGAAATGTAATTCTATGTACAGAAGAGATTAGCTAATTGTAATTAAAAGATCAATGCAATGCATTTGTAGAGGTTTCACAGATGCCATGTAACAATAAACAAATGCAAGGACATGAGTGCAAAATAAACATGCAGAGAACTAACTTCCTACAGTAAGGAAAATGAAGCATGACAAATTTAAATCATAAAGCAACCTCTAATCAACAAACTAATAAGCAGAAAAAACTAAAAACTAACTAGTCTAAACCCTAAATCCTAATTTAACCAAAGTGGAGTTCGGGTTATGTGAAATCAAACTTCCAATGCAACCACCGTAGTAGTTCCCTACCTGCAAAAACAAAGATGTCAGAAATTAGAATTTGTGAAAAGTATTGTGAAAGAAAGAAAATGCTTACCTGTAAAGCATGCGCAATAGAAAGAAAATCCCATCTACTTACAGGGAAACGTGCTAAAAAAGACCTTTCAAGGAAAACTGCAATCCAAGCCTAGTAAACTGAATCACGGGCATGAAATTTATAGTCATCCAGCCATGACATACATTTGTTCATGCTTAAACCTAAACCCAATGCAAGTAAGGCAAGGTGATGTCGTCTAGCAAAGGAATTTGCCAGATTAATCCAATCAACAACCCTATCATGAGGTAGAGGATGCTTAACTTGATGACTCTAAAAAGAGGAGCTTCGTTCAAGTATAATCAAGATGCCTAAGGATTCAAACGCAGAAACCCTAATGTTAGGAACCCTAGTTTGAAGTTGTTCATACACTTCGTCAAGGGTGTGAAGACTTGACATAACCATCAGTAAAAGCTAAAGTGCCTCATCATCTTGACAAATCTCTAAACCTTCAAACGACACGCCATCAAACGCCCTTAGCTTCACAAGGTTTGTAGGTGAATGTATATGGTTATCATTGGTTACGACCAAACAACTATTAGTGAAAATATTGTGGATTGGATCCAATGTCTAAATATTGATAGATTGGCAGCTCGATAGATTAGATTCTTTAGATTCCCGAAAATGAACTGAATCAAATGAATGAGTCTTAGGCAGGGAGAGGTCAAGCGGTTGGCACCTTCCCATATACGAGATTGTAAGACATGATCTGACTGTGTATGCTGACAGATTGTACTAGTTGGGCAACAATGAAAAATATTTGAGACAATGGCTAGAGTATTCCCTTCAGCAAATAAATTAGGGTACATAGGTTGATGAACATCAGCTGAAAGGCGATGGAAATATTTTCTCAGAGATTCATCACTCAAATCATAGGCTTTCCAAGATGATCTCACATCTAACAAAATGATCTTGAGAGGAGCGTGATGTGTGAAAATCATAGTTTCCTAAACCCTAATTTGACTTGGTTTAGGGGTCTCATCAGGAACGTGAGAACTTGACATAACCATTAGCGGAAGCTAAAGTTCCTCAAATTTCTGATGAGTCCCAAAACATTCAAAAGGTGGATCATCAAATTTTGGTTTCTTCGTAGGATAAAGAGATAGGTACGTAGGATGATCCCCAGAGGCGTGAGTGAATATATTTTCGGTATAATGAGAATTGCCGAAACCACTAGTTTGATCAAGTTGGGTATTTGACACATAAGGCTCCTCTTTGATTGAGAGTGAAGAGGGATTAATGAGAGAACTAACTTGAGCCCGGTGAGATGCAAGGAGCTCTCCTTTACTTGTTAAAGACTGCAGGTGGAAAATATGAGGCATAAGAGATTCAAAATTTGCATCCCTTGACTGTGAAACATCACCCTCATGCACATTATTGCAATCAATGTGAGCAAGATGAAGATGTGAATGATTTGTCGGAACCGCCAATGTAGTAGATTCATGGAATAAATTAGGGTAGAATGGATGCATAGGGTCAGATGAAGGGGCACCAATCAGACCCAGACTCACATCCTACCCATTTATGTTCACCACAGGGGAAGATGGATTTGCAGGCATGATGTGGTCCATGGATTTGATGGGACAATCAACTTTACCTGAGACAAGATCAAGGCCATCATGGGTAGGTGAATGAGATCCAGGAATATAGTGAGACATATGTTGAATGGACTTGATCTGGGTTCCATCAGCAGGAAGAGATGTTATATAATTTTCAGATTCAAGATCAAGAGGATGTACGAGGGATTTAGAGTTGAGACCATCAAATTCATTTCCCAGAAAGAACTTTTCATCATCTAAACCATTTACGGCAAAAATATTATTACGTAACAAGTCAAGAGGAGGATGAGAAATCCCACAAGCAGTAATATTTTCCTCGGAAGCTTGAGGTTGTTCTAGATTCAGAAAGAGAGGAAAAATAATATTAGGGGTAGAATATGGACACTTTTTAATATACAAATTATGATGATACTCATGTGAAACATGACTTGTTTCTAATTGAAAATGTTGTAAAGAAATGAGAACCAAGCGTTGAAAATTTATATTCAAATACACCCAATCAACACCGCTTTCAGGAAATTCAAAACAAAGATGTACAAATTTGAAAGAAAAATCCTCTAAAGATTCTTTAGGTTTCATCCTAAGCTCATGTATCCTCTTTAACACATCTTGAAAATCATACATGTCAATGCTTGTTAGATATTATTAACGAGTTGCTCGAATGAATCAATGGACATCGCTGGCAAAGTGTGGCACCATTGCTTGACATGACCTTCAAGGGTGAGGGAGAAAATCACACAAGCAAATTGCTCATCATCGGTCTCAAAATATTCACAAAACTCGAGGAAACCAAAAATGTGCTCAGTTATGGATGTTCCATCCTCACCATCAAAGTTTAACTGAGACAAGCAATGGAGCTGCTCCTTGGGGATTGAAAATTGAAAAATAGACAAACCAGATAAACACCTTGGGAGAAAAATTCTAGTCGGAGCCATTAACAAATATGAGACAAAAATGTAGGCTCCAAGGGCTTAGCTTGTCATCCGGCCCTCCTTCTAGCACCAATTTGTTGACGGGTCGAAATGTGCCGCCAAAAACTAAGAGGTCCCCCAAGTGTGAAGTCTGAATTAGACCTCACACCATTTGGGATAGGAGCCCCATCCGATATGTGGGCTCGACTGTCACCATGAATCTTTTCTACTCTAGGTTATCAAATGAGAAGGTGTCAGAGTGGGGAAAGAATGAAATGCTCAGTCAGTGAAACAAAATCAACCCAAGATTGACAAATTGCAGAAAAAAGTGTGAACAATTATCAACAACAATAAGAAGAGATATACAATGAGAGGGGTTAGTGAGCTAAAATCACATCAAACATAATAAGCAGGAAGATGCCAGAAGTCAATTGTAAAGTAGTTCACAATAGGCCAGTGAAATGGCAAGGAACAAGTAACCACAGATTCAAAAGTGAAACATACATGCAACCACTATGTATTAGTACATAACATCTTGTGTATATGAAAGCACACATACAAATATGGTGAGGTACCAGATAACTAATACAACCACCATGAGTAAGCATGGGAATCAGTGCTAAAGATAAAAGAAAACATATTATTAATATTGCTGCAACTTCAAATACATATCATGCAATTGGTCAATACCCAATAGTGGAACATGGGTTGTTCATACCGTTGCCTGATGCCAAAATCCTAGCCCCACTGCAAATCCACTCTCTTAGCTACCAAGAGCTGAGTGGACCTAGCTCTCAAGCATAAATCTTCTATCTATCGCGGCCTCAACTCAAGTGCTAAGGTCCTCTCTAAATGAGGCCTGAGGGAACATTTATAGAGATGAGGTGATTGTTCACCTACTGTGACCCTTGGCCTTCCCTCATGACCTTTCAGCTACCCTCATGACTCTTGAGATTACCCACTTCTTTCTTAGGCCAAAATGATTGTTACATGCCCACATCAGTCCTAACATAGTGGCTGATATAATGGTGGGCGATATTTGTATTATGATGAAGGAGAGAGAGGGAAGGATGTAGAGGGTTATTAGAAACCCTAGAATGCTTGTTTCCCATATGTTGCAATGATGTGGATGCTTGGTCCTTGAACCAACTTGTTCTCTTTCCACTATGCTTCACTCGCATTCATCAATCCTCTGGTGATGTGCCTTGGGGTTTATTGAGGGGTTCTTGAAGCTTGCAAGGGACCATCTGGCTTGCTATGAAAGCTTCATGATAAACTCTAAATCTTCTGTATAGACCAATATCTTGCTATCTTCATTCTACTTTGGAGCTAGCTTGACTTCAATATTTGTTGTTGACCAAGATCATGTATTTCCACAACATCAATCCCTTGGGTCATTTTAGAAACAAATTCAGCTCAAGTGTTTGCATAAATGGCAGGGATCTGCCTTCATCACTTCAATCCTACACATGTACACAATCATAAATTAAGCATCAAGAGAACATGTACTTTGATGAAATATAAGAAATAAATATCACAATTAATAACGAGCCAGAATTCTTAGCCTTGTCATCTCTTGCAATTTCATGGTCACAAATCTGTGCATTGATATGCTTCATGTCTTGGCATCAAGGTGGCATCAATTGTTTCTTTCCTTGAGTAGTTAGATTATCATTGTTATATCACCTTTGAATCTCCTTTTCATCCTCGCCATACATGTTGGGCATTGTTACATTGCATTGTTTTTAAACATTTACAGAGGTGCTAAGTAAATGATCAGCTGAAGTCTATATTTATAGTTTCAGCTCGTGCATGTGGGGTCACATGGGTCACAAGGCCTGATATAGGTTAATGTGTGACCTTTACAACCTTTGTGACCTATGTGACCTGTGTGACCTTTGCGACCTGTGTGACCTATCCGATCTATGCGACTAATGCGACCTTTGTGACTAATGCGACCTTTGCGACTTATGCAACCTTTGCGACCTTTGTGACCTTTGTGACCTTTGCGACCTTTGTGACCTATGTGACCTATGCGACTTATGTGTCCTATGAGACCTTTCCGATCTTTGCGACCTTTGTGTCCTTTGCGACCTATGCGACTTGTGCAACTTGTGTGACCTATGCGACCTATGCGACCTTTGTGACCTGTGTGAACTGTGTGATTTGTGCAACCTTTGTGACCTATACGACTTATGTGACCTATGCGACCTGTGCGAATTGTGCGACCTTTTCGACTTGTGCAACCTTTGCGACCTATGCAACCTTTGTGACCTGTGCTATCTATGCGACCTATGTGACATTTGCGACCTTTGCGACCTTTGTGACGTGTGTGACCTATGCGACTTGTGCGAGCTATGCGACCTGTGTGACCTTTGCGACCTGTGCGACTTGTGTGACTTATGGGACCTGTGTGACCTGTGCAACCTTTGCGACCTGTGGGACCTATGTGACCTGTGCGATCTTTGCGACCTATGTGACCCATTGATTTGGCTAGGTCGCATGGGTTGCATGGGTCTCAAAAGAGAATGGAGTTGCGACTTGGTGACTAGAATGCCCTTGGTTTGGCTTATGAAAGAGAAACCAGGCTTTTCTAGAGTTTTTTGGGGTTTCTTGGCTTTCGAGTAGACTCCAAGGATGGGTGGTAGCTACGAAAAATATGAAGGGGCTCTGAAATTTAGGAGAGTTGGAAAATTTTGGAGGGGTTGTTGCAACGGCTACAACATGATATAATGCTAATGTATATTTTTTTTTTCTTGCAAGTCTTTCCTATGTATAACTTCATCACATGTACTCTTCATATATGGTGATTAGTTTGACCATATAATTTTGATATAAATATACATGCTCTCTATTTCTTAGTTAATTTAATACAAAATCTCTACTGTACAGGTTGCAAGAAAGTAAGTAAAAGATCAACGTTGCTACATTGTAGTTTGTTTATAACAATCTTAACTTTAAAAGCACATTGTTACTTAAGTTATAGAAATACATATTTCACTCTTTCCTATTCCATAAGACTACAACGTTACAACAATCATTACTACCATTCTACCAATAATCAGATACCAGTCTCGATATATAATTTCTTTGCACGCTAATCTAGAAGTAAATAACAAACCCAAAAAATCAACACTAAACTTAATTGGTTAAAGCAATGTCAATCACAACCTAACCAGAATATTTGCCATCAAAAGACACTTGAGAATCGATCATTGTTCACCTTCGAAACATGAAATTGATCTTCTTAAGTTCACCCCCATGCAGAGATTCGTTTGTTTACCAGGATATAAACAACCTCATTGATCCTTGCAATAGGCATTTTATGCCTCGTTTCCATGTGATATTTTTCCCTAAAGCGGCATCCCACTTTATGGGTATTTTTTTTGTTTTTAGCTAAAATCTCACTTTTTATCTTCAGCGATGCTTTATGCTAATCCAAACTTAGTGTCTATCTCCAACTAATTTCTTAATGTATCTTTCTCTCCCATCCATTAAGTTTATCTAGAATCATTTCTCTAATTATTATAATTGAAAGTTATCTTATCTAGAATCTCCTCTGCAAGTGCTAAATTTTCAGATGTTTCCAATTTTATTAGTTTATATCAATAAAAAATTATATACATCATTATGTCATCAGAGTCTGATTTTTAACAACCAATAAAAGTACTAGTCACAACCAATAAAAGTAATAATTATTCCAAGGGGAGGAGAGGTATTACATTTCATCTCTCTAAAGCTCAAAAACAAATATTAGCACAATTCAATGAGCTAGATGAGATTTGACAAGATGTTATCCAAAGAACCAACATAGTTCAACAACAAATATCAAGGTGGCATGAAAAATTCATTAAGGCTAAAAGATTCAAGTCACATTATGGAGCTCTTCTTTTTTATTCCAAATTTAAAGATTTTCAAGGGAAATTTCAGACTCACTGGCTTGGTCCTTATGAGATAGATAATGTCTTTGATATTGGAGCAGTCAAAATCAAAACTATTGACATTGAACAAGTTAATTTCCTTGTTAATGGGCATAGATTAAGATTATATCATAAACCATTAACAAGAAAAGGGTTTGTCAATATTTGCAAGATAATTTTGAATTCAAATTGGTTGATAAAGGAGATATTTCTCCTTATCTACCAACTCAATTGTAATCTTCTTGATAGTAATAAAAAAAATGATGAAAATAAAAATAAAAAATAAAAGTATAAGCATGAAAACCAACATCGTTGGCATGTTTATACAAAAAAATATTAATTGAAAACCAAGACTTCTTGGCGATTTAGATATTAATAATTCCCTTCTCTTTCCCATTTCGTTTTATTACTCTTTTCCTTCTAATAATTTTTTAGATTTACTTCCAGGGATCAACCTTCTTCAATTTTCACGAAGATGTATCAACAATAATCTTTTTCATGCAACAACAAAAGTTTTTCAACAACTACGAAATCAGTAACATTCTACAACCAATATCCAATTTTGTCGCTGATGTAAATTCCTACAGCTACAAAATCTTATTCATTTTACAGCTAACCAAGAATTTTGCAATTGTCTCCATGGTTATATAGGTTATAGTTCACCAGACGATGAATAAAATGTACCAGTAGATGGAAAATGGTCAGCATATGGATATCCACCTGTCTTGGTGATGTGGCTTACATGGTTCGAGAGATATGGAAGTCAAACCAAAAGTAAACTCTGGTTGTGGCACTCCAACGATAAGCAGATTTTGAAGGCAGTTCGTGATAGGATCAAGGGAGAGTGGAAATGATTGAGAAATCTTGGTAGCATGTGATCGATCAAATCCCTCATGTTTTTCTCTTTCAGTAGAAAATCATGAGGATTACGACTTTCATCTTGATTTTACTTTCTGACTGTTAGATTAGTCAAATGACCTCTCGGCTTAGGACTCTCAAAACAATTATTCAATAAATATGTATAACAAGCCCTGAGGCGAAGCTAGAGTAGTAGTTATCATTGTTAAATTGTTGCAATTTCTTTGCCTTAAATACCTATGCGATTAATATAAAAACCATGTTTCTGAATCAATGCATGGCTAAGTGATTTAAGATTTGATTGTGAACTTGCACTCAATAGGAGGGTCCCTTGGAGAGTTGTAAGAGTAGATTGACTTTCGATAATGTTTACTATAGTTTTTTTGATGGGTAAAAATATGAATCACAGTAACACTTTTTCTTATTTTTTGACATTTTTGTTTTTTAGGTATCCGTCAACATTTTCATGGTTAGCAATCATTATTCCCTATTTTTTTTTAGATAGAAAAGTATCATATTATAGGCAGTGCATACTATTTTTTCATATTTTTTCTTTTATTAGTATTAGTTCTCTCAACACTTATTAACCAAAAAAATCCTAATTCAAAAACGTGTTTCCTATTTTCTCATTTTCACCCTGATAAGTAGTTTTCTTCCATCAAATTATGTTGATGCATTTTATTGATCAGTTCCTAGTTTAATTTTTAAAACAAAGCGCTCATAAAAATACAAAAATATTTGATTTCCACAGTTCATTTCATTTAGAAATTTCATTTCATAGTTTAGTTAATTTTGCTAATCATTTTCATGAATGAAGAATGGAGAGATTTTGAAGTACCACTACACACACCGGTAATCCTTTGAAGTTACAATTCGAATTTATATTTTGTTGAACAAGTCTCATTTTGATTTATTTAATTTCTACAAGTAGGATTAGAGTTTTTTTTCTTCTATAAAATAGACTTAGAATTTTCCCTTTTCAAGTAGATTAGTATTTGGTTTTCCGCAAATTAGATTGAAATTTCTTTTTTGCAACTAGATTTAAAATTTCTTTTATGAAACTAGAATTAAAATTTGTTTCTTGCAAGTAGAATTAAAATTTCCTTTTTGCAATTAGAATATGTGATTTTGAATTCATAGATTAGTCCAACAATTAAAATTCTAATTTCAGTTTTCTTTAAAGTAGATTTAATTGGAAAGAACATTTGCATGGAAATACTTTGATTCAATCTAACATTCGTTCATATTTAGATCAATTTCATCTTTTAAAAACCAAAGATAGAACTCCTAGCATATACTGTGCATATACACTTCATGAGTACACGAACCTTGGTTGGAAATTAATGAAGTAATTCAACATCAATTAAATTACCCAACAATAATCATTCAATTCTCAAGTTCCCTATATATGGGTGGAGTGTCCACTCAAAACATTGGACATGATTAAACATCCTCCACATAGTTTCATCCAAAAATTTCTCTCAATGTTTTAAGATTTTAAATAAGAATATTGATAATATTGGAAAATATAAATATTATTGAAATTAAAAATTAATAAATCATTAATTAAATTTATTTCGGTGATTGACATAAATGATTGTATTTTTCCACCTAGATTTAGTTTCAACAAATTATATGTTAAACTTATATTAAATATATTGTTATAGTATCTTCAAATCTATAATTTTTGTTTGTTTGCTAGGTTATGTGAGTCTTGAGATTATTAGCATGCTGAACTTGTGGTTTGAGTATCTGCGATCTAGGGGCATTTAAGTAGTCAAAATCACCCAGGGTCACACCCAGCTTGGGCCACACCAGCCCTTAACATGGATGGATTATTTCCCATGGAGTTTCAAACCGATGACTTTTACACTAGGGAGTGCCTTAATGGAGCACCTATTCACCATCTACTCTAGCTCCATGAACATATTCAACCCTATTATTAAGCACCAAATAAAATACAAAAAATACCATAATTTATAAAATTTATAATATCTATATCTATATCTATATCTATATCTATCTATATCTATATCTATATATATATATATATATATATATATATATATATATATATATATATATATATATATATATATATATATATATATATATATAAACTAAATAAAAGAGAGAATTGAGATAAAAATTAAGGATAGATTGGTAATTTTTTATTTTGTTCACATATATAAAGTAAAAAAAAATAAAAAAATGTTGAGATAAATATCAAGGATAGGCTTGATATGTAGGAATTTACAAGTTAAGTTCCTTATCTAGAACAACAAAGGACACCACTCAAACAAATCACAAATTGTTACACCAGTATTCTTGACGTTGTTAAAACCCTCAAAGAGGGAAACAACCCATGACCTGAGCCAACATATCCACTTCAAGCAATTTATTAATGTAAAAGAAAGAAACTTACCTAAGCTTCTCTCATGAACGGTCACCTTAAAAATGACTGTTAGGTCCCTATAATACTAGTGATTCCCCCATTACTATTGTCATTGTATCCCTTATTGTTATTGTTGTGCCCCTGTTGTCACCATATTGTTATTATTGTGCCCCATAGAAGCCCACTATTGTTATTTTTGTGCCCTTATATTATTATTGTTAGGTCATCTTTGGTTATATTGTGACCCCTTAGACTCCGATATATAGAAAGGAGGTTTTGTCATTTATATCATCCAAGAATTGTTCATTTGTGTAATGTAAAGGAGGTTTTCCCCTCGAAGACGCTGATTTCTAAGGCATTGATCTTTCTTTTCTATCTTTTTGTGAGCTGGTTTCATAACATTTGGTATCAGAGCTTGGATTCTAGGGTTTCACTATTCCAAACAGGTCATCGTGGAATTTTCGCTATAACTTTGTTTCTGTAACGTTTCAGAAGCAAGAAAAAAACCCATTTGAGCCGAAATCTCTTCGAACCTCGGGTCCGAATTTCAGATCTTGTCTCGCTTTATTTTTGGAGAAATGATCCAAGGAAGTTAGGGTTTTTACAGGATCCCGATTATAACCCAAACAGGTGATCTAGGGAAAAGCGTCATAATGTTTTTCTGAGCATCATATTGAAATTTCGTAAGAAGTTACAAAAATAGGACGGATTGTAGTTTTCGGTGCATCAATTTCAGATCCTAAGGTCAAAACAGTGACACATGGTACTTCATACAAGCTCGCTCTTCTAAAGAAGTCTATAATCAGTACATCATGGGAGATTTGGCATAACTCTTCATTGGAGAATCCAATCTTGATCAGACTTGCGGGGTTAGAAAGATTAATCAAAGGGTTACCAAAGGAAAAATGTTCAGACCTTGGAGATCCACAATTACAGAGATACAACAGATTCAATATCGAGCTCCTACAAAGTGAAAAAATGTGTGTAGTTTTTTTTTAAAATTTTTGTATAAGTTTGGTTTGAAAAATTAGTTTGAAGGAATTCAAAGGGCATAGTGAAGCGTTATTATCAGTAATTGATGCCCCGAAGAAGAAAATGGAAACACCTAGTAAGCAACTTGAAATCTCTAACATGACTCATGAAGAAGAAGAAGAAATGAAACATGATATATCAAAATTATGAGACCAAGTGCAACAAATTTCACTCACACAAAAAGTAACAGAAGATAAGATGGATGGTTTAAAGAAAGATGTAGAAGCTAAGATGTATGGCATGGAAGCTAAGATGGATGGTTTAAATAAAGGTGTAGAAGCTAAGATGGATGGAGTGGAAGCTAAAATGGATGGCATGGAAGCTAAGATGGAAGATTTGAAGACAAATTTGACAAAGTTCCTATAAGAAATGCTTACTAATGGCGAAAGGGTAGTAAAGGAAACTCATGATGAGAACAAAATAAATGTTAATCATGATTTCATAGACTCTAATGTTGGATTGAAGAACCACCATGTTCCAAAGATCAATATGAGGATGTTTGATGGCAAGGATCCTGTATCATGGATACTGCAGATGGAGCAATTTTTCGATCTCAATAATGTGAAAAACACACAAAAGGTACGCATTGAAACTTTATATTTGGAACCAAATCAGTTTGTATGGTATCGATGGGTTTGCTCTCATAGAAAAATAGTCAGTTAGGCTATTTTTATGGATGAAATGATAGCACATTATAAGGATACAAAAAACAACACTTTTTTTAGCCAATTGATAGATCTTAAACAAAAGGGTTCAATGATGGAGCACATTGAGGACTTCCAAAAATTGAATATAAGGGTAAAAGATATTCCAAAGGAGCATAAGATTGATGTGTTCATAGAGACTTTAAAGGATAACATCCAACATGAGGTTCGCCTTTGGGAACCTGATTGATTGGAGAAGGCATTTAGGTTGGCAAGAAAAATGGAAAGCAAAATTATGGCAACAAGGAAGCCTAAAACTCATAATCATAAAGATGGAAGTGTTGTTACCCCTAGCCATCCACAACCTATAAGGTTGACACCACAACAATTGGAAGAAAAAAGAGAAAAAGGGCTTTGTTACAGTTGTGATAGAAAATACACTAAAGGTCATAAGTGTGTTGACAAGAAATTATTTTACATAGATTGTGAAGGGAAGGAATAAAAGGAACAAGAAGCGTAAAAAGAAGAGGATATACACTAGGAACAAACCATAGAGAAAGAAGAAATGAATCCGACCATATCTTTTAATGCATTGGTTGGAATTACCACTCCTCAAACTATCAAGATAGAAGGGCATATCAAGAAGAAAAAGGTAATAATGATGATTGATTTGGGCAATACCCATAATTTTATTTATTGTAAGATAGCCAAGGAATTGAATTGCTTCCTATATCCAGCACCAGAATGTCAAGTGATGGTTGCAAGTGGAGAAACCATAATTTGCTTAGGAAAGTGCCATAATATCAAGATATCCATGGGAGAATATGTATTGAATAGCCCAATTCTTTCCATTCCAGTGGGTGGTTCTGATGTTGTACTAGGAGTCCAATGGCTGCAATCCTTGGGTACAATAGCTTTTAATTTTCAAGTACTTTTCATGAAATTTTCTTCAGAAGGAAAGGAAGTTGAATTAAGGGGTATCACAGGGAAACCAGGAAAGATAATAAGCTCTAACAGAATGACGGAGATTCTAAAGAAAGAAAAATGAGGCATAATTGCACAATTATGTTCACTAGAGGTTCCCACATCGAAATCATTTATTTCTCCAGATCCCCAAAAAGTCTTGGACAATCATTCCAAGGTATTTGAGACTCCCAAAGGCCTCCCACCTATTCGTGATCATGATCATGCTATTCATTTGATTCCACAAAGTGTTCCTCCAAACATCTGGCCTTACAAATATCCCTATGCCCAAAAGAGTGAAATTGAACGTATGGTTGCAGAAATGCTAGAGGCTGGTATAATTCAACCTAGTTAAAGTTCTTTCTCTGCTCCAGTAGTATTGGTTCATAAGAAGGATGGATCGTGGCACATTTGTCCAGATTATAGGGAGCTCAACAAACTCACTATTAAAGATAAATTTCCATTCTTGTCATTGATGAATTATTGGACGAATTGCATGGATCAATTTACTTCACCAAGTTGTATCTTCATTCAGGATATCATCAAATCAGAATGAAGACTGAAGACATTCCAAAAACAACATGTAGAACTCATGAGGGTCATTATGAATATTTGGTCATGCGTTTTTCCCTTACCAATGCACCTTCTACATTTCAAGGTTTAATGAATTCCATTTTCAAACCCTTCCTTAGAAAATTCGTGTTAGTATTTTTTGATGATATACTAATCTACAACAAATCTTGGAAGGATCATGTTCAACATGGTTACATGGTGCTCTGTTGGGTCCCTATAATACTAGTGATTACCCCATTACTATTGTAGTTATACCCCTTATTAATATTGTTGTGCCCCTATTGCCCCCCTATTGTTATTACTGTGCCCCATAGAATCCCTCTATTGTTATTTTTGTGGCTTTATATTATTATTGTGAGGTCGGCTGGATTATATTGTGACTCTTTAGACTCCTATGTATACAAAGGAGGTTTTGTCATTTTAATCATCCAAGAATTGTTCATTTATGTAATGTAAAGGAGGTTGCCCCCTCGAAGAGGCTGAATTCTAAGGCGTTGATCTATCTTTTCTATCTTTTCTTGAGCTGGTTTCATAACATTTGGTATCAGAGCTTTGGATTCTAGGGTTTCGCTGCTCCAAACAGGTCATCGTGGCATTTTCGCTATAACTTTTTTCTGTGATGTTTCAGAAGTCGCAAAAAAAACCCATTTGAGAAGAAATCACGCTGAACCTTGGGTCCAAATTTCAGAGCTTTTTGCGCGATATTTGTGGAGATATGATCTAAGAAAGTTGGTCTTTTTGCAGACTCCTGAATTACATTCAAAACAGGTGACTTGGGGAAAATCGTCATAACTTTCTCTTTGGGGATCGGATTGAAATTTCGTAAGAAGGTACAGAAAGAGGACAGACTGTAGTTTCTTGTATGCATGTTTCAGATCCAAATTTCGAAACAGTGACTCGTGGAATGTCGTACAAGTTCTCTCTACTGAACTAGTCTATAAGCAAGTCACTGTGGGAGATTTCACATAACTCTTCCTTGGAGAATCCAATTTGGGTCAGACCTGTGGCATTGGAAAGAGGACACAGAGGGCTACTACAGCTCACAAATTCAAAACTAGATGATTGGAAAGTACAGAGATACATCAGAGGAAATATCGAGCTCCTACAAAGTGAAAAAAGGTGTGTAGATTTTCTTAAATTTTTGCTTAAGCTTGGTTTGAAAATTTATTTTGAAGGAATTCAAAGGGCATAGTAGAGCATTATTATCGGTAACTGATGCCCCGAGGAAAGAAAATGCAAACACCTAGTAAGGAACCTGAAAGCTCTAGCATGACTCATGAAGAAGAGGAAGAAATGCAACATGATATATCAAAATTACAAGACCAAGTGCAACAATTGTCCCTTACACAAAAAGGAACAGAATCTAAGATGGATGGTTTAAAGAAAGATGTAGAAGCTAATATGGATGGTTTAGAGAAATGTGTAGAAGCTAAGATGGATTGTTTAAAGAAAGGCGTAGAAGCTAAGATGATTGACGTGGAAGCTAAGATGGATGATTTGAAGATAGATTTGAAGACAGACATGGACGAATTGAAGATAAATATGAATAAGCTGCTACAAGAAATGGTCCCTAAGGGTGAAAGGCTACTAAAGGAAACTCATGATGAGAACAAAAGAAATGTTAATCATGATTCCATAGACGCTAATGTTGGATCGAAGAGTCACCATATTCCAAAAATCGATATGAGGAAGTTTGATGGCAAGGAGCAATTCTTCGATCTCAATAATGTGCAAAACACACAAAAGGTACGTATGGCAACTTTATATTTGGAACCAAATCAGTTTGTATGGTATCAATGGCTTTGCTCTCGTAAACCATTTATCACTTGGGCAATTTTTACGGAAGAATTGATAGCACATTATGAGGATACAAAAAGCAACACTTTTTTTAGCCAATTGATAAGTCTCAAACAAAAGGGTTCAATAATGGAGCACATTGAGGAGTTCCAAAAATTGAACATAAGGGTAAAAGATATTCCAGAGGAGCATAGGATTGATGTGTTCATAGGGTCTTTAAAGGATAATATCCAACATGATGTTCGCCTTTGGGAACCTGATTCATTAGAGAAGGCATTCAGGTTAGCAAGAAAAATGGAAAGCAAAATTATGGCAACCAGGAAGCATACCACTCACAACTATAAAGACGGAAGTGTTGTTGCCCCTAGTCTTCCACAACCTATAAGGTTGACACCACAACAATTGGAAGAAAAAAGAGCAAAAGGGCTTTGTTACAGTTGTGATAGAAAATACACTAAAGGTCATAAGTGTGCTGAGAAGAAATTATTCTACATAGATTGTGAAGAGGAAGAAGAAAAGGAGCAAGAAAGGTCAAAAGAAGAGGATATACTCCAGGAACAAAGCCTAGATGAAGAACAAATAAATCCGACCATATCTTGTAATGCATTGGCGGGAATTACCACTCCTCAAACCATCAAGATAGAAGGACAAATCAAGAAGAAAAAGGTAATAGTGTTGATTGATTCAGGAAGCACCCACAATTTTATTCATTGTAAGGTAGCAAAAGAATTGAATTGCTTCCTATATCCAGCACCAGAGTGTCAAGTGATGATTGCAAATGGAGGAACAATAAATTGCTCTGGAAAGTGCCATAATATCAAGCTATCCATGGGAGAATATGTATTGACTAGCCCAATGCTTTCCATTCCAATGGGAGGTGCTGATGTTGTACTAGGAGTCCAATGGCTACAATCCTTGGGTACAATAGCTTTTAATTTTCAAGAACTTTTCATCAAATTTTCTACGGAAGGAAAGGAAGTTGAATTAAGGGGTATTGCAGGGAAACCAGGAAAGATAATCAGCTCTAATGGTATGACAAAGCTTCTAAAAAAGGAGCAAAGAGGTGTAATTGCACAATTATGTTCGCTAGATGTTTCCACATTGGAATCATCTATTTCTCCAGATCTCCAAAAAGTCCTGGACAATCATTCCAAGGTATTTGAGACTCCCAAAGGTCTCCCACCTATGCGTGATCATGATCATGCTATTCATCTGATTCCAGGAAGTGTTCCTCCAAACATCAGGCCGTACAGATATCCCTATGTCCAAAAGAGTGAAATTGAACGTATGGTTGCAGAAATGCTAGAGGCTGGTATAATTCAACCGAGTCAAAGTTCTTTCTATGCTCCAGTAGTATTGGTGCACAAGAAGGATGGATCATGGCGCATGTGTCTGGATTATAGGGAGCTCAACAAGCTCACTATTAAAGATAAGTTCCCCATTCCTGTCATTGATGAATTACTGGATGAATTGCATGGATCAATTTACTTCACCAAGTTGGATCTTCGTTCAGGATATCATCAAATCAGAATGAAGACTGAAGACATTCCGAAAACAGCATTTAGAACTCATGAGGGTCATTATGAATTTTTGGTCATGCCTTTTGGCCTTACCAATGCACCTTCAACATTTCAAGGTTTGATGAATTCAATTTTCAAACCATTCCTTAGAAAATTTGTGTTAGTATTTTTTGATGATATACTAATCTACAGCAAGTCTTGGAAGGATCATGTTGAACATGTTGACAAGGTGCTACAACTATTGGAGGAGAAACAATTATATGCAAAAAGATCCAAATGTTTCTTTGGAGTCCAGGAGGTGGAATATTTGGGTCATATTGTATCTCATGAAGGAGTTAAGGTAGACCCTAGCAAAATTAAAGCCATTAAGGAATGGAAAATCCCCACATCCATAAAGCATCTGCGAGGATTTCTCGGGTTGACAGGGTATTATCGCAAGTTTGTTAAGAATTATGGGAGAATAGCAGCACCTCTAACAACATTATTGAAGAAAGATGCATTTTCATGGACTCTGGAAGCAACAAAGGCCTTTGAACATCTTAAAGAGGCAATGTGCCAAGCACCGGTCTTAGCTACACCGGACTTCACAAAAACCTTTATTGTGGAATGTGATGCTTCAGGAAATGGAATTGGTGTTGTTCTAATGCAAGATGAAAGACCCATTGCTTTTGAAAGTCGTCCAATCAAGGGAAAGTTTTTAATAAAAGCTATTTATGAGAAGGAAATGTTGGCAATACTCCATGCACTTAAGAAATGGCGACCCTACCTAATGGGAAGACACTTCAAGGTAAAAACGGATCATGATAGCCTTAAATACTTTTTAGAACAAAGATTATCCTCTGAAGAGCAACAAAAGTGGGTCACAAAGATGTTGGGTTATGACTTTGAAATCATCTACAAAAAAGGGAAGCAAAATGTGGTGGCAGATGCACTCTCAAGAAAGGATGAGGATGTGGAAGCATTGTTGTGTGCCATTTCTATTATCCAACCAGATTGGATAAACGAAGCAAGGGAGGAATGGAAGAATGACGAAGAAGTGTGGGCACTTATTCGAAAGTTACAACAAGATTCCAGTACGTCTGATACATTTAGCTGGCAAAATGATTCGTTATGGTACAAAGATCGCTTATACCTCTGTAAGAATTCCCAGCTAAAACAAAAGATTCTTATGGAATTGCACACTTCTCCCTTAGGAGGGCACTCAGGATTTTTAAAAACTTACCACAGGGTTAAGAAGGAATTTTTTTGGGATGGCCTTAAATCAGATATTCAAAAGTTTGTGGCGGAATGTTTGGTTTGCCAACAAAATAAAGTTGAAACAATTAAGACACCGGGTCTATTACAACCTTTATCCATTCCAAGCCAATGTTGGGAGGAGGTTTCAATGGATTTTATCACAGGTTTACCCAAGTCTGAGGGAAAGAGTGTCATCATGGTGGTAGTTGACAGACTTACCAAGTATGCACACTTTTGTGCATTATCACATCCATTTAAAGCCAGTACAGTTTCTACTGCATTTATGGAAACAATTCAAAAGCTACATGGAAACCCAAAGATTATTGTAAGTGACAGAGATCCCATTTTCACTGGAAATTTTTGGACATAATTATTTTCTTGTCTTGGTACTCAGTTAGCTCATAGCTCATCTTATCATCCTCAATCTGATGGGCAAACTGAGATAGTAAACAAATGTTTGGAAGGATATCTTCGTTGCTTTGTATCTGATAAACAGACACAATGGGTCAAATGGTTGCCTCTGGCTGAATGGTGGTATAACACTTCCTTCCATACAGCAACAAAAATGACCCCATTTATGGCACTTTATGGGTATCAACCACCATCCATCACATCATATTTAAGAGAAAATTCTAAGGTTCAGGTAGTGGAACATCACATCGAACATCAACAACAAGTCCTCCAACTCTTAAAGGATAACCTCGTGTTGGCACATAATAGAATGAAACAACAGGCAGATCAACATCGCAGTGAAAGAAGTTTTGATGTAGGTGATTGGGTATTCCTACGGCTACAACCATATAAGCAAATGTCCCTCAAGCAAGCTAAGAAGGATAATAAATTATCACCAAAGTATTATGGTCCGTACAAGGTGTTGCAAAAGATTGGTACTATGGCATACAAATTGGAGCTTCCTGCAGCTTCTCGATTGCACCCAGTTTTCCATGTTTCATGTTTAAAGAAGGTTATAGGCAACAAGCTCCCACTTCAAACAATATTTCCAGAACTTGATGAGGAAGGAAAAATTATATTGGAACCGGAAGCAGTCACAAAAACAAGAACTCGACAGCTACGAAATCGTTCAATTTCAGAGTATCTTATCAAGTGGAAGAACTTTTCCGCTGAACATTCCACATGGGAGGATGAGAATTTTATGCAGAAGTATCCAAAACTACTCAAGCAGTGAGGACAACACTTTTTTGAAGGAGAGGGGCATGTTGGGTCCCTATAATACTAGTGATTACCCCATTACTATTGTAGTTATACCCCATATTAATATTGTTGTGCCCCTATTGCCCCCATATTGTTATTACTGTTCCCCATAGAATCCCTCTATTGTTATTTTTGTGGCTTTATATTATTATTGTTAGGTCGGCTGGATTATATTGTGACTCTTTAGACTCCTATATATACAAAGGAGGTTTTGTCATTTGAATCATCCAAGAATTGTTCATTTATGTAATGTAAAGGAGGTTGCCCCCTCGAAGAGACTGAATTCTAAGGTGTTGATCTATCTTTTCTATCTTTTCTTGAGCTGGTTTCATAAAATGCTCAAACTATTGGAGGAGAAACAATTATATGCAAAAAGCTCCAAATTTTTCTTTGGAGTACAAGAGCTGGAATATCTGGGTCATATTGTATCTCATGAAGGTGTTAAGGTAGACCCTAGCAAAATTAAAACCATTAAGGAATGGAAAATCCCCACATCCATAAAGCATTTATGAGGATTTCTCGGGTTGACAGGGTATTATCACAAGTTTTTAAAGAATTATGGGAGAATATAAGCACCTCTAAGAAAATTATTAAAGAAGGATGTATTTTCATGGATTCCAGAAGCAACAAAGGCGTTTGAACATCTTAAAGAGGCAATGTGCCAAGCACCGGTCTTAGCTACACCTGACTTCATAAAAACATTTATTGTGGAATGTGATGCTTAGGAAATGGAATTGGTGTTGTTTTAATGCAAGAAGAAAGACCCATTGCTTTCGAAAGTCGTCCAATCAAAGGAAAGTATTTACACAAAGCTATTTATGAGAAGGAAATGTTGGCAATACTACATGCACTTAATAAATGACAACCCTACCTAATGGGAATACAATTCAAGTTAAAAACAGATCATGATAGTATTAAATACTTTTTAGAACAAATATTATCTTCAAAAGAGCAGAAAAAATGGGTCACAAAGATGTTGGGTTATGACTTTGAAATCAACTACAAAAAAGGGAAGAAAAATGTTGTGGCAGATGCACCCTCAAGAAAGGATGAGGATGTGGAAGCATTTCTTTGCGCCATTTCTATTATCCAACCAGATTGGATAAACGAAGCAAGGGATGAATGGAAGAATGATGAAGAAGTGTGGGCACTCATTCAGAAGTTACAAAAATACCCCAGTACATATGATACATTTAGCTGTTAAAATTATTTGTTATGGTACAAATATCGGCTATACCTATGTAAGAATTCCCAACTCAAACAAAAGATTCTTAGGGAATTTCACACCTCTCCCTTAGGAGGGCACTCAGGATTTCTAAAAACTTACCACAGGGCTAAGAAGGAATTTTTTTGGGATGGCCTTAAATTGGATATTCAAAGGTCTGTGGCAGAATGTTTGGTTTTCCAACAAAATAAAGTTGAAACAATTAAGACCCCAAGTCTATTACAACCTTTATCCATTCCATGCCAACGTTGGGAGGAGGTTTCAATGGATTTTATCACAGGTTTACCCAAGTTTGAAGGAAAGAGTGTTATCATGGTGGTAGTTGACAGACTTACCAAGTATGCACACTTTTGTGCATTATCTCATCCATTTAAAGTGATTATAGTTTCTACTGCATTTATGGAAACAATTCAAAAGCTACAGGGAAACCCATAGATTATTGTAAGCGACAAAGATCCCATTTTCACTGGAAATTTTTGGACATAATTATTTTCTTGTCTTGGTACTCAGTTAGCTCATAGCTCATCTTATCATCCTCAATCTAATGGGAAAATTGAAATAGTAAACAAATGTTTGGAAGGATATCTTCGTTGCTTTGTATCTGATAAATAGACACAATGGGTCAAATGGTTGCCTTTGGCTGAATGGTGGTATAACACTTCCTTGCCTCTGGTTGAATGGTGGTATAACACTTCCTTCTAGACTGCAACAAAAATGAACCCATTTATGGCACTATATGGATATCAACCACCATCCATCACATCATATTTAAGAGAAAATGCAAAGGTTCAAGCAATGGAAGATCACATCGAGCATCAACAACAAGTTCTCCAACTCTTAAAGGATAACCTCACCTTGGCACAGAATAGAATGAAACAATAGACAAATCAACACCGCAACAAAAGAAGTTTTGATGTAGGTGATTGGGTATTCCTACGGCTACAACCATATAAACAAATTTCCCTCAAGCAAGCTAAGAAGGATAATAAATTATCACCAAAGTATTATGGTCCATACAAGGTGTTGCAAAAGATAGGTACTATGGCATACAAATTGGAGCTTCCTGCAGCTTCCCGAGTGCACCCATTTTTCCATGTTTCATGCTTAAAGAAGGTTATAGGTTAAAAGCTCCCAGTTCAAACAATATTTTTATAACTTGATGAGGAAGGAAAAATCATATTGGAACCTGAAGCAATCAAAGAAACAAGAACTTGACAACGACGAAATCGATCAATTTCAGAGTATCTCATCAAGTGGAAGAACTTACCCATTGAGGATTCCACATGGGAGGATGAAAATTTTATACAGAAGCATCTAGAACTACTCAAGAATTGAGGACAACACTTTTTTGAAGGAGAGGGGCATGTTAGGTCCATGTAATACTATTGATTCCCCCATTACTATTATCACTGTATCCCTTATTATTATTGTTGTGCCCCTATTGTCCCCATATTGTTATTATTGTTCCCCATTGAAGCTCATTTTTGCTATTTTTGTCCCCTTATATTATTATTGTTAGGTTGGCTCTGGTTATATTTTGACCCCTTAGACTCCTATATATAGAAAGGAGGTTTTTTCTTTTGTATCATCCAATAATTGTTCATTTGTGTAATGTTAAGGAGGTTTCCCCCTCGAAGAGGCTGATTTCTAAGGCATTGATCTTTCTTTTCTATATTATTGTGAGATGGTTTCATAACAATGACCCTCCATGCTCTTTAGATAGAGATCATGGACCAATTAGGTGTTAAGACACAGATCAAGCATCGATAATACCGAGGAGAGAATGAACCATCAGATCACTTCATGTCTAGAACATATCGTGATCGTTGGATTGTAAGTTACAAAAGGTACATACTAAAGAACCACACTTTACCTAACTATACACTAGATCAAGTTGTACTTAATTATTTCCTATGTGTCAAAATATCCGAATAGCCCCCCTTAAGAACAACTTGTGATAGGATTAAAGGATGTACAAAGATGACACAATAGGAGAAGGAAGGAGGCATTAGAGCCTATCCCCCTTAGTGACAACTTCCTGAACTCCAACCATAAATCAAAGTTTAGTAAACTTTGCCTCTGTGAGAGCCTTTGTAAAGATGTTTGCAACTTGATCATCAGTTGAACAATATTGCACTTCAAGAACATGGTCATGAATGAGATTTCTGATCAAGTGCATGTGTAGTTCAATGTGTTTGTTGCGCTGATGTTGGATTGGATCTTTGCATAGTTGAATGGCACTTCGATTATCACACCAAAGTGTAGTCAGATGTTGCTGCTGAAAACCAAACTCTGACAAGAACTGACAACATCACAGGGCTTCCTTACTGGCTTTAACGGTGCCATGATACTATGCTTCTGCTAAAGAAAGAGAAATGAAACTTTGTTTCTTGCAAGCCCATGTAATAGGTCTAGAACCAAGAGTGAAGACATAACCTGCAGTAGACTTCCGATCATCAGGGTCACCATCCCAATTAGAATTAGTGAAACCAACCAATAGAAGAGATGCTTATGACTGTAATGAATCCCAAACTAAACTGTACCTTGAACATAACGAAGTATTATTTTGGCTTCTTTCTAATGACTTTCATGTGGGTTTTTCATAAACCAAGAAACAAGGCCAAAAAAAAAGGAAAGGTCAGGATGAGTATGGGTCAGATACAAAAGTTTTCCAACAAGCTAACAGTATAAGGTTTCATCAACTTCAAGGGAAGTACAAGTGGCTGAAAGTTTGGCTCTAGATTGAAAAGGAGAAGGGGATGGCTTATAGTCTTCCATGTGAAAGTGGCGTAGAAGATCACATGCATACTTGAACTGGGAAAGGAAAATACCTTCTTTGGATTGTAAGACTTAAAGGCCAAGAAATAATGCAAGTGTCCTAATTCTGTCATTTCAAACTACTTTTTAAGGCTAGACTTCACATTATTTATAAGGTTGGGATCACTACCAGTAAGGATGAGATCATAAACATAAAGAACAAGAATGATAAGAGACTTACCCACATTCTTGGTGTAGACAGTATTATCAGAAGGACACCAAGAAAATCTAGTATCTAAAAGAAAGCTATTCATTTTGGCATACTGTTGACAGTGTTGAACTCGCCAACATGTTAGGGGATCTCCCCGGTAAGAAGTCTCAATTAGTCCTCAGACTGTTTTTTGTAGGAGTCCCAGCAGTGGGTTGTACGATAATGCCTTGACCACAATTTCAAACATAGGCAAGTAAGATGTCTCTTTTGGTAGCAAGGGTGTGAGATATGTGGCAAGCCAAGGAAGGTGCATGAGAGGTTCTAACACACAGGGGTGGAGATGAGTGCGCCCCTTGGAAACCTGCGATAGCACAGAGTTAAGAAGGGAACACATGAGCGAAGATGTATCACAACATGGAAGGCAAGTTAGCTAGTGATCCAAAGTGATGGTTAAACCAACAACACATTTAAGAAAGATTCATACATACATACACAAAAATAGCTATACATGCATGCGTAAGAAAATGAATACATATATCATTTAGAGTAAACATATAGCTGAAATACAATACAACATATGCATGAAATGTGCTGGCTCTTGTTATATTAAGAAGTGTAAGTTCTAGTCATACAATACATCCACGCCCAACCACTAGTTATGATAGTGGAATGTTATAGCCACAACTGCCTACTCCTCCAAAAAGATGTACTAGCTCTGCGTAGTGGAGAAGCTAAGGCTCGTTACAAAACTGTCCAAGCTCTCTTTAAGATAGTCCTATCGGAAGCTTGGTTGACCAAAAGCCTATACAATGAGTTATGAGGGACTATTTATAGAAAAGGGTGTGGTGACCCTTGACATTCCCCTTTGTGACAGTTCATCTACCCTCATGACTCTTCATTTACTCTATGACTGTTACATCCAACTATCGACACTTGAACTTACACTTGACAAGACATTACATTACAATGCACATGTACCCATGTGAGACAAAACGGATTGAGCAAGCCATGCAAGACATCACTATGACTCAGACAACCGTGGGAAGTCCAAGTCTTCAACATCCTCGCGATGATCAACAATAGAGAATTGATGCCAATATCAGTAGTCCATGATGGTGCCTATGTACTCCAAGGTGACATCTTTCTGGAACCTGACTCTTGCCTCCATAGCATTCGGGTACACTTCTCGGGCTCCTCTGTCCCACTCATTTGATAGCATGTGCATCATTGTCTTCAATGTGGCTGGACCAATAACATACTTGTGCATGGTGTCTGCACTGATCAGCAAGTCTGGGCTGGTGGCTATGCACATCAACTCATCAAAGTACGAGTCAAGCTCTAGTCAGACTTGTGCTTTTGTCTTCACTTGGGTGAGTGTCCCAATAGATTGGATTGATGTGTGTGCACCACAACATCCATACTCTTGAATACATGTGCATGGGAAGCCTGTAGACTATTGATGAGTTGCGGGAGCTCTTCTTAGTTCCGGATCTGACTCCGGATGCATGCTTTCATCTCGACTGCTCTGAGCTTCATCATCTTAAGCAAGTGAAGTAGGGCTCCCTTGTATCTCATCATCCATGTTTTCATGTAATCAACAAAAACATGCACTTTTGAAAAGATAAGTGCTCTTCTAGCACATCGTTGCTGCTATCCATTGAGATGGATGACTGCCTTATGCACCATACCAAACTTGGAATACAATGGCCGAATGATTATGTCAAGAGACAATACTTCATCTAGTATTTCCTTCTTTAGTTCTGCTTGAGTGGACATTGTAACCAACACTCCTCCTTTCTTACTCGTATGTAGTTCCTTAGCCATTCGCTCATTATTAGCTATCAAAAAGAGAACACTCGATCTAGTGGCTTCGACATATGCTCTAGTAGCATCAGCCAATGCTGCTGGATGTTTACGCATGTCAGGCATGATCACTCGTTCCTCATACTGCACAAGAGATGTATGATCTTCCAGATTTTACACTTTGCGAGATTGCAAAACCCTTTGTTGAGACTCATCGAATGAAATGTTGTGCATCTCTCCTTCCAGCTGATCTCCAAGGATCTTAGTGTCTTCTTGATCGCTTGGGACTTGCTCGTCTTCTAGATGCAGTGAATCTAGTGGGTCAACCTCTTGGTGGTAAGGCATGAGGTCGATGTGCTGCTCTAACTCTTGCTTCTCCATATCTGTATCCATGTGTTCAAGTGGTCGCTCTATCTCTTGAGCGAGGTCCTACTCCTGCAATGGTTCACCCTGCTTCCCTGATGCCAGCTATTCTGATGAGTCTAATAGCTATACAGGTTTTGTTTCATTTGTCTGTACATGTTGCGCCCCCTACTGTACATGTTGTTGCTACGCTTCCCTCTCCTGTTTGCACAGCTCCTGTTCCTTTCGGATTTTCTCCTTCAACTCATGAAATTCCTTCTCTATTTCCTCCATTCTCTGTTTCTCTCTCTGCCTTTGCTCATTTCACTTATCACGTTGTTGCCTCTTTGCCTATATAGCCATAACTGCTTTCTCCATAAGTGGATCTCCTCAGAAATTGCAACTTTTCTCTTCTTACATGCGATAAAAAATCTTCCTCTTGCCCTTGTCATGCATTGGTATGTTCACCTCTGCTATTGCTGTTGCTTCTAGTACTCTCCGGGATGTTGCTTCACGTTTCTTCTCTAACCATTCCACAATGAAGCAGAACGATTCATTGAGTCTGGAGGAGTTGTAACAATATCTCCATGGGTCCTCCTCCGCCCAATGACATGCCCCGTGGATCTAGTTGAACTGTACTCTCATGAACTGATCTTTCACAAGACAATGTGGGTCATATAGATTGTAACTTCGGAGGTCGAATGGATACTTCTTCATCTATTCTGCTTTGACATCTGCATGCTTGAAACTCTAAGTGTCATATAACCTAATGCGTAGTGGAAGAGTGGGCCAAGGTGACTTCTTCTTTCAATGCAGCCTAGCTGTCAATCCTGCCGAAATGTGATATGCTACTTCCTACATGATGAGTATGTCCAAGGAAAACTTTGGTAGAACATGTAGAGAATTCTCTACACTGTACATCCTTATGAAGGTGCTAGACGGTGAGGCATACCAATTAGTTATGTCTGTCAATGCCTCCATTGCTGCCTTCGACATGCAGGGTGGATCTTGTTCGAAAATCATCTTGTAAACAGGGTGAAAAAATGATCGGACAGTCGTGTGATAACTCCTCTCAAGCTGCATTCAGACAACATCTTGCAATAAGTGTTCACAACAGTCTCTACCGGTGTCCATGCCCACTTCAAGCTTGGGAACTCCTATCGGGCACAAATTGCATCCAAGATGTAGCGGACATGTAACTTTCTGCTTGCATACTTTTGGGTGGCTGTCGAGCCTTTGTTACCTATTCTTTCAGCCGATGAGCCAACATGCTGAACTAGTTATATGTTTTTCCCTCTCTAGCTAGTTGGTCTATCACGGTCACCCAACTCTGTGGGAAGGTTTCCGGGATTTCTTGGCCATGTAGTCGACATGCATAGATGAACAAGTATTGATACACCTTCCACAATATCTTCATCTCGTAGATCTAGTTGGGTGTCATCTTGAATCTAGCCAGCTCCTTCACCAAGTTCTTCAAAATGTCTCTGGAGTTGGCATTACTACTGGGTAAGCTGAAAGGAGTCTCCATGATGGTGACATGCTCCGACATCTGATACATCTCATCATAATCCTGTGCCCTGAAGGTTGCAATCTTCGTCCTGTTGACACTGCTTAAAGTCATCGTCTCAGGATCAGTGTGAGAGACGATCCAATGTATCATGTTCGCGCATGGGAATGCAAGGTATTTGCATGCAATATGGTACAAGCTTAACTTGTGGATGTTCACATAGACTTGGCTGTCTTCGAGGTCTTCCCCAAATGTGCTTGTAAATGCATCATTGACCTCTTGCCATTTTAGCTTGATTTCCTTGTCTAGAATCAGCTTGGTACCTTCATAGATCGGTAGACTTGCGGACACTTGCTCAAATGCTTCTCCAGTCACACTTCCATTAGTTTCCTTTGATCCTGCTCTCTTGGAGGCCATTGATCCTGAATTGTTAAGAGGCATACGAACACCTACTAGATCTGGAGACAAAGCGACATGCATGGCAAGAAATATATCAGTAAAAACTTCAGGAACGACATAGCACATACCTGTGGATTGACTAGAAAGGATTGTGCAATTTATTATGGGAGGTCAGGAGAATGGCTACCATAATTGTGAAAAGTCAGTCTGGGCTGCCTAGGAGGCATAATTGGATGCTGGAATTGTGCAATGCGGAATTTCAGCTGGTAATGGTTGTAGGTTTAGTGGCTGCATTGCACAATTTTCTGGGCTAGTAGTCACTGTCCCTCAGAATTGAATAATGAAAGACTAGAGGATAGCTCATGGGTAGAAATGCGCATTTCTTGAGAGGAAGATAGAGCCTTCCCTCTCAGGATTGCGCAATGCTATGTTGGTGAGGCAGAGTCTGGGCCAAGGCTGCCCAGACCCATTGATGAGCAACTGAAAGCAAATGTGAAAGTGAATGCATGGCGATACCGAGTGTAAGCAGAAGCAAATGGTCGTGCATGCAAACAATGAATGAACGATTCAGAAAATGGAACATCATGCATGTGGGTGAAGTGAGTCCCTGAATCAACGACCATTTGTGCAAAACAATTTCATGCATGCGACAACAGTGAGATGCTAACAAAAAATTGAAATGGTGCTAGTACAAGCTAGTATGCATGTCAATGACAGCAGATGTTCAAAGAAATCAAGCAAACAACACTCACACAAGCAAAAACACAAAAAGCGACAGAAATGATGCAAAAGACAAGTTGAGACCACTTACCCGTGAATAATTGAGATGGATGTGTTGAAGAGTCCTGGATGTGCTTTGGGATATCAGAGCTCCAAGATCGATGTGAATAAATTAGCTCTAAAGCATCGAATAAATAAGTTTGAAGCTCATGACGTGCATGCCACAAATCTAGGAAAAAATGATACTTGGAGGAAAGATTCTAAAACGATCTTTGCATGTAACCTCAAGTTGCTAAAAATAGCTCCCTAAAATCTAGGGATGCTTTCTTCACGTTTCTTTTTCTATTCCGGGAAAAAGCAGCCCATGCATGCAAGTCAAGTTTCTTTGGTCCTAGGTGGAACTGGTCAACCCAATTGCACATGCAAGAGCTTGCCAAACTGCTGGGAAAAAAGCCGCATTTCTGGGAGGCAGCTGGGTTGGCTGCCTAAGAGATTTGCACAATTTCTAGGAAGAGCAGATGACTATTGCCCAGGATTGTGTGATTTCTAGGCTGAGTTGTCCCGCTGGGAGGAATTACGTAATTTTCTCAGTGAAGCTTGACTGACAGATTTGCACAATTCTGGAGCCTAGCAGGCTACCAGACAAAATTGTGCAATTTCTGGAGGGAAGGCTAGTTTCCCTATAGGATTGTGCAATTTCTTGATGGAGCTGCTCAGCATGTAGCTGGACCAAGTCCAGAGAAATATCCTGTGAGGGGGATGTAACAAACTTTGATGGACAGGCTATCATTCTGCAAGAAAACACTAAAGCTTGTGTACTTGACGAAGCAAGACATGCTGCTGTGAAAGGTTGGTAGGGAGGCTCCAAAATGAAGCTAAGGAAAAATTTTGGATTGTGGTTGTAGTTGCTACAACACATACCAAGCCCAAGGGGCTTGCTTGAGACCATAAAGGGATTTCTTAAGTCGACATACAAGGTTAGAGTATTTTTGTATAAAGCGAGGATATTATTCCAAATAGATTTCTTCATGCAAGTCCCCATGCAAGAAGGCAGATTTAACATCCATCTGATGGACTTCCCATTTGAATGAGGTAGGAAGGGAAAGAACAAGGCAGATAGATTTCATTTTGGCAACAGGGGAGAAGGTTTAAGTATAGTTAATGCCTTCAACTTGTGAAAATCCCTTAGCAATAAGACGAGCTTTATGTTTATCAACTTTTCCATTTGGTCCAAACTTGGTTCTGTAAACCCATTTGCATCTAACAAGTTTTCGTCCCTTTCAAAGAGGAACATGGTACCATGTATCATTCGCCAATAATGAATGATATTCTTCATTCATAGCTGCGTCCAAATCTGGATGGCCTGAAGCTTCTATAAAGGTGTCAGAATCATAATCCATGAAAGCTCGAGCTAGTAAAGAAGAGGCTCTATCGGACTGAGAATGTGTACGATGTTGATCTATAGGATCACCTACAAGAGCACCTATTGTATCCTGTGTAGCACATACCCATTTTGGTAGTTGAGGAGTTGAAGGAGGATCCCGAGAAGTTGGGGGAGGATTTTCATCCTCACTGTCATCAATTGAAGAATAAATATTTTTAGAAGTAGAAGGGATAGAGAGAGGTGGCACATCAGTCGAACTAGGCTCGTAGGCCGATATATTTTCAGCAAACTTTACATCTCTTCTAATGATAACATTTTTGGATTTGGGTTGAAGCAGTCTAAATCCTTTGACATCTTCAGAATATCCAACAAAAATAATTTTTTCACTCTTAGGTTCTAAGGCTTTATGTTTTTCGTCTGGAATATGGGCCCATGCTTCACTTTCAAAAACACGAAAGTGACTTACATCTGGTTTAATTGATCTCCATGCTTCTTTTGGAGTGATATTCTTTAAAACCTTAGTAGGAGTACGATTTACTATGTAATTTTTATAGTTAATTGCTTCTGCCCAAAATCTAAGACTAAGTCCTTTAGATTGAATCATACAATTAGCGATTTCCTTTAATATGTGATTATTCCTTTCAACTACACTATTTTGTTGTGGAGTATATGGAACATTATGTTTCAATTGAATTCCATGCTCAGTGCAAAAGTTGATGAATTTGTTGTTAACATATTCTTCGCCATTATCAGATCTTAGCTTAAGAATTTGATGTCCAGATTGTTTCTCAACGAAGGCCTTAAAGGCCAAGAACATGTTAAAGACTTCACTCTTGAGTTTTAAGAAGTATACCCAAGTGCGTTTGGAGAAATCATTAATGAAAGTTAAGAAATAGTTGTAGCCAGAGAATGAAACAACTGGAAGTCGACCACACAAATCACTATGCACAAGCTGTAAAGGCGCTGAGGCGTGCCAAGAGGAACGTTTTTCAAAACTATCCCGATGATGTTTTCCAAGTATACATTTAGGAACAACACCATATTTGCAAGATACCATAGGAATACATGTCACCATATTTTGTTTACATAGATTTTGAAGGGAGAGATAGTTTAAGTGACCAAATCGCTCATGCCAAAGTTTGCTCACTTCATCCTTATGAGCAATAAATACTGAGGGAAGAGTTGATGACCCAAAGTTGTTAAACTTATACACCCTTGTAGAATCATCAACAATGGAAGTAGCTAAAATCTGTCCAGGATCTCTTAGGTCCTTAATTACAACATTATGAGGTGAAAATTCAATGATTTTACCTTCACCTGAATGAGTTCTCTGATATAGAGATAGGAGGTTGTAGGATAAGGTAGGAACACATAATACATCATTAAATTGACCATTGTCTAGATGAATAGTTCCAGTCCCTACAACACTAAGATATTTATCATTACCAACATATATATTTTTGGTGTTACAATCATTTAAAGAAGAAAAAATGGATTTGTTTTTGGCCATGTGATAAGAAGCTCCATAATCAATGAGCCACTCATGAGAATGAGAAGAAGAAGATACATTTAGTGCATAACCAAACCAATATGCTTGACAACCACATGCAGAAAGTGCTATTCCTTAAGATGAAGTTGAAGTTGAAGAGTGCTCCAAACGAATTTTATGCTTATTCATTACTGCTTCTAAGGCTTCCATCTTCTTAAAGCATTTGGATTCTAAGTGGCCATCACGATTACAAAAGCTGCAATGTCTATTAATATTCTTCCCTTTGTTTTTAGTTGTCTTATCATTTTGCTGAGTTGATTTTTCATTTTGAGATTGAAAAGGCTTAGGACCCTTGTTTGGTTTAGGACCATTCTTTTTAGGATGCCGCTTCTTAGGATTATTTGAACTTGGTTGTTGTTGGGCTGCTAAGGCTTTCTTATAAGAGTTTCCAGTATTAAGAAGACCAAGATATAAGAGTTTTTCTTGTTCTCTTATTAAAAAATCACAAAAGGCATCAAAAGAGGGGGACTTGTAGTCTTATCCTTGAGAAATAAAGGCCTCTCTAGTAGAATGGAATGTGGAAACAAACACATAGTAGGCTGGTCCTAACTTAGTAAGAATGGAATAAATAAGGCTACCATGTTCTTTCTTAACCTTAACACCTTCCAAGAGAAGTCAAAGGGTCTTGAAATTAGACAAAAAATCTTTAGTGCAAGAAAAATTATTGGGGTCCAATGTAAGCAAGTCATTTCCAAGTTTATGGGCTCTAATTTCATTTTTAATTCCAAAAACTTTATTGAGTTGTTTCATTGTTTCAACGGGGGTATCAATTTTTTCGATATGGACTGTAGGGTTTGGAAAAATAGACATCCGTATCAACCCATGTGCTTGATCTTGATTATTTTCCCATCTGGCTTGCTTATCTTCATCTATAAGTTTAGACTCTTGGCCTGAGGCTATTCTATAAAGACCTTTACTTCTAAGTAAATCCACAATGTAGGATAGCCTTTGGAAGTAGTTGGTGCTATTAAAAATAAATAGGCACAAACTTTCCATTTTAAAAGAAACTGAAGCTGGAGATGCTGAAACTAAGTATTCCAGTGGAAGGATCTCAAAAAATTAGGTCAATTAAAAAAAACAGGTTTAAAAAGGGCTTCCGGATGAAGAATTTATGTCCTTTTGAAGAAAAGTTGTTGAAGATGTTGACGAACCATGTGAATGTTGGGAAGTGAATGATAATGTTATATTTAAAAAAAATTCCCCCACTTTCTAAACTTAATCTAATTAGCTCACTTTAAAAAAAATATTACTTTATGTGACCCACTTTTATAAATAAGTGAAAGTCACTTTTAAAGTGGTACTTTATGAACTATTCACTAAATTGTAACATAAATAAAAGATAAAGTGACTTTAGAATTAAGTGCCTCACTTTTTATAATGGGTGATAACACTTTTACATAAAGTAACTTTAAAACATAAGCTACGTGTGATTTTTGAAAAAGTAACTCAACAAAAGGAAAGACTTGAGCCCAAGAGCTCTATTCTCATAAAGTAACTTTGGACTAGTAATTTTTGGAAAGGAGGAAGGGTTTTTTTTTTTTTTGCTAATTGAAGCTTTGGAATGCGTGCTTACTTGAAAAATCTTTTTTTCCTACAAAAAAAAAAACAACCACACAACCCAAAAATGAACAAGAAAAATATTTGGCTGGAAACTAAATATTTTCCTCAATGTTTCTAATTTTTCAAGATCACACTAACGCGTAGCGGAAAAGAGAATACGCATGAGAAAATTTATTTCTTTCTATTTCTGGTTTGCCTAGGTTGCATAGAGTCACGGGGCAAAGAGCATGTGCATAAATGGAAGGCATAGAACCGGTATTAAAAAAATAATTATAGAGGGCCATAAACCAAAATAAACTGAGAGATAAATAACTATAATTGCAAATAAAGACTATATACCTCTAGATCTTAAAAATGACATAGCTAGGGCTACCAGAAACCTTTTTGCATGAAACGAAAGGAGTTCCTCACTAGAACATATGCTCCTAACACAATAGAGTAGTTCTCTTGGCCCAAAGTAGTTAGAAACAGTAGATATAAGAAATGACAGTCGGATGCAGTTGTACTGGCTTCGGATTTGGATCACCAATGGATGCGGCCCTCGAATAGCTCTGGTACCATGTAGGAATTTACATGGTAAGTTCCTTAGATAGAACAAAAAGGACACCACTCACAAACAAATCACATATCAGTACACCAATATTATTGACGTGGTTAAAACCATCTAAGAGGGAAACAATCCATGACCTGAGCCAACACGGCCACTTTAGGAAATTTATTAATGTAAAAGAAAGAAAATTTATATAATTTTCTCTCATGAACAATCACCTAAAAAATGACCCTACATGCTCTTTAAATAGAGATCATGGACCAATCGAGTGGTAAGCCACAGATCAAGTGTCGATAATACTGAGGAGAGAATGAATCGTCAGATCACTTCATGTGTAGAACATATCGTGACCGTCAGATTGTAAGTTACAAAAAGTACATACTAAAGAAACACACTTTAGTATTTACCTAACTATACACTAGACCAAGTTGTACTTAATTATTTCCTGTGTGTCAGTATATAAATATATATATATATATATATATATATATATATATATATATTTGTTTTCGACAAATGTATAAGTAAAATATGGATATTGATACACTCCTCATTCAATGTTTCACCTTAGATGTTTTTCCTTGATATCCTTGTCCAAGCATGCTACTCTAGTCAAAACCTCTTGTGACATATCAAATGACACAACAAATGACACTATGAGTAAATACAACATATAAAAATCCAACATACACATTTGTGAGTGATCCTAAGTTGAAGAAAGCATTAATTTTTGTCTTCTTAACCCGTATCTTTATATGGAAGAGTTCAACCATATTCTTCTCTTCTTATTGTTAAAGGATACTTAGATTCACCCCTTTTTCATTGATGTGTACATAATATTTTCATCCATGTCCGAGCTGATTTTCACTCGATTGCTCGAATCTTTGGCCATGATATTTTTTCTTTTCATCCTTTTTACAAATTTTTAAGTTGAATTATAGATGTAATTTCTAGCACTTCTCCTCTTTGTGACCATCAATGTTGTAATGGTTGCTAGGATGTTTGCATTGATGTGTTGTAGGCTTTGAACCATACTGAACACCAAGATATGCCCTAAGAATCCCTTTAAGGGGAAAAATATAGTTGAAAGACAAAGCTTCGCTGCTTTCTTTTGTATTGAATGGAAATTATGCAAATACAAAGGAGAAGGGATTCTTTATGGAGTTTCTAGAGACCTGTGGCACATGGGATTCTCTCTCTTTATTGATACTTAGCTACTCTACTCTACTATGGAACAAAATTAAATTAAATAGAATGAAACCCCTTTTCCTCCTAGTGGTTCGATTATAAAACAACCAATATCAAACTAAGAGGTTAGATTTGATCCATTCAATCGACCTCTCTATAGTATCTTTCATAGTGCCCATGTGGCTAGCCCCTTTTCCATGAGTAATGGGGGTTGACATGGCATACCTCTCAAATTATGGTGGACAATCATAATAGGTCAACTTTTGGGAGGCATAAATTTTGCATCTGAACCCTGACTGACATGATTCTTGCATCATTGGAAAGGTTTTCAAGTGTAGAAAATTTCCATGAGGTACACACTTTAGCCAGGAATTTTTACCCCAAAAATGTCATTTAGGGCCTCAATCTATCCCTGGAAGGGTTTAGAAACGAATTCTCCAAACCAGTTCTCATGGATAAAACTACAACTTTAAATTGATTTCTTCATTTTTTACACTCTGAAAGCATCTATGGATGGAAAATTATATAATGATCCAATTCATATCAATGTAAAACACTTATTCCTATTGATACCAATAGTACAACATCGCTATGCAACAAGTGACTAGGAATCTCCAACAACATCATGAAACATCTACCTCCTAAAAACATCATCTACGTTAAAATCCATTGAACGCTCCAAAAATCTACTAACTATTGTCCATCAATATAATGAAAACCTAATTACAAGGTGTAACAAAATACAATGACATTACATTTTAATATATATATATATATATATATATATATATATATATATATATATATATATATATATAATATAATTTATGAAAACACACACACACACACACACATATAAACAAGGCAAATTTAAAATAAATAAATAAACAAAAATTAATTATAAAAGACGATATAACAACATACTCATATACATTGTTTTATCTTCATTTCCTTAGTGTCAAATTTCCATACATACAGTGAAAACAAGTTTTATCTTCTTTATTGTACAAGCAACAATTAGGAACATAAATTTTAGAAGGTGGAAATCAGTCCCATCTAGCCATTGAGTAATAAATTAACTCATGTTAATTTGGGTTTAATTTTTTCTATTGTTAATATATATATCCATCTTAAAAATTAACAAATTTGAATCTATTCTACAGTGAGGTGGTATAGAGATCAAAAAATTTAAGCCATTTTATATCCAACAACATTTATACCATACACCAAAAAACTAAATGTTGTTGGTATTATGAGTGTCAAAAGCAAACATTTTCACACGGATAATTACACAAGAACAAAATATACATCAAAAGAATCATATCGTATTAAACTACAATAATGACATGTCACTTTCTCTCTCACACATACACACCAATACATTACATGAGGTCTCATAATATAGAATTGAGGTGTCGATAACAAATTTCCAATATGGTTAATTGTTTCAATCATCTCCATAACTATCTCCACAATATCTCCAGGAGTATCTCCAGAAATCTCTCACCAAATTATTTGTGATCTCCATCCCTAACTTATTTCCTTATCATCATCATACTTTGATTATTAATAATTCCATTATATTATCATCATATCATAAGAACACATTATTCCTTCATACCCCCCCTTAATGAATACTTATGATTAAATTAAGATGGCTTAAGTCTAAACATCTGTAGTCTTCTGCACTTTGCATCATCTTCAATCTTCTTCATCATAATATGTATCTTTAGTTGTTGTTGTCTTCATGTATTGCGTCATTGTTTGATAATTTTGGATCTTGAGTCAATCATGTGGACTGCATCATCTTCATATCAAGGATTTATTACCTTGACCTTCCCATGGATTTCTGTGTATTACCCTTTAACCATTACATCATACTCAGGGTTTCCTTAAATCATACTTAACCTTAAATCAGTTTGATTTACAATAAACCATTGCATCAAGTAGTTTCTAAGTAACCACAAACCTATATATGTCATTACAAAGTGGTTTTCAGTTTACCACAAACCAACACAAAATTACTCATGCTTCATTTGACTAAAGAAATGACTTTAACAAATCTTTCCTTGATGAAAACTAACCTTTAGGGGACAAACTAATTCATGAACTTTATATGAGAGATATTGGTATCCAATTGAAGTTTTGATCGTGTAAAATATTTTCAACATAAAGCTGCCTTTCTACCATCCAATCACATTTAACCAACCACAATGTACTTATATATGAGGATTTGATATTTATTTATTCTAATACTTGTTATCATGATGATTTATAAGATTACAAACACTACAAGGATGAAGATCCCAACATTTTTCTTGTACATGTACTTTTCTTTCATAATGATTACAATTTTGTTCCTATTTCTTCATTTTATTTGTTGTATTGTTATTTGTAGATGACTCCTACTGTCATTGTTTCTCTTTTTACAAATTTATTAGTTGCATTGCTTGTTTTTCCTTGATAACCCACATCTTCATTCTTTATTCTTAACCATATTTGTATAGGCTTATGAATACCTTGACCTCTTTTTCCTAAACCTTTTCTATCATAACCCATTTTATTTAAGAGTTTAGCACCAATTCCTTTTGTGTACTTCTCAAGATAGCCCAATTCATCATATTCATCTTTATTAAAATCATTATTTGGAGCCTCAAAAAAAGAAATAAACATATGCACATCATAAAAAAAAAGTTTCAATAGAACTACTAATCTTCTGAATGAGGTCACTAGTATCACAAAATATATTGTGCTTGGCTTTCTCTTGATTTAACGGTTTCACTGAACTTTCAAGTGCCAACAATACATTTTCTTTTGCCACTAATTATCACTACAATGATTCTATTAATCTATTCTTTTGATCTTTAATTTTGAAAATATCAATTACTATTGCTTTAACAATGTCAATCTTTCCTCTAAAGTGTTGATGCAATGTATAGTGAAAGAAACCGACAAATTCATGAAAGAGCTCATTATCTCTTGATTTTGGCTTTGCAACTTTGTCTATCATGGAATTATTTTGTTTTTGTAATCTATCTATATCTTGCAAAGCATCATCAAGGTCTTCTTGTGCTAGTTCAATTTCATGGTTAGTTGTTTATAGTATTTTTCCTCCTTTAACCATTTTAAAATTGCTCATAATTCAGGCTATCTCTCCGAAGAATAAACTCACAGTGTCAAGTACAACTAATCATGCACCCATATTTCATTGTGCTGAGAGGCACTCTACAACCCAATATGAGAGATGTTGTCACGTAATGTTAAATTTAAAAAGATTAAAATCATAATTTAAATTAACAAATTAAAATAATAAAAGAAAGTAATGTCCCCAAAATTAAAATACTTCAATTTGCACCTTAATTTTACAAAATTTTATATAGAGATATAGAGTAACCAAAAGTAAAAATAACTAATTTACCTTTTAGTATGAAGAATAAGGGAGATGATTAAAAAAAATAATTTACTTTTTACTACAAGGAAGAAACGTAATTTCTTCAGTAATGTTCTTCAGTAAAAAATGTAATTTCTTCAATACTTACGGAGATGATATGAAATAGTATTATTGATATTGCATGATGTGTAATTTATTCTACATTTAGTTTACGTGTGACATTTAAAATAAAAATATATTAATAACAAACAAATATTTGGTAAAATATTTAAATGCTCATATTAGTTTAAAGTAGATTATAAATAAAATATTTCAATACCCATGTTGAGTAAAATATTTGAACATGAAACATATACTATTTGTAGTCTCATGGATGTTAAAATATCATTCATTCATATATAGAAAGAAAAAGATTGAGATAATTCTTATTCCATTAATAACTACTTTCTAATTCAATGTATGAGAGATATTTGTAATTCTTTTAAGGCTTAATATAGATTTGATATATAATATTTAGAAAATATTAATAATAAAAACAATTAAATATAATATGGAGAACTGAATTATAAATAAAATATTTCAGTGTCAACTACATATATATTATACCAATTGAGATCTATCTTAACTCCAGATCTACCAAACAACAAGAGGGATCAAATTGATTTGTTTGCATATCAAGAGATTTGGTCCCTCTCAGCACTTGGTAGATCCAAAACTAAGATGAATCTAGATTGGTTCAAATACAATAAAGACAAAAATATCAAATAACACCAATCATACACTTTTAATTTTAAGTTAAACACTCAATAATTTATATAGACTTCAACTTATGAGAATTTCAATTTTAACTCCCTACAAAGATATATTTATCCTCATATCCTCTTTATATGTAGAGGACTCCGACCAAAATACTTGACTTGAGGACTTTAAAAAAAGATTAATACCACAAAAGACAAACATGTCTTTTCAATAAATGTATAACCAAACTTAAAAAGATTTCTTTTATCCATTTTAAACTACCATTTAATCATTTCTTCACTTCTTATATAAAAGCCATCACTTTTTAAAAATATTTAATCTTGGTACTAAAAGATACACTAAAATTCATGTTCACATATTTGACTTTAACAACTACATACTACCTTGCTTTTTCATTTTAGTCCCCACCATTTGGCATGGGACTATAGTAATGAGAATCAAAATTTTTAGCATTAATTCATTTGATGAGTCTACAGTTTATACAATGGAGTTTGTAGCGTATACACCCAGTCCTGTTTGATAACTATATGGCAATTTATTTCATCATCTTATTTGGCCTCTTCCCAAGGAGGAGAGGCCATAATCATATGTTTTTTTTTACTTTTGTCTTTATTATTTGGGAAGCAGAGACTAATGCTAGCATTAGTTTTACTATTATTAAATGCTATGAAATGCTATACTATGTTATTATAAGCTAAAGTCATTTGTGGGTTGAAGTTGCCAGGTGGTGAACGGTTGAAGTTGCCTAGTGGAAAATGCATGTTACTATGGTGTCTAGTTTACTTGCATAGGAAATGATATGGAAGTGCAAATCCCAAAGCCCATTTACCCAACGCGATTCCCCAATATGGGCGGTTCTATGAGAGAGAGGCCAACATATCCGCAAAGGGTAGTGTAGACCCATAGTTTGGCAGAGAGGAGGGCCTCACCCTATGGCTACTGATTCTCTACTATTCTCTACTGCTTGGCAGAGAGGAGGGCCTCACCCTGGGGTGATTGATTCGCTACTGCTTCATCTGGTCAAGCCACCCCTCCTTTCGACAGTATTTGTGCATCATATATGAAAAACTTTGCCTTTCTCATAGGGCAGTCTCGCTTGGGTCTGTTTTGTTCGAACATATTTATTCCATAGTTGCTATTATGTCTAAAAGGGTCTTATAAAAAATATCATACTTCAGCTAATACATAAAGGACATAAAAGAAGGAGTGGAAAGAACAATTCCTACCACTTAGATTGAGACTAAGATTCAGAATGGAAGTTGCAAACTCTAGGATTTTCGTATGGAGAATCTTCATATGGTTTTGGAACTTAGTAAATGGTCATAGCGGAAACAAATAATGGATTCTCCACAGCAGAAGCCACACTTCCTGATACTCCCTCTATTGAGTGGGTTTTCACGAGACGCTGGGAGCTATTTTAAACATTTGAATTTTGTTTGAATCTAGTTTCAGATCAATCACTAAATACAAGTACCTTAGTTGTGTCTCAATCAAAAGGCAGGTTATGAAAACCATACCTAAGAATGAGCCCTCTATAGCCACACCTTTCTCTTTCCCTTCTAGCTACTCCTTCTTATTAAAATAGTAGTAATGGTTACCCCTATTTATGCTCTTGTTGCTTCTGCAATGTGCCCAAGTAGTGCTTGACCCATTAATACTTGCTACAATAGGGCCTCTAGCTTCATAGGCCCTTCCTACCCTTCCCTGTTACTTAGCACTTGACCCATTAATTCTTGCTACAATATGGCCCTCTAATATGGCCCTCTAGCTGGACCAATTCCTACTCTCATAGGCCATTGCTATCCTTCTCTATTACTATAGGAAGTGCCCAAGAGAAAATAGAAAGTTAAGTTATTGAATTATTACACAACATTTTGTCATTGTCCCTGTACTCCCCATCTATGATCTTGGAGGACCTCTATAGTGTACCTGACACGCTTTCCAGATCATGAAGAAACTCCCAGTATGTCCCTCTTCATGAGCAGAATAATTCCCCTTTACACCATTTCCCAAGAATATTCCTTCTATCCCAGTTTACAAGACTGACGCTACTGACCAGTTTTCTCCTCGTGCTGATTTACAGAGGTTAAAACTAGACCTCACGCTGTTCAGATCGACTGAGCCCTTTTCCAGTCACACCGATCCTCTTTTGGAAGGTTTTTTAAATAAGGAGCCAAAGCTTCCATGTCTAGAAGCTTCGTAATGGAAGTATGGTAGATGGTTGGGCTGGATAGAGCCGAGGAAATTAGTTTGGCCTCCTTTCCCCTATTAGGATGGAACAAACTCAAGAGATAATAACTTCTCCCATGATGAGAGGAACCATCTCCCATCTGTCCAAACTATACAAACCTCTCTTTTTCCAAAGCAAAATCTAGTTGGAATTTTGGAGCAAATTTGAATAACCAGCAAGTCATCTATAGCTTGTATCTTTCTAGTGTATGTTTGAGGGAGAACAGTGTGATTTTGGTTTGGTTTGAGACTAGAGGGAAAGAGGCCTTAAAAATTCCATTGTTGGGGCTATCCATGAAGTGCTAGCAGAAGTGTGGGAACCCGGATACATCGGAGGAGACCAAAAATGTCAAGGCATCAGTTGCATTCTCTTTTTGATTTATATAAATGCAACTATTAATTGATTTCCTACATGAAGTGTCATTTTACATCTTTATGGCTTAATGTTCTTTGAACTATTATGTGGGATGAATCAATATTGTATGTTATCACATTTGTTGTTGTTGTAGTTTTTTTGTTTCAGGTATTTGAAGGAAGGAAATGGAAGATAGCTGGAGTAAGGAAGCAGGATCATCACCAAGCGGAATAGCGTTCTAAGAAGTAGACCCCCTTAATTGATTCTAGCTTAAGGAGATTTTCCATAGATTGTTTGTTTGCAGCTAGACCCGCTCTCTCGAGCTAGAGGAATTGTTTGTGTTTGCACTGAGAATTTACCTGCACCACAAATTGGCGACTCCACTGGGGAGCCAATCCTTCTGTTTGATTGATTGTCATTTTATGGTTTTATGTTCACTTTTCTAGTATCACCATTTCCCTTTAGCGTACTCTGCTTTTCTTGGTTTACTTCTCTCATTTTGAAATTTACAGTGACAAGTCTGGTCTTAGCCTTTGATTTTTTTTTTTTTCTTGAATCCTCGATCATCACGTTTATTTTTCTGATAGTTGCATTGATCAGCACGAGTTTTTCAAAAACAGTCACATCGACCCCCTTTTGGTGCATGTTGTCAGTTAGGTAGTCGTGCCGATTCTTATGGGTGAAGATAAGGGCTTGCCCTAGATCATAGCCAGTGTGTCTTGCCCTTCTAATTTTTGTCTCTCAGTTTGTTTTGACTGTGTTCTCCCTGGCTAGAAATCTCTTTTAGCTTGGTTTGTATGATTGGTTGATATGCATTTTCTTCACTTGGTTTCTTGAGTTCTTGGATGGTGTATAACCCTAGGGTATCTAGATCATCACCCATTCACTTGTTTGCCTACTCAAAAAGTCAAGTCGATAGTCAAATTTTCTCCTTGCATTTCATTTGATTAGTCTTTTTGTTGCTTTGATTTCCACTTAAAAAGTTTGAAAAGTTTCATTTAATGTTTGAGCATCTCTTTTCAGGCATAGATCACATTGGTCATCTTGTTTTTGGTTCAATCTTTTCTTCATTAGTTTTGAAAGGGATTCTCTTTGTTCTTTGGTTTGCTTGTGATTGATTGTATTGGGAGTATTTCATTGAATTGTTTGTGAAATATTCATTCCATCATTTCATTGAAAAATACATAATTTTAGTTTATTGAATCAATATGTTACATTAGTTAGCATCATTGAAGGCTAGAGTTGCATCGCCACTTGCATTGGAAAAGAAATGAATTCTCTTTACTAGTGAAAGGGCTACTTGAAGTGCATTTTATAGGAAAGTTAGGAATTGGAAAGAGCTTTTCATCATTTTTGTTTTCAAAAGGTGAAATAGTGAAAAAGTCATTTTGTTTTCAATTGCTTGTTCTGTTGCATTTGAGTGTGTCTCATTAGTGTAGACAATTCATCGAGTTGAAGGGTCTTGTCTCATTTCGCTACATATAGGTGTTTTTGAGTCACATCGATAAGGCCTGAAAACCAAGACATAATTTTAGGATAAACTCTAAAATGTACTCAATTAACCTTAGGCGCATTTGAAATCCAATGACCACATCTTAGAAGGTCTAGGCTAGAGACGTGTTCGATGTCTTAAAACCTAGCAGTTGTCGTTCGCTTCGACACTAGACAGCGCTAGTACAGACTTGTGCTCCCTATACCATCGAGTATATAAAGGGAGATCCCACTAGGTTGCAATCCTTTATCCATAGGAAGTTGAGTCTGTCACCATGTAAACGTGATACACCAAACACAACATTCGGGGAGATTGCATGCCTGTACTTCTCGATTCACCGGGAGGTATTCTATAGTTCACAATTACCTGGTAATCCTTTTTAACTAAATCATCCTGAGTAGTCATTTTGATATTTTTGACTCCCTAAATATAAAAGATCACTCGAGCACTTGTCCTTTCGAGCTCGTTAAACTGAAAGTGATAGAGTCATACTTTCTTCTTTCTCAACTCTTAAAACATGAAAGAGCACCAGTTTATTTTTGCGTCTTAAAAAATTGTTTCTCACAATCTTATAACATCCCCGTTAGTCTTTTTTAGACTACATCGTGAGTATACCTTTAAATACATTTTAAAGCCCTTGAAATCAATCTCGTTTTTGGTTATTTGAGACAAAATCATCGTGGCTGAACCAACTAGTTCGCCTAGTTCCTCTTCCTCTCCTATGTCTGAAAGATTTTCTGAGGAGCCTTTTCCTGAATTGCGATAGTCGCTTGAGGACCAAGGTGTTAAGGTTGGAATTGTTTTGAGTATTCAACCTTTTTCATCTTGTCCTCCCACTTCAGATACTGGGTTACTTTTTGACATTGGCCCAAAATATCTAGATAACCCTATCTAGACTCTCGAGAGTCCTCCAAGTTCTGAAGTTTAGCTTGGATTGGTTGTTTATCCTGTGAATCCTTTGTTTGATCCTGTTGTGATATCACCACAGCATCCGTACAATCCATATGATCAGCTGGGTATTCCTTTGGAATTATCCCCTCTAACATCTTCGGTAGTCCGTCGTTGTCTGTTTTCACCCATGGAATCAGAAGGTGAAATCCCAGTCTCCTCTCCCAGTCACTCGGAGGTTTCCTCTCCATGCATAGTCGAGCAACAGGAATATCCTTTCCCTCCTAAAGGTTTCCCTTACATGGGAAGCATTCCGACTGGTGTTCATCATGAGTTACCACGTAATTACATGAATTTAGCACACCTGGTTTTAGGCATGCCTACTGCCTTATCTTTGTATCAAAACCCTATTTGGGCATCTAACACTATGCCTACCACAGGTCCGTTCGTTCAAAACCCAACCTCCCAATAGACAGTGATTTATGCAGTTACTTCAGTCTCGGTGTGACACACCATTCCCAATCCTCTTGTTTCGTCGGTCCAAGTAACCCGTCTAGTTCAACTGAAGATCTCGAGTCATGTCACTGCCAGTTCTTCGATCCCTCCAGTAAGTGGACAAGTTATCCCACATTGTGGGGGGTAGATTCCAAATGTTTCTATGATGTCTGGCACAACCAATGTGAGTGGCTCACAACCCCACATGGTTGGGATGAACCAATGCTCTTCGGGTGCCATTTCAAAACTCATTGGTCCTACTGGATCAAGTAATGTACAGTACCAACAACCCAATGTTGGTCTGTCTGGGTCGAGTCATGTCCAATACCAACAACCCAATGTTGGTCTGTTTGGTTCAAGTCACGTCCAGTACCAACAACCCAAAATGGCTCAAGGTCAGTACCAACCTCCTTATGTTCCATATGGTTCACAAGAGATGGCTAATCTTCATACATCCCTCAGCCTGGACCTTATGTCCATCTTTGTCCATCCACCGTGCTTGATAGGTATGGCCAGATACAGTTCAAGAACTTTCAAGCTGTCATTCTGAGAACTGTTCAAGTACCTTTGCAACAGCAAGGACAACTCCTTCAGCAGCAAGGGAAACCTTCATTTTAGCAAGGGCCATCCATGCAGCAGCAAGGGCAAACTTCATTGTAGTAATGGCCATCCATGCAGTAGCAAGGCCAAATCATGCCACAACGAGGACAACTGCAACAACCACAGGGGCAACCTTCACAATAGTTGCAACAAACCATGCAGCCACAAATGTAGTATGCACCACAATCCTCGTAGCCTATGCCTTTGCAAGGTCAACTTCTACAGTTGTAGGGACAACCTTTACAGCCGCAAGGTCAACCCTTGCAGCCATAAGGTCAACCCGAGTAGCAGAAACCCTTATACTCATATCAACAGGGTCAACCCTTGCAAGGGCAAGGTTAGGGTCAAGTCCTGCAGTAGCAGGCACATAATCCTTATGTCCAAGGGAAATAGGTTCAACCTCCTTTTATCCAAGGACAACAAGTCCAAAATACTTATGTCCAAGGATAGCAAGTGAAGAATCCTTACGTCCAAGGTATCAGGTCCAAAACCCATTCATCCAGGGGCAACAGTGTAGGTTTTAACCCCATACAGAAATTACCTGCATATGAATTCTAAAACACAGAAAATAAACAATGCAAGAGCATAACACATAAAACACATATACACAAAGATTTTCCCCCGGATCCCAAAACCGGGACTACCAACTTGATTTTTCATTATGTTCCTTTCAATGTTACAATACATATTTATACATGCCGAAGCATCCAATACCATGGACCGAAAACCATGTGTCCAAAACCATGGACCGAAAACCATCGTGTCCAAAGCCATGTGTGAAAATCATGCACAAAACCATAGGTGGGTCCACCCAACCTAATATAGGGTCCAAAAAACAAAATTTTCTGGGGCGCTACCTCAGACCCCATAGAGGGGGGTTATTTGCACCCCTCAAACTCCCTGTGACTGCCCCGCTATGCAATCAGTGCAATGAAGGGGGGGGATCCGCCCCCCCTCTAACCCCCTACTTAACTACGTGGGCTAGTCGTGGAAAGAATATAACATGACCCAACATTCTCTCACTTGTTGTTTTCTTTCCACAGGGGGCCACAAGAGAGCTTAGTCATTTATCCAGCCCTGCAATGCCCATTGTTTCTATACACCAAGAGAACTTATCAGAGTTCATAGATTTTGTCAATGCATCTGTAGTATTCTTCAAAGTGTCCACCTTTACCAGCAACACATTTTTGTCTTCTATCATATCCCTCACAAATTGATATTGAACATCAATGTGTTTTGTCTTTGAATGATATGTAGGGTTCTTTGCCAAGAAAATTGCACTTTGGCTGTCACAGTCTATCCTTATAGCTCCCTGTACTAACCCCATACTTGAACATAATCTCTACAACCAAACTGTTTCCTTTCTTGCATGAGTGGCTGCCATGTATTCTGCCTCTATAGTTGATAGTGCCACTACATATCGTTTCTTACTCATCCAACTAACTACACCTCCAAATAGGTTAAACACATACCCACTTGTAGATCTTCTTTGATCTAGATCTCCAGCCCAGTCTGCATCAACAAAGCCATGAATATCCAACACTCTGTCCAATCCTAGTCTTCCTTGGTAGCACAAACCATAATCACTAGTGCCACGCAAATACTTGAAAACCCGCTTCACTGCTCTCCAGTGCTCCTTCCCTGGTTTTGACACCACCATCATTGATCAAAATTCACTCTTTTTCATTCATATTAGGAGTCCCATTCTCATGAGTTGCATTTCATTAGGTCATGGATCAACTGATGGTAGGCACATTTCAGTTTTTCCCTCATGACACATATATGCTAACCACTTTTCATGTGTGATTCAGTCAATGGTTCAGGTCCAAGTTCATTTTCAATTTATTTCATTAAATAGGTCTTAGGTCTTAGGGTTATAGTCTCATTAGGTATTAGGGTTTCACCATTTCAAATTTTCAGTAACCATTGACTAATAATGGTCAACACACACATGAGGATGACAATAATTATCAGGAAAGTTTTAATATCACAATTTGTAAACTTATTAAGTTTTTCACCTCAAAACCAGTTTGCAGTGAAAACAGAGCATTGGTATTTATTTGTAAATTTCATGTAATTTTATTTTTTATCATATGTAATTAATGGTCTTATGCTACTCCTAGTCACCTACTGATATTTCCAAATACATGCCACTGCAAAAGCAAAAGATCATCAAGCATCAGTTCACCTATTTCAAACAAAAAATCAAGCATCCAAAAACAGAGTATTTGAAAAAGCCAATAGACATTATAAAGTGGGTTTTGAAGAATGAAAAATCAAAAGTGCCCAAGCCATATAAAGGTTATTTCTCTCTCAAGTTATTTCATTGTTTGAGTTGAGTTTCATGAGCAAAAATGTGATTTTGAGGTGTTTTTGAGCAAAGGGAGGGAAATTGTTGTGCTTTTGGAGAAATCTGCCTGGTGCTACGCACCTGGGTTTTTCCTGCTCTGTTATTTTGAACTAGCGCTACACACCAAACCAACACTATGCACATAGGAGAGTGCGCTACACACCTGTCAGTTGAGCTACAAATCGTTGCAAATTGCATCAAATCGCCTCAAAACTCCCAAATTCCTCCATTGCAAGTAAGTAACATCACTATTCTTGCTGAAAAGAATTGTTGCATCAGTCTTGGGTGGTTTTGTCTCTTAAAAACATCAAACCCTAATTGTCACTAAATTGTCTCATATATTGTAAAAACTCACTCATTACTGCTGTCCTTTATAATCTTTTACTGTTTCCCTAAATCCCATCCTCCCATACATAATTCCCTAGACAACATTCCCTAAACTTTTCCCTAATTCCCAAACCCTATACATATACCCCAAACCCTACACTATTCACTAACCCTACTCACTCCCTACATCCATTTCCCAGTCTTGTTCACCCTCACCTATTTTCCTATTCAAATCTTTTCATACTCATCTTACCTTCATTCACCAATTCACTACACTTCATTCACCACAATAGAAACAACTATACAACAATGGAGAGGGACTGTGAGTATGAACCGGAGGAAGAAACACTCAGTGACAGTTCAAGGGAGAGAGACACACAGGGCATAAAGCCTCATAAGGGAGGAAAACATATCAGAGAGGAGCCCACCAGTTTGAGGGAGCTGCAAGCCTGCCCATTTGCCCTTTCTTGTTTCAGACATCTATCATGTTTTAGTTTTTCTGAAATGGTGGAAAGGGTAAAATCTCATCATGAATTAGCAAGGTTGTTTGTGACAAATTTGGACAATAATGAGGTAAACCTTTCTGGAGTTACATTCACTTTGTCATCAACTATTAGTTTAGAGGCTATAGGTATTCCAAATGTGGGTGAAAAGTGGAACAAAGGTCAGGACATTGACATAGAGTACTATGAGCCTTACATCAAGGCTAAATATCATAACAGACTCAAGAGAGTATTCCCCTTTAAATTCTTGGAGGATAGGTTTGCTCCATTAATCAAGATCATCATCAAGTACTTTACTTGTGAAGGTAGGTTCCCCTGACTGTATGCTTACCACATTAGACTGTTGATGCATTTCACCAGGGTGAGAATGATGAATATCCCCTACTTCATGTTCAAAAACATAGAGAAGATGGCATTCATTATAAAGAAGAAATCATACCCCCAGTAGTTAACCAGCATCTACCACTACTCTTTGATTAAAATCATTGTTTTGCATCAGCTGAACCTTCTCAACATGCCATGGGAGACCTTAATTTATCATAAAATGTTCAAAGGCCCTCAAGTATTTTCATTAGTGCCTCATGAAGAAGGTGGACCTTCAGGACATGAAAAGGTCCAAGACACTGAAACTGTTGGAGTGCCAGTATTTGTGACATATGAGAGGGGAACTATGAAACTTTTTGTAGCTGCCAGGCGAGTATTATCTCCACAAGGTGTGGAAGGGGTCTCACCTTCATCTTCAGGCCACAGGCAAATGTTATCTCCACAAGGAGTGGAAGGGGCTTTGCCTTCTTCTTCAGCTAAATAGGTACAGGCTGGGCAACAACACAAGGGAAAAGGTAAATGCAAGGGAAAAATGCATGAGAAGGATCCTAGTGATGGACAAGAGAGAGATTTTGACCTTGTTGATCATGAGGAGACACAAGGAGTGGATGTTATTGACTTGGATGTTCAAGATCCAAGGACTGTCAAAGACATGATCATTAAGGAACAAGAGGCTGAGATACAAGCCTTGTCAGACAATTTAGAGAGGGCTAAATGGGTCATCAAATATCTAGAGCAAGAAAACAAACAATTGACCGACAAGCAAGTCCTCATGGAGTTGCAAATGATCAAGGAGAACAGGCAAAAGGCTAAGAAGGCAAAGGTCAGGTTGACCTCCATTGAGCAGGAGATTGAGAATGAATGGGAAACTTGGCTTGAAAGGGTCGAAATATAGCTTGAAAGTCTGCTTGAGAAGGCCAATGGAGACAAGAAGATGCTTCACCACATGGCTTATCACTATATGACCCAGAACAAAATATGCAATATAAGGATGAGGAAGCTTAAGGCAAGGTTGAGGAAGGCCTTGAGGAGCAAAAAGGAGCAAGACAAGCTAAAAATCTTGGCTGAAGCCTCACTAGCCCATCAAAGCAACTAATGGTGGTGCCTTTTGCCGAATCTAGGCAAGTTTTGATAAGTTTTTGTCATTTTGAAATTTTGAAATTTTCCAACGCAAAAAAATTGCCCTAGATGCATAGCACCACCAGCACTACGCTTTTCATTGGAAGACTTTTTGAGGAAATGGCTTACATATCTAGATTTAGCATGATGAGAGCATCAAACCCAGAAAATATCAGCAATTTTGGATCAAAACTTCATCGCCAAAAGGTCAAAAAAGCCATAAAAAATGACCTCTTTGCCTCTTTTTGGACACACGAAAGCATCCTTGGGAGATTCCACTTTTGAGGGGGCAAATGATCTCCAAATGCAAAAATTCAAGATCTTCTAGAAACCAGACAAGAAGGCCTTTCCAATGACCTATCTTGATCTCAATTTGGCTGAGGAGAAGGCCTCCAAAATCAGCTGAGAAGTGGCGCTACGCACCTGGCCAATGGCACTACGCATAGAGCCAGTTTGCTCAAAAATCCAAATTTCGCCTAGTTTTTCTACAAGTTGACTTTTTCTCTCATTTTGGATGAATTTATGATTGTAAATGATGCTATGCTATCTAAATGTAATTGTAAAATGACCTTAGAGGGTAGATTCATCATTTTGAGGTGGTTTGGGGGTAAATGAATCAATTTCCATGGTTTTAGAGGCAAGTTGTTCCACTGCCTATATTCCTGTTCCTTGTTGGGAAATGGTTGTAATAGTCCCTTATCTCTTGGATTTGATCCCTGATTGCTAGCATAGGTGGTTTTGATGTCTATATTATGTATTTTTTCAATCATTAGAAAGGGTTGGACTCTCTTGGATGCTCTAAGCTACATTGTACATCTTTACAGCAGTTTAGCAAGGAAATAAACCCGGATTTGCAGCTATTTTTGTGGGATACTTGTGGTAAAGTGTTTTTGCATAGTTTCTCCCTCTATTATTTTTTTTTTCATGTTTTATGCGTGCCACAATCTAATTCATTCTTCTAGCTAAATGATATCAAGATAGATAGGTAGAATACATTGATTACAGTGCTCTGCCTTGGGAAACCATTTAGCTTTTAATGTTTTCTACAGTTTGAAGAGGATACATGATCTTTGCATGCCCTCTTCAGCTCCTCACCAGTCTTAATCCTACAATCTCACTCAATTTCAAGTGCCAAAACACCTAACTATCTCGCCCCATAGAACACCCTGCATTCTTGACTTCATTTCCTGGACCCAAAGCTTCCTGCTCCATTTGATCCAACAAAACTAGCAAAATCAATCAAAAACCATAGAGCTACTATACCTAGCCTAAAATCCATATTTGATCTAGTTATCTTGACTGAGATTCACAAGGAGAGAGCCCTCTCCCGACCTAGTAGGGCTAGCTACTAGGTTAAGCGTGGTTTGTGGTTATCCTAGGATTACCTCCCTTCAGCCTGAGGTCAATCTAGGCTCTAACAGGCCACAAGAGAGCTTAGTCATTTATCTAGCCCTGCAATGCCCATTGTTTCTCTACACCAAGAAAGCTTATCAGAGCTCACAGATTTTGTCAATGCATCTGCAGTATTCTTCAAAGTGTCCACCTTTACCAACAACACATTTTTGTTTTTTATCATATCCCTCACAAAGTGATACTGAACATCAATGTGATTTTTCTTTGAATGATATGCAGGGTTCTTTGCCAAGAAAATTGCGCTTTGGCTATCATAGTCTATCCTTATAGATCCCTGTACTAACCCCATACTTGAACACAATCTCTGCAACTAAATTGCTTCCTTTCTTGCATGAGTGGCTGCCATGTATTCTGCCTCTATAGTTGATAGTGCCACTACATATTGTGTCTTACTCATCCAACTGATTGAACCTCCAAATAGGTTAAACAAATACCCACTTGTATATCTTCTTTGATCTAGATCTCTAGCCTAGTCTGCATCAACAAAGCCATGAATATCCAACACTCTGTCCAATCCTGGTCTTCCTTGGTAGCACAAACCATAATCACTAATGCCACGCAAATACCTGAAAACCCACTTCACTACTGTCTAGTGCTCCTTCCCTGGCTTTGACATAAACGTGCTCAATACTCCCACTGAATGTGCAATGTTTGGTCTAGTATAGACCATTGCATACATTAGGCTACCAATTGCACTTACATATGGAACATGGGACATGTCCTTTTCCTCTTCTTGTGTCTTGGGACACTGTTCAGCAGATAACCTCACACCTATAGGAATAGGAACCTTCACCGATTTACTATCCTTCATATGAAATCTCTACAATATTGTCTTGACATACTTCCTCCGGTTTAACCATAGCTTCCTCTTTTCCTGGTCTCTTTTAATTTCCATGCCGAAAACATAGTTTGCAGCACCAAGATCTTTCATGTCAAATTTGGAGGACAATTGGGTTTTCAAATCCTAGATAATTTCTTTGTCATTTCCAACCAGCAACATATCATCCACATACAAGACCAGATAAATAACACGGTCACCAATTAATTTAAAATACATACAGTGATCTACTTTGCTTCTGGTGAAGCCAAGTCCTCATATAAATGTATCAAATTTCTTATACCACATCCTTGGTGACTGTTTTAACCCATACAAAGACTTCTTTAACTTGCATACTAGTTATTTCTTACCCTTCACCGCAAAACCTTTAGGTTGCTTCATGTAGATCTTCTTTTCCAGATCCCCATGAAGAAATGTTGTCTTCACATCCATCTGTTCTACCTCAAAATCAAAAGCAGCAACAACAGATAAAAGTAATCTAATAGAACCTACCTTGGCAAAATGAGAAAAAATATCACCAAAATCAATTCCCAACACCTGGGAATTACCTTTTGCTACCAACCGAGCTTTGTATTTCTCCACCTTTCCTTCTACATTTGTCTTCTTCTTGAACACCCATTTTCGCCAATGGGTTTCCTTCCAGCCGACAAATCCACTAGATCCCAAGCCTCATTTTTGTGCAAAGATGCCATTTCATCAACCATGGCCTCTTTCTAGAGTTTTCCATCCTCTGAATCTACTACTTCCTTCATAGTTCTAGGATCATCATCAGTAATAGATAAAGAAAAAATTGAACAAAAATCATATGGACTATACCTTTCTGGCTGTCTTCTTTCTCGAACTGATCTTCTCACACCTGGAGTTTGTGGCTCTTCATCTTCTGATTCCTCTTCTATTGTAGAGTCAGATTCTTCCTCCTTAAACTCTATCTTCTCAGGTTCTTTTTGGGACTTCATGTTTAATAACATCTTTCACCTCTCTGAACACCACATCTCAGCTGTACGCAACCTTCCTTGTTATTGGGTTCTAAAGCTTATAACCCTTTAAACCATCCTTATAACCAATAAAGATGCACTTTTTTGATTTAGTATCCAACTTGGTTCTTTTCTCCTTTGGAACATTTACATATGCATCACATCCAAATACCTTCAGATGTGAAAGAGAGGGTTTCTTACCAGTCCATACCTCTTGTGTAGTCTTATCCTCCAACATTGATGAAGGTGATCTGTTGACTAGGTAACATGATGTCTCCACAGCCTTTGCCCAAAATTACTGTCCTAACCTGGCACCACTAATCATGCTTCTTTCCCTTTCAATCAACATCTTGTTCATTCTTTATGCAACTCCATTTTTCTCAGGTGTGTATGGATTAGTCTTCTATCGTGCTATACCACACTTCTTACAGAATTCTTTAAATTCCTTGTTGAAAACTCTCCACCATTATCTGTCCTCAACACCTTTATCTTCTTCTCTATCTGGTTTTCCACTAGAGCCTTAAATTCTTTAAACCTGTCAAAGAATTTAGATTTCTTCTTAAGGAAATATATCCATGTATTCCTTGAGAAGTCATCTATAAATGATACATAGTACACAAACTTATCCAGTGATGGAACCTTCACAAGTCCAAACACATCACTGTGCACAAGTTCTAATATATGTTTTGCCCTCTTACCACCAGAGTTGAAACTCATTCGATTCTTCTTCCCATATACACAATTTTCACAGAAATAAAAATCCAGAGAGATATTACTCACACCTTCTACCATACCTTTACCATGAAGTATTCGAAGGCCCTTCTCTCCAATATGTCCAAGCCTTTGATGCCACAACATGGTCTTCTCTCCAGAGACCACTATATTTTCTGCTCCACTTTCAGGAACCATAGAACTGTTGCACCCATCAACAACAGTGCTACCTTGTAGCTTGTACAAAGTTCCAATTCAAACTCTCCACATCAATACCAGTGCCCCCTGAACCATTTTGCATGTATCTTTATCAAACACTGTTTTTACACCTACATCATCCAATTTGTTTACAGAAATCATATTTCTGGCTAATGCAGGAATATGCAGAACACCTAGAAGTGTTCTAACCCTTCCACCTTGCAACTTCAACTGTACTTTTCCGCGACCAACGATTCTAGCCTTCATGTCATCCCCAAGAAGACATCACCACCATAATATTTCTCATATTCGCAGAACCACTCTCTATGGGGAGTGAAGTGAAAGGATGCACCTGAGTCAATCAACCATGCCTCATGATCTACATGTGTACTTGAAGAAGCCAAGTACACATCCCCACCTTCATCTGAGGTGGTTTTTGCCTCTGCAGAAGGAGCATCATCAGATCCATTTCCTTTGTCAGGAGCTCTAGATTTACAGTCCCTTTTGTAGTGCCCTTCCTTTCTGCATTTCCAGCACACCACCTTTACAGGTTTTCCTAGAGATTTAGATCTCCCAATCGATGACTTATTTTTGTTTCTATTCTGGGACTATCCTCGTACAGACAAGGCATCACCATTTTGGCTCTCCATATTTTTTTGTCTCATCTCCTCTGTCAGCAAGGATGAGACTATTTCATCAAACTACAAGGCAGTTGTATTGCTACCTATTGCAATAACCAGACTATCCCATGAATCTGGTAGAGAACAAAACAAACTGATGCACTTATCTTCATTGAAATTTTAATATCAACAGATAATAACTGACTTACCATAGTAATAAATGTGTTCAAATGCTCTGTCACCGAGTCTCAATATTTCATCCTCAGGTTATACAATTTTTTCCGTAGGAACAGTTTATTCACCAGAGACTTATATTGGTACAAAGTCCCTAACTTGTCCCACAAAGCCTTGATCGTAGCTTCCCTTGATACATTCAACAATACTGAATCTGAAACACAGAATCATATTGTGCTCTTTGCCTTCCGATCCAACTTCTTCCATTCTTCATCGGACATTCCCGTTGGTTTAGTACCCGGATCTACCGTGATCCACTAATCTTTATCCACTAATAGATCCTCCATCTTGAGTTTCCACAACTCAAAATTCGGACCGTTAAATTTCTCGATCTCTATCTTTACACTGCTTGCCATCTTCTTTCACCACCAAAATCGATCTCGCAGATCTCCCACTGAACAGCGTCTACCATAGGCTTGAGTGAAACCCCTCAGCAACAAAGGCATCCCCTTGAAGCCAAAACAACTTTGATACCAAATGTAGGTTTTAACCCCATACAAAAAATACTTGCATACAAATTCTAAAACACAGAAAATAAACAATGCGAGAGCATAACACATAGAACACATATACACAGAGTTTGTCCCCTAGATCCCAAGCTGGGACTACCAACTTGATTTTTCATTCTTTTCCTTTCAATGTTACAATACATCTTTATACATGCCAAAGCATACAATACCATGGATTGAAAACCATCGTGTCCAAAACCATGGACCGAAAACCATCGCGTCCAAAACCATGTGCGAAAATCATGCACAAAACCATAGGTAGGTTCACTGAACCTAATATAGGGTTCAAAAAACAAAGTTTTCTGGGGCGCTGCCATAGACCCCATAAAGGGGGATTACTTGCACCCCTAAAACCTTGTCACCCCCCCTCTACACAATCGGTGCAATGAAGGGGGGGATCTACCCCCCTTCTAACCCCCCGGTTAACTATGTGGGCTAGTCGTGGAAAGAATATAACACAACCCAACAAGCAGGTCCAAAACCCTTATGCCTAGGGACATTAGGTGCAAAATCCATATGTCCAAGGCTAGTAGGCTCAACAACCTTTCAACTAGTATGTTTCTTATCAATAGTCTCTGGCTGGATAGTTTCAAGGCTTTCAAGGTCAGAATCCTCCCTATGGGAAAGGTAACCTACAATGGGGGAAAAATAAAATGACTTATGGAAAAAATCCCCCACTATGGGGACAAAATCCTTACCAGCAGGGATGGGCCCTACCAGTTGGGCCCCCTTATCGACCTCAAATGCCTTTCAATACTCAATTGCCATTCTTGGCTATGCTGGAATTGCTAGATGTGTCTAGACTCATGAATGACCCAATTCTTCATTCGCCATACTGGCCTCCAGTTCCATCCCAGATTCCGAGCGATTGTCCAAATTGTGAAGGAAAAGTGAAAGAGGATCCTTAGGGCCATGTGATGACATATCACCTCTGGTGCTCCTCGAATTACATTGATGATTCCATTTGTCTTCGTCTTTTCCAACGAAATCCTACAGGGGCTACATCCAAATGGTATATTGAGCTACCTCAGAATACCTATCATGACTTTAACACTCTCGCCATGGCCTTTCTCACACATTTCCAGCTGTCGGTTCACTATGAAACTAGAATCCATCTGTTAACATCACTCAAGCAAGACATTGTGACTCACATCTCCGATCACATCCATGAATGGAGGTGGAGGCGTCGTTTGATTAATTTTGAAATTACTGATCAGTTGTTGACCGAGTGGTTCACCAAATTTTTCATCAACAAAATTGTTGAGGATATTGCTATGGGTGGATGTATCACTAATGAACAAGCCATCATGCATGCCCAATACCTAGACCTTGTCTATTCACTGTTCAACATGTTATATGATGTGTTACCCAATGTGCCTAGACCATCGTCTGATCTGATGACATCTAAGTCTCTGGCTATCCCTCTTATTGATGGAGTAATTTGTTCAATGATGCAAACCCCTACAAAATCTTCTTCCAAACTGAAGTTTGTCTCCAAAACTATTCCCAATGATTCCTCTTGCAATGCATCCGGCCCTGGTAAAACCTTGGAGGTTCATGCTATCCAGTCTACCGTAGTGGATAAATCCTCTAAAGGTAAGAAGAAAGGCAAAGGCAAGGGTAAAGCTGATGCCCCAAAACAGGGTCCTCCTAAATCATCTGTTGGCGATGTTTCCCAATGGAAGCCTAAGTACCTATGCCTCATCTGTGAGGAGGATCATTATACTAGGATTGTTCCAGACGTCTGAAGTTAGTTGTTTGCTCAAAGGGACCCCAACTATCCTGAAAGAGCCCTTTTCGTCCCAGCAAACTCAAATGGTAGACCAACCTTAGTCATCCGCTTCCTCGGGTTCACAAGAGTTCATGATGAGTACCTTGAACAACGTGGCTACCAGGTAAAAATATTATCAAATTCCTACCCTTTCGGTAGAGAAAGAGAAAGAAGGTACCCCTTATTCTTCCGCCCCATATAGTTCTGGTCCTCTCCATATAGAACGACCTGATCTGGATTCCACCATTTGATCACCTTCTCAAGGTGTGTTTCAAAATTCGTCGCACAATCATAACACTTCAGCCACCAACATTATAACATTATTGAAGATTTGGATCAAGCGCCATCAGCTATGTCTGCTCTTAAGGTCGTTCAAGGCCGTCCTTTTCAACAGAAATTGTTACGGTCGGCTATTGGGGTTATTGATCTAACTAATTCTAATATCATCTATTTTGACTTCGAAAACCACATTCCGTGTTTACCTCATCAGATTTCCTTTCTCATTCAGGTAATTATAAATGAGAAAACCATTCATAGGACTATCATCGATGAAGGTTCTTCTACCTGCATCATGTTTGTCGCTTGTTGGAAGGAAATTGGTTCTCCTACTTTGAACTAGTCCCCTAACACTCTGGAAGCTTTTGACGGGTGCGATTCATGACCATTAAGTGTCCTTCCCAACCTTGCCATTTCATTGGAGGGAAATATGTTACATGTCAAAGTAGAGATCGTTAACACTAATCTCAATTACAATCTTCTACTTGGATGGAGCTGGACCCATGCCATGCATGCTGTATCCTCCTCCCTTTTCCACGTGATTCATTTTCCTCATCAAGGGAATATAGTCACAGTCGACCAACTGTACTTCTTTGCCTCTTCCTCCTCAGATGGTAATGTTCCATATGTTAAGCACATCGGTGCTCCTTATGAGAGTGTGGGTGCAGGACTTTTCAAAGATCTTGTGTTGATGGGAATATTTCTGCTCCCACCTCCTCATGTTGCCTCTGTCAACATGATTGCAGTCAAGTCTGATCCTTGGGTCATTCCTTCACCAGATCTTGTTGATACATGGGGTGAGGTTATGCCGTTAAGTCCCGCTAAAACTAATTATGTGGAAATTGTTTCGGCTTTTCCTTCAGTATCCTCTGATCATCCTGTTTTGAGAACATCTCTCGATGCGTTTTCTCATTCCCCGTGTCTTGCTTCTGGCTCGGTGGTCATGTCTATGTGTCTTGGGGAGTTCTCTTCTCCACTACCTATTGACATGTTGGTTTCTCCTGACGTTGTCAAGATCTTTCAACTGAGGGCACCTTTATCTCTTCATGGATTCAGGTTTTTTTTCCCTCCCTGAGTTTTTACCGATTTCCCATTATTGCAATGGGGTTGTCATCTAACTGGTAACCCTCCCTTGTCAAGGGGGCATGGGGGCACAACCTTATATGAGTTCTACTCTATTATTGGCCAAGTTGATGCGTACTCATCTTGTCAACGGTAATACTCTGGTTTTCATCTGTGTTGATTGATTACCTGAGTCTGAGCATGGACTCCCTCAAAAAGTACTATGCTTAGGTCATCTTGCATGGTTACTTTTGTACAATAGTGTGTTATTCATTTTTGTACAATGTGGTTTGGTGTGTTATTCTGCAAGCAACTTTCTTTCTTATGTTTTGCCTGCTTTGCATATGTCAGTGTCTCTTCACATCAGTTTTGTTGATGGTTCTTATCATGGTACCCAAAATCTATCATCTGTGACATGGCCCATTTATGACCCCCATGGTTATTTGATTGATCTTCAAGGTATATGTCTAGGTTGAACAACTAATAACATCGTTGAGCTAGTGCAGTTATCGAATTGTTGTCAGAAGCTATCGCTCTTGGCATCTGGGAATTGGTTGTCAACCTTGATTCAAAGCTTGTTGTTCTTCAACTTAACGGGCAATATTCCATTAGAAACCCTTAGATATTGAGAATGTATCTACGTATTCATCCGCTAGAGAGAAATTTTGATTACATTACATATCATCATATTCTTAGACACATGAATACATTAACAGATGCATTAGCTAATTATGTGTTGGATAGACATTTGCAAAACATGTAAAAACTAAAAAAAAATAAAAAAATAAAATTGTACCATAGTAAGCAAGGAAGTACAACATATATATATATATATATGTGTGCCGGTAATGTTTGTCATACATCAAAAGCCCAAAAAATAGTATGTGTGTTCAGAATACATTAGTGGCTCGCAAGCCTAAAAAATGTGGAATGCTAGACCTATGCACTAAACAACATGATGCTCAGGAGAGCATGTAATTGCTCGGACAACACAAGTCAATAGTCGGTGGATTCGATTTGACACCCCCACCGTATGCCTGTGGTACTAGCGTGGGACATCACCCATCTTGGCATATTCTGGGATCCCATGGGTTAAACCCTCGAGATTTTATGCAATCTCCTCCTCGTTGTTGCTTCCCTCCTGATAAGGAATGACATCAAACTGCCAAGCGATGCGCCTGGAAATCAGGGACATGCCAGTAGGGCATTGTGGTCCAACATCTACCTTCATAAAATCAAAATGTCATGAACACATATATCTCAAAAACAATAAAAAACATTAAAAAATTAAAAAAATATTTGTTTTCTACCTCCATCATCAAAATCCTCCCCCTATGGGAGCAGCATATCTAGATCTCTGCGGAAGTCGATACCACTATAAGGCCAATCCTCCACAACAATCAGCTGTTGTTGTAGCCATAAGAAAAAGGTGGGCTTATAGGACATTTGTTGCCCCCCGATAACCCTGGGCATCAACTCACTCCCATGGACCATCCCTGGGTCTCGTGGAATCAACAGATCCACCTCAATCAACTGGTATTGGAAAAGTGGAACGCGCTTCAGGAAGAAGGTCACTAGCATAGACCCGAAGCAAAATTTCTTTAGGTTTCTTGCCTTAGCTTTTGATAGTTGGTGCTTCATGTTGATTTGTATAGCTTCCACCCAGTTAAAGATAGTGGGCGTCGTACAGTCGATAGCATACTGAAAATTCGACTTGTTGGTCTCATGTGGCGCTTGGGACCCAACCACTCTGTTGATGGTCAGTAGTAACACTCTCAACACAAGATCCCGAATAGTCATAATCTCGATCTTGCCACTTTTGGATTTGAGAGCTTCTGGCCAGTGTTTGGTAAGTAGCATGGTCACACTTGCCCCAATCGGCCTCGACCCATATAGATTGACTGGTTACTCTCTCCGACATTCATGTGATGAAATATATGTCTGAAGTTTCCAACTCCAACTCTTGGTCACCAATGATGAAAATTTCCTAATTCATGTCCCAAAGATAGATCAGGTACCATAGCTACTTGGGTTGAGCCCGTAGACCTGGTTTAAGAAAGAATTTGAGGAGCCCACGGTTCCTCAAATCCTCCAAGCAATTTGGGTAAGTTATTTCATGATTTTCAATATCCTCATGCTCACAGTGTTTCCAATCCACCATTTTTCACAATTTTTTCCCTACAAAAACCATAATCAAGCCAATGATCATCTTTGGCTAGAAAAATTTGGATTCAAAGGGTCGAATTGAGAAAAAACATGCAAATTATTTTCTCACAGTGCTGACGCGACTATTTTTAAAACAGTGGAACTGACGACACGATTGGTAGTCTTAGCCACCCCCGATCGGTGCGATTCTGTGACCAAAAATCGTGCTAATCGAGGGAGAAAAAGTTTTTCCAAAACCTCCCCATGAAATCCAAAAAATGGATAAAAATAGGAAAAATCAATATGAAAATGGAGCTTAAGGTCTTGGCTCTTACCTGAAACTAACGGCTCGGCAAATGACTTGCTAGATCTCTCGCAATCTGTGCCGGAGAAATTAGGGCACAAATGGGTAAAAGGCTCTTCACACAAAGGTAAAATGGTAAATGGTAAAAAATAATTACTTTTTCCCTATTTTATTCATTTTTCACAAAATATTAGGGTGTTGGAGTATTTTTTGACCTATTTTGCCTCAGAATTGGATAACGCATTTACCTTTTTGTGTAGCGATAGGTGACAAATTGTTGATGATGGTACTGGAGTCATGTTTCAGCCCTTTTCTCGACTCGTAAAACTGAAATGAAAATATAGCCAAGTATTTTTCCCTTTTTGACACATAAAAGAGAATAAAATGGGGGGTCTGCTTTCAAGCTCTTTTCCGACTCTTTAAACATGAAAATATTGCTGAGCTATTGTCGGTTTGAACTCGTTAAAGGCTATGAAATGTCATGCACCTAGTATATGTTTACCCCTTTTTTGGGCTAGGATGCACTATTTACGAAAAAGGTACTCCCTGACTGAAATGGTCAAGCAGTTCTATCAAGTATCGCTTTCTACCTTTTCGGGCTCGAGAGACACAAATGTATGAAAAGGGACCATGTGGAGTTTTCTCTTCTATGTATTTTTCAAGCTATCTAAACATGAAAAAGATACCGAGTTATCCCTTTTTCGGACTCGTTAAAACATTAAATGACATTGGATTTGTCGCCACGACGAATGTGAGCTCCTCCTTCCAAGGGTTCATTAAACTTACTAGGTCAGATTCGTCTGAAGGATGAACTTATAGTGCAAGCGTATTCTATCCCCTTCAAGCTTGCGATAAAAAATAATTGAGGTACCTACCAGAAATGGTGGGGGAAAATTTGGAAATTCTATCAGTCGTGTCGATAGTTCACTCTTTAAGATGACACTTTTTGCTTCATGTCGGGTTGGGATATCTTGTTTTTCATTTGACCTTCCTGGGTTGGGCCTTTCATTTTTGCCTTCCATTTGATCTATGCCACATCATCATGACCACTAATCCTATGGATCCAACAACTGCCAAAATTCAGAATCTGACGTTGATATGTTCAAGAGTCAGTCCTTTTGTAGTTACACTTACTCCAGATTCTCTGTATCATCCAAAGTCATTCGCATCCATTTGTCTCATGTTGATCATGTGGGATACAACATGACCCTCCTTCGACACGGTCACTTCCTGTCAGCTTCAGATCATTATCTAGGAAGCTGGCCGAGAGACTCCCTCCGAGTACCTTAGAGCTTGCATGCCCTGATGGCATGTTCTTCACACTCGACGAAAATTTCACATCATTGGCTTTCAATCGGGTGATTTGATGGGTGTTCAACATCAGTTCCTTTATTCACATTCGTGAATTGTGCTGCCAATACCTTGGGAGCCATTGTCATTATTGGTGGTTTCTCTCGCACTTGTTAATGGTTCACATCATTTATCGGTAATCAAGCGACTTCCTAGCATGTTCGACTTCAACACATTCATTCACATGCTAGGATTTGTACTTTGATCGGGTCCTTTGGAGCACAATACCCTGGGCTAAGATTACACAAGTCTAGGTTTTGAGGCGATGTGACATGGTCATGTTAATATACATGTCTCTTTTAGATGGATGGTTGTGACCATACCATGAGTTGTTATATGTGATACTTCTCATTATTAGATGACTGCGACCATACCTTGTTTTGTTATGATCCTTTCTACTGGGTGGCTATGCCCATGCCTTGGATCTATTTACATGGTCATTCTCTGGATGGCTGCGTCCATACCATGATTCATGTATCATTATTCATAGTTTTCAGTGATGTATATGTATACATGCTTACTTGCAGGTTTTCTGATGACAGACTCGGATTCCCCGCTTCCACTTGTAAAGCATTTCTCCCCTCACTCTAGTTTGGCATTTTTTAGGGGGCATTTGTTACACAACATTTTTTTACTATCCTTGTACTCCCCATCTACGATGCTGGAGGACCTCTACAGTGTACCTGACATGCTTTACCATCATGAAGAAACTCCCAATATGTCCCTCTACATGAGTAGAATAATTCCCCTTTACACCATTTCCCAAGAATATTCCTTCTATCCAAGTTTACAAGACCGACGCTATTGAATAGTTTTCTCCTCGCATCAATTTACAGAGGTTAAAACTAGACCTCACATCGTTCGGATTGACTGAGCCCTTTTCCAGTCATGATGATCCTCTTTTGGGAGGTTTTTTAAATAAGGAATCGAAGCTTCCATGTCTAGAAGCTTCGTAATGGAACTCTGGTAGATGGTTGGGCCAGATAGAGTCGAGGAAATTCGTTTGGGCTCCTTTCCCCTATTAGGATGGAACAACCTCAAGAGATAATACCTTCTTCCATGATGAGAGGAATCATCTCCCATCCATCCAAGCTATATAAACCTCTATTTTTCCCAAGAAAAAGCTAGTTGGAGTTTTGGAGCAAGTTTGAATAACCAACAAGTCATCTATAGCTTGTAGCTTTCTAGTGTATGATTGAGGGAGAATAGTGTGATTTTGGTTTGGTTTGAGACTAGAGGGAGAGAGGCCTTAAAACTTCCATTATTGGGGTTATCCATGAAGCTATAGCAGAAGTGTGGGAACCCGGATATGTCAGAGGAGACCAGCAACATCAAGGCACCAGTTGTTATCTCTTTTTTATTTATATAAATGCAACTATTGATTGATTTCCTACATGAATTGTCATTTTACATCTTTATGGCTTAATGTTCCTTGACCTATTAAGTAGGTTGAATACAATATTGTATGATATCACGTTTGTTGTTGTTGTTGTTTTCTTGTTTCAGGTATTCGAAGGAAGGAAACAGAAGATAGCTGGAGTGAGGAAGCAAGATCATCACCAAGTGGAATAACGTTCTAAGAGGTAGAACCTCTTAATTGATTCTAGCTAAAAAAGGTTTTCCATACATTGTTTGTTTGTGGCTAGACCGCTCTCTCAGGCTAGAGGAATTGTTTTTGATCGCACTAAGAATTTATTTGCACCACATGAATGGCCCTTAATTTTTTCCTCTAAAAATCCTCTCCCGGAGGACTTTCTAAAGCCAATATTTACCTACCCAAGGGCGATTTAATTACTGTGCTTTTGCACTTTTTCTATTACTTTGCTTTCACACTTTTGTTAGGGTTTCAACTTCCAAGAAAGCACTTTGAATTGGAAGGGTCAATTCAAGAGGTTTCAATTTGCAGGAAAGCACTTTGAATTGGAAGGGTCAATTCAACAGGGTCGTTTCTTTCCACGCACGATCCAGTGATGGGTAGTTTTCAAATAAAAAATAATGTGATGATTTTTGTTGTTGTGGACTCATTTTAGTTTTGGGCAATTCACATTTTCTGGAAAGCTAGCCAGTGGTGACCCCCACCTTCGATCGTTTGAGTTTTGGGAAATTCACGTTCTCAGGAAATCTAGCCAGTGATGACCTCTGCCTTCGATCAACTTTAACAGGAAAATGGGTAGGCTCTCATCTACCAACTTTAATAGGAAAAATGGCAGTGGACATACATTTGGATCAAATCACCGTGGACAAGTGGTTGGAGCATAAGCCTATGTGTTTACTTGTGCGAGTATGCAAGAATGGCTACCATGTGTCGAAAACATCTAATATCATTGTGTTAAATGTTTCACTTTGATTTATATCCATTAATAACAATTATTATTTTTTAATTTAAATATCATGCTCAACAAATATGCTTTACTAAGTTTTGAGATTCGGCTTGTAATTCATGTTTAGGAGGATCAATAACAAGAAGGATTTCAGACTCTAATTATTGCTATTTTGATGGTTTAATTCATGGGTAGTTATGAAAGGAGATGGATGTGGGAATGGGTGCTTATTCATGTCATGGCTAAGGATTCCTGGTAACCATGTCGTATTTGGAAATAAGTTCCAAATCCAGCTCCTTAGTCTGCAAATTATCATGTCGTGGTTTAATAAGTGTATATACCTACTGACTATCGATCTACAGGGTCTGTGGACTTGGCAGGTGTTGTTGTTGGACTATTATTCCAGCAACGCTTGTTGATAGAAGACAAAGACCACCATTCATTAACTAGAAGAAAAGCCTTATTCCATCCATTTCCTCATGCAGCTAAGTTTCCATCCATTTCCTCCCAATAAATTAGAGTTCTTTTCTCACTAGTTCTTGATATTACTAGATTTCCCCATATTCCAAGTCATGGTGGGGACCGTGGCATGCTACGAAGAGGATTGATTTTGTGTTGTTTCTGCAAGAAACACTTGTAGAATTTTCATTTGCAACAATAAGAAGGAAATGGATAGTACTACTACAATTTTCCTGGCACATTTACATTAATCAGTGCTTGCACTGAATCGTAGCACCTTATAATTAGTCAAAGCTAAGAAAGCCCACTTTGAGAAACATATATTCCGTGGGTTATAGGAATTCTAGGGGAAAAAATACAGGCATTGACATTTCTATCCATTCCTTGTTCTAGCGGTTTAGTAGAACCAAATGCTTGATTGATAAGAAATTCCACCATTGCCGAGTTGAGAAGATTAGAGTCAGGTTGTGTATGGCCAATCCCATTAAGAGTTACATTCTAGTGTGCTTGTCCATGTTTACTTGAATGTGAAAACAACAAAATTGTTTTGCCTGAATATGTTAATAAATTATATCTTTCCATCAAGCATTTATTCATTATATAATCTTGTTTCTTGCTGACTTTGTACTATGAAATTGGTCCATTACCTTGTGGATATTATGGGGAGGAAAACTCGTGCATGAAATCTAAATGCAAAGACTACTCTGGGAGACAACGACAACGTAAAAGGCAGCGACTTGAGGGCCACCCTCTCATCTAGATCGAGATCCATAGCCTACTCTTTTTCTAGTTTCAAACCTAGTAACATATTGAGTAGCAGATCCCGTTGAAGTTGGGTCTTGCTTTCTATCCTTAACACATATTTTCCCACCTTTATTTTGGTCTTGACTAGGGAAATAGTAATGGAGATATATCTTCTTTTTCACTGACTTCTTTTTATTGCTCTGAAGCACCTAATTCTCTTGCCGAAATAATAGTTGACACCTATTCGAAGAAGAAAGAGTCGTAATAGGGCAGGGCTTAAGACTATAACTACTACTAAAAGATGGGAAGACCACTGCAGTTGGAAACTAGAGCGGGAGGGACTAATAGGTGGCATAGCCATGTCAATAGAGCTAATAGGAGACTTAGTCGTACATGTATGAGTCAAAGCAATGTCTAAATAAACTTATGGACCCAAAATTTCTCTGGGAGGCCTTCTTTAGTTTAATTTTGAATGTTTTGAATGCACTGCTACTAATACAAATTAGACAATATGGCACAGACGACTATGGTTGCAGAGAAAATCAAAGAAAAACTTCAAGTTGAGACATCCACCTTAGGTAACCAATCAATCTAGTGATTAGCTTACCACTTTCCTAGTACAGGTTTCTCATGGGTCATCATCATTAGTCAAGAAGCACTCAAAGAGGGGGCAAGAATTACTCCAATAGCACTCACAGGCATTAGTACAGACCTTGCATATGCTATATGAGCCCGTGAAAATACATAACCCTGGCACGACCGCACAACTCACATGATGCAAAAGAGGATCCTCCATAGTTCAGTCGACAGAATTGCCAAGCTGTAGAGATGGATACATGTGTATGGCTCTGTAGAAATTAGAACTTGATGCCAACCCAATGGGCTTGTTCATGCTCGCTTGAATGTGAAAACAGTGAAACTGTTTCGCCTGAATATGTTATGAAATTATATCTTTATATGAGGGAATTATTCATTAAAAAAATCTTGTTCCTCTCTTCCTTTGTACTTTTAAATTTTCACTATGGCATTTCTCATCAATTTCTCATTGTACTTGAATATTACACAACATTGTGTGTGAACCTTAGGAATATTATATATTAACTTGTCTCATATAAACAAAGAAATCCATGCATACATTCTTAGCTAGACCTGGTAGAACTTGGAGCCACAAAGGGTAGCTCAGCTAGTTAATGTGATTTTCACTGCAGAGCTAGTTTCAATTCCTTTGGTGAGGGTCAATGGTTCCAGTGGTAGGTGGTGGTGGGGGAAAATATCCTTGGCTGGGTTTGGGAGGGTGAGGTGTAACAATCTACACTAATGGGTTTCCTATGGATGCCATCCACAAAATGTGGGGAAGCATCCCTAGGTGATTGTTTTGTTGAAAAAAAAGCCTCATAGAACTTGATATCAGACTATTTGGTTTGTTTAGAAATGCCCAGATGGCTAAGTTGTAAATATTGATGGGCGTGTATGGTTGGGTAGGCATTTAGAATATGATTTTATTCGAGTGGGATTGATTTTGGTTACTTGAATGATAAAGTTGTGGAGCTGTTTTGCATCAAGAAATTATACTCAATACATAGTCTTGTTTCTCACTAACTCTATTGTTCTAAGATTTGACGGGGAAGTCTCTGTTTGTTTCTACAATACTTCAATTGGATCTCTAGTTTTGGATTTTAAGTTATACATTATGAACAATGCTCTTCTTTGTCTCATTTTCCCTCTTCCAAAGGTCAACTAGATTTCTTCCTTCTCCTTTTCCTTTTTGAAATTCATCCTTGGTTAAAACTGGAGTGTTGCTTGGCATTCTTATCTTGAATTTTTTTACCAACTTGAAACAAGAAGATACATGGCCTGCTTCCTAGAAAACTTGGCACTTGAATTTCTAATTTTAGAAATCTAACAACTGCATCCTTCTATTTTGTCCACTACCTCCAATATTACCTTGTCTAGCAGAGGTTTGCTTGTATCTATTTCTAGTATCTACACATAACCTGATATAAATTTAGAATATATCATCTTTTCTCTACTTTCATCATAGCTAAATAATATTCCCTCAGCATTGCTTGTTGGCTTTGTCACCTCCATTCCATAAATAAATTGGTAGTTTCAAGATCTCATTCATACAGTAGTGATTATGGGTGTACTGACAAGATCAAAATTCAAGAACTAAATCTTTCATATAGAGTTTCCCCAAAACCAAGGCCCTTCCATGATTTGTTTCTTATCCTCAAGATTTCTGAAGTAGATAATGAAATATCCCCAAGCATGAAGACTAATTGTAAAGTCCTCAGTGCTATAAAGTTTTATCCACCATTCCAGTGCATCTGCAAACAAGAAAAGATAGTTGAACTTGTAGATCGAAGTGTCTTCTTTTTAATCCTTCAAAGATTTTGATATGCTTCTATTTGTTCCAAGATAGAACTGGATCTTCCTTGTAGTTTTTAACAAAAACACCCCCTCCATAGAGGTTTACTTCATTCATATATCATGAATGAACTTTCATTGAAGGAAAAAGAATCCTTAGGTGGCCCAATCCCATCAATTGTTGAAGTTCTCTGGGGAGTGACTAGGTCAATTTTAAAGGGGGTAGAAACCCTGTCTGCACAAGAATAATAATTATATAACAAGCCTTGGAAATATCCTTTTGGTGAAAAGGACACATGGGAAGCTTGGGACTTTTCAGTGGGGGAATTAGAACCACCTGAAATACCTTCTCTACAACTCAGATAAAATAGTCTCCTTGGAAAATCTCGAGGACCTCATTTGAGAGTTTCTTTATTTTAAATTGGAGCCTAATCCCTCGCATAATCATTGGAAATTTGAATTAGAAACATGCAAATACCTTTGTTGGAAACAAACAGTTTGATGTCATCAACTAATTTGAAAGCACCCTGCTGATGAAAATCTCAATAGAACATGGAATCTAAAGTCTAGAATCTCAACTTGCCTTTATAGAGAACCATTAGGAAAGCTCCCCTTGAACTAAATACAGTTGTATTCACTTGGTCTTCATTTCATAGCAGGCTAACCACCAATCAACAATTACCCCATCTAGGCACTACCTTTTTACCCTTATGCCTTCCATGGAAGGCAAAAAAATATTAAACACCTCTCTTAGTTATGCCACAAGAGGTAAAGCTGCATGTAACTAATCCAAGACTTATGTGGTCATATGTCTTCAACCCCTTTCACTAGGAAGTCAACCATATTTGGATGTGAGTATTCTTGGACTATTAATTTTAATGATTCATAACATATATTATGCATAGAAATATTGTTGTCTCTAGAAATATTGTAATGACACTTCTCTTAAATAAGGATGCCATGACAATTTTCACTTAGATGACATGAAATCGCAATAATCACAAACCTGTCCTTGTAGAACTAAATGCAATTCAACAAAGTGGGATGGACCTCAACCACCTTCACCAACTCTAGCAATTTAGGGGCAAGCAACTTGAATTGGTCAACAAGGGCCCATAGCTTTACCAATATTACTAGTCGTATCAAGCATTAACCTAATCAAATAGTTGTAGTAATTTCACTGAGTAAATGATAGCAATCAAATGGACATATCGTAATAATCAAACAACTTGTGTTATGCAAGTACTGGGTATAGTTAGGAACATCACTTACTCTGATTATTCAGAGTACAAGCTCACTCTTTATTAACATTATTGTTATGTTTTTCTCTCACAAAATTGTGCATTGGTAGCTAGATTATGTTCATTGATATTGTAATTTTCCGTAAATTGAATCTTTATGCTAATTTCCTAAAGAATTTTGTGTCTTCTATGAAGCAGTGTGTCAATAATACCAAAACTATTTCATAATCATTTTGTTAAATAGTGTAAAGTTATATTTTCTAAAACTATCCCAGGGTACATTTTTCTTAGTTCAACATTGATTGGACATGCATCTGCTGCATTTTTGTTTTGAATGAGAGGTTGTATGTTTCCTTTAAGGAGATGAAACATGTTTTAAATTATTGGTAAAGATCACAGTAGAAATTACCATACTTGTAACTAGTTCTTATAGACTTTTTATTGATATGTATAGTTAATCTAGAGTTCCTAAGTTTCTTGGTACTCTCACGCTTAATAGGATAGGATTTGTCACTTAGCTTTTCTTTTTGTATTAATTTTCATACATTTATGTGGAATAAGTTTAATGACAGTTTTACTAACAAAGACTTTAAAATGTTTCAATTTCATTCAACGAAATTGAAAGCGATGCTATTGTGTCTCTAGTTATGCATTGTGTCTATAGTTATAAAGAAACATAGCTTGAAAATGTTTCTCTTTACTCTGTCAATCAGATTAGAAATCTATTTGTTCATGCATTGTTATCTGTACCCTAAACTGAGCCATTCTTCTTTCATCTTGAAACATATCAACAAAGCAAAAAACCATAATCAATGCTCTCTTCATGTTAATTCTATTTACATTAACCTCAATAAACAATGGTTGATCCTTTTGTTAAATTAGTTATCAATCTAAAGGAGTGCATCATTTATAGGGAAAGCAAGGAAATAATGTGTAGACTAATTAGTTTCCATTTCTAAAGGCTCAGATAATTGTCCTCCCCCTATTTTATAGGTAGACACCACATTAACTCTAGTTTATGGATCATAGGCAAGGGGGTCAATTTCTTTGTGAGGTAAGACACATTATTGTCTAATGGTGAGGGCATGTGTAACTATAAGCAGCTCAATAATTTATTTTCTAGCTCTCATTGTATTCAAATCACCAAGGATGCTATAGGTATTATGAACAGGCACTATATAATCATTCTTTAGGTACCATATAATCATTCTTTAGGTTAGGTTGATTAGATAAATTCCCTATGCTATTATTTACCCCTTTGCTATTATTTACTCCTGGTTGAGCTACACTTTTTTCATTTGTCTTTGGAGTATTTTTGCTTTGGCTTTCTCCCCCTATAACCACATTTTCTTTATAAAGAGGAGTATGTTCTATTATATATGGTATAGTTCATTGTACAACATTCTAAAAATGATTAGGAACTATATTGTAATCTTCCCATTTAGGTTCATTACTCGATTGACCACTTGTGCCTCTCCACTATTTTATGACCATTCACATTATTCACTTATGACCATTCACATTATTCACTTACAATTGTGCAACAGCTGAGAATAAAGGCTTTGTGCAACACATCCTCTCACCTTGTCATTTTGCCAAACGATTAAACAAGAAACTTAGCATAACATATGATTTTTAATCATGCATAAGACTTTCGCGCTAAGTTTTTCCTAAATTAGATGAGCATGTGAGAAATACTAATAATGAGCCAGTCTAAGGAATTTAAATTAGTAGGCCAACATTGTTAAAGACTCAACTAAACTCCAAGTGTCTGGTATTTTTTATTTGGTTTCCTTGCTGATTTTTTCTTTATTTTCTTATTTCCTGTAGCTATTGCAAACAAGCTCAAAACTGAGTTTTTGGGTTTGCCTCTATATGATAAAAGTAATTGCAATCAGTAGCTTTATGGTCTTTGGTTTCTTGCATATTTGTTATCATCATCCAAAAAACTGAGTTTGCCTCTATATGATAAAAATAATTGCACTCAGTAGCTTTATGGTCTTCTCTTTCTTTCCACGAAGAGGATCGATTTCGTGTTGTTTCTGCAAGAAACACTTGTATACTTTGCATGTGCAACAATACGAAGGAAATGGACAATGCTACTACAATTTTCCTGGCTCATGTACACTCGCCAGTGCTTGCACTGAAGCATAGCACCTTATAGTCCGTCAAAGCCAAGAAAGCCTACTTTGAGAAACATATATTCCGTGGGTTATAGGAATTCTAGGGCAAAAAGACAGGCATTGAACCAAATGCTTGATTGATAAGAATGTCTACCATTGTCGAGTTGAGAAGATTAGAGCCAAGCTGTGTATGACCAATCCCATTAAGAGTTGCATGGTTTTCAACAATGTTGGTGGTTGAGTGAGTCAATGCATCGGGAAGAAGCAACGGTGCCGTTCCGATTAACATGGCTAGTTTATGCATGCAACAACCAAAACTCAGAGATTTGTTCATTTCCAATGAATGCAATCACTTGAGCGACATTTTGTTGAAGCATCAGGCATAGCTATATATTCTTTGAAAGACAAGGTCTTCTTTAGTTCAAGGGCCTTTTTTTTTTCGTGCATGCTGAAAATGGAAAGAAAAGCATAAGTTCTTCTCAGAGGTAGTTACGAGTCAAATTGAGATTGTGGTTAATTTTGAATTTCACGCCTCCAAAACCCCAATTTAGCTATTTTGCTATTATCACTATAGGGGACAACCAAATCAAATGGATAGCCATATCTGAATGGGCAAAATTATAATTATTTGCATGCAATAAGCGCAGTTGGAATCCAATGAGTAGAGTTAGAGTGCTATGCTCCTTAATTGTTGCAGGTTTTGTGAGTCAACAGAGTTTCCATCCCGAATAGGTGAAAGTTGAGCGAGTATTGTGCAAATTTTCCTTCAATTGCTTGTTTACGTTGTGATATTGCATGTTACAACTTCTCATTCTCCCATGCTTCAAATTTCTCGATCTAGGTCTGCTCCAATAATGGTGATTTGTTGATTTTTCCTTATGGTGTGTTTCTCTTGTACTGTTCTTTGCTATAACTACAAGTTTCAACAAGGTTTTAAGCAGAGGTCATCCTCTAAGCAAAATAGCTGGGTCTCTTTGCGAGATTCACTAAGACTTCTGAAAAAATTAAAATTCTTCAATGTTTTAGGAACCAATACGTCTAATACTTCATGTTAGTTATGAAGTCGGTGTAATGCTAACTACAACCAATTGATCTATTTTCCGACCAACTTAAGTAGCTGCAGGCTTGAACAAGATTTTAAGTAGAGTTTGTCCACTAAACAAAATAGTTCTCCCCAAATTAAATGCCCTTTCAAGGCAGGGACTTGTTGTCGCGCAAACCTCCTTGTTAAATTCGCACTTCAAACCACACTTCTGCCAGCAATCACTATGTTTTCGACTTAAAACAATCTCACACTATGAACAACTTCACATGCTTTCTCACCTAGTGCTCTAATACCAATGGTTGGTAATTATAAGCAGGATAATCAAACATTTCTACACACAAATGAAGTCTTCGGTTATATTAACTATATTAATAAATTAATCTGGTTGTATTAATTACATAATAACAAAATATACATAAAAATGATCACATTGTATTAAATTACAAGACTACTATATTATTTTCATACACCATATGATGTATTTTAATATAGAATTGAAGTTCCCATAACAAAATTTTCAATATGAATAATTGTTTCAACCATTTCTATAATTATCTCTATAATGTAATATTTAGGAAGATCTCCATAAATCTGTTAGTTGATTTTTTGTGATCTCGATTCCTAACTTCTCTCATTATTTTTTGTATTCATGGTTTTGTGATCAGGTTTCATGTTTCTATATTGCTCTCTATTTAAGTGTTTGCCATAGTCAACCTTTTCATGAACCACACTTGTTGGTTCGAAATGCGTCAGCCAAAAATTTCTCTTATGTAATTTCTACCAAAAACTTTGTTAATTTTTCTTATTATCTTTATCCTTCTAAAATAAATCGACTTTCATTACTAATAATTTCATTATATCATCAAATAATTTTTATTCGTCTAATGAGAAAAGTAGATAGTCTAAATTGCTATCATCAGGTGTACAGGGGAAATAAGACCATGCGAAAAAGCAATGCACACATGAGCAAAATACAATGCGGAAAACAATGAACACATGAACAAAGTAATGTAGGGGAAGAGAGACACTGCTGAAAGTAAGGAACACATGAACGAAGCAAGCAATGTAGGGAAATAAGACACAGAAAATGGAACCTCGAACCTCGCACATATGGTGTTCCACATAAAATGTTGTTATTATCTTGTAACATTTTGAAATATGTAAAAATGCACTATAATTGCCATAAAGTGGGCTTTCATTAGTGGGTTGCTTACTAATTTGTTTAATTGCCATAAAGTGGGCTTTCATTAGTGGGTTGCTTACTAATTTGTTTAATGACACATGATTTTTGTTTTGAATAGTAGAAGAATATTTAAAAATATTTGAGTTAATATTTTACTATTAAAATTATATAAATTAAATAACCGATAAATGTGTTATTTAATTTATTAGTCATTTAATATATATAATTTTAAAAATTAAATTAAAGTGATAAATGTGATATTTAATTTATTAGTCATAATTTAAAATTTTTTAAAGCCGTAATGATGTAGGAGTATGAGGTTTGAAGGCAAAAGGCTTCAAATTTATTCCAAAAATACAAAAAAAGGTTTACAAGTAAATGAGTGGGATCCTTTAGCGGTCAATTTACAAGTTTTCTAGATATGATTTGAGCTAGGATTTAGGGATTGAGTGATTTTATAATAAATTCATGTAGTTTAGATTCAGTTGAGATTCTTGAGGAGAATATCAACTAGATTAGATATTGTTTAAGATTAGGAAGATTTGATCCAGTGTTTAAGGATCTGATTGTTAGGATGAAATGGTATTTATGTAAGTTCTAAATGATTGTAAGGGGATTTTGACTGATTTGGCTTGTTTTGGCCATATAAGATTAAGTTACAGAAATTATATCTCTGTGTATTTTTGTGTATAATTGGTCAATCCCGGAGGTGTTGTATCCCTCCGAAGTATCTCTGTGTATTATTGAATTTTCAGTTTGGCCTGAAAATTTAGAGTTCTGTATAAACTGGTGTGATCGCATTTAATCTCTCTTTCGCTGTGTATTAAGTTAAATTGACTGTGTTTCAATCACAGAGTTTTAATTAGCTAAGCTTCGATTTACAAAGAGTAGAACTAAATCTGGCGGAAGAAGAATGACGGAGTAAAAGATCTGGATGATCAACAACTGCGGGGGTAAGAGTGTACGGATTTCTTGATCGTGGTTGAAGCCCCGCACTCACTCCTAGTCGTCGATCTCATTTTCAAACTTTTAGGTCATAGTCAACTGCGGGGGTTGAGCTGTTTTTAATCCGTGTGCTAGTTGAAGTCCCGCGAGCTGTAGATTTGATGGCCTCTTATATCCAACGGATATCGGGTCATAAAGTGATCAGATGTTAATTTCAAAACCAGACCCGAAATTTTATAGATCGAGGACTTATATTCCTTATCGGCTCCGTAAGGGCGGGTAAACGTCACGCAAGATTCCCGTGTGATATCGCTACTGACCGTTGGATCAAGTGTGCCTTGATCAAACAGTGGAGGATCGTCGATTAGTTTCACATTGCAATATTTCATGAGTGAATGAACGTTGGCCTTAAGAAAATGTGACTTGCGATATGCAATGATCGCCAATTAGTTTCACATCACAATATTTCATGAGTGAATGAACCTTGGCCTTAAGAAAATGCGATTTGCGATGTGCGATTCTTAGAGGACTTGTAAATCACTTATCATTGCAGCTAAAATTAAGCAGTTCTGTTAATTTAGCAGAATACCCAAGTTTGGATGTAGATGACGGATACTCCAAAAGTACTCCAAGAAGAAATTCCACCTGAACTTGCAGAAATCGTTTTTGGATTTGAACGATTGTCCATGACACTTGCACCCAGGGCACCATTTGTGGTATCAGAGTAGCCTACTGACACTGAACAGGATCTCAAGGATCATAAAAAGAAATCCAACATGGCTTTCAGAGTTGGAGGAAGAGGTGGTGGTCGAAGAAGAGGACGACTAGTTGCAAATGCTGAAGTGTTGAAAGCTATGCAATAGATGGAAGCTAGATTGGAAGCAATGGAAATGGGAAGAGATGCAGATGCTGGGGATGTTAGTGAACCTGAAGCTGAAGCTGCAGAAGAAGAACCTGCATATGTAACTCCTGAAATGAGATTCTTTAAGTCAGTATTGAGATCCACATCCAAGCCTAGACTTGAAGTCTCAATCTACACAAGAAGCTTAAGCCCTGAGGAATTGATAGACTATATAAATGACATGGAGAAATTCTTCGATTATGAAGAAATAGAAGAAGGAAAGAAGGTGAAGTTTGCTATCACAAAATTGAAAGGACATGTAGCACTTTGGTGGGATGGAGTGTAGATAGAAAGAAGGAGACTTCGCAAACAACCAATTAAGAATTGGAACAGGATGGTGGCAAAACTAAAAAGTAAGTATATGCCAAGTGATTATCAGCAAACATTATTTAGACAGATGCAGAATCTTAGACAGAGATCTATGACAGTAAAGGAATACACAGAGGAATTCTACAAAGTGAGTATAAGAGCAAGACAAATCCAAGATACAGATGATAAGGTTGCCAGATATGTGAATGGTCTTAGAATGGACATTCAAGATGAGATAAGTGTGCTAACTCCTAAAAGAGTAGAAGAGGCTTATTAGATGGTACTGAAGGCTGAAAAGAAACTCATGAGGAAGCAATTTGCCAGAAATAGAGGTACTTTCTGAGGAAGGGGAAGATAAGGTGGTAGAGGAAGATCTATAGCACCTAGAGATGGAGCTAGCAGCAGCTCAAGTCAGTATGCACCCACAGGAGGTGATGCAAGTGGCAGAGGGAGTTTTTCGAGAGGAAGAGGAGGCAAAGGTGGAGGAAGAGAAGTTAGATGTTACAGATGTAACAAGTTGGGACAAAAATCTTATGAGTGCCCAGAAAACATAGGAATGAATAAAAGGAATACAATTGTTGAAAAAAATGAAGAGGAAGAAACAAAGGTAATAGACGAAGAGAATGTACCAGAGAAAGAGGAATCTTTGGTAGTCAACAAAATTTTGTTAAAACCAGCTAAGGAAATTGTTGAACCAGCACAAAGGAAAACCTTGTTCAGGATTGTGTGTAAGGTTCAAGGGAAGTGTTGTCAGATGATAATAGACAATGGTAGTACAGATAATTTTGTCTTCACAGAAGTGGTGGAGAAGTTGAAATTGAAAAAAAAGAAACATCCAACACCTTGCAAGGTGTCATGGCTTCAAAAGGGATATCAGTTGGTAGTGAATGAACAATGTGAAGTGGAGTTGCAGTTGGGTAAATATAGAGACAAAATTCTGTGTGATGTGATGCCTATGGATGTGTGTCATATATTGTTGGGTAGGCCTTGGTAGTTGTTGGTCGCTCTAATTGTTTCCACAATTCGAGCTCCACATAAATTGTCAACCCGAGAAGGTCTTTTTATTTCAAAGATAATAACGCACTGGATATGCTCAATTTCAAAAGCGGAATCGATGTTGTAGTAAAAGAAGGACACACACTTGTCAAATTCATCAATCTACTAATTCACACTCTACTTAATCAAAGCTGAAGTCATTTAAATTATAGCATAAACGATTTCTCTGTTACAGCAAAAGAAAATCAATCTACAAGGAAAGAAATCATTCAACCATAGCAGGAACAGGGCCCTATTCCTTGGTGAGGAACTTCAGCACCTGATGCCTGGCACTTAATCACACTGTAAGAAAAATAACTTCAAGAGATCAAGACCCTATTCCCAGGAACAGGAACCTTCAGCACTTGTCCTCTTGTTTCTAATCACACTGCAGGCAAAGGAAAGCAATCAATGGGAGCAAGACCCTATTCCTTTATGCAGGAATCTTCAGCACATGCTCCCAACATCATTCATTCATGCATTCAATACGTGTAGCGCTAAGAAACAAAGTATTGCAAAACTGTGTAACTAGTGTCCAACAACAGAATTAAGGGAAGTGCAAACACATAAAGAAATAAGCAATCTACAGGAGCCAAAAGGGTGAATCTTGTGAGGAAGGCGGGCCCTTTCCTTCTCACAAGATTCCCCAGGAGAAAGAATTAAATTGAAACGCTCAGAAGAAGATTTTATTCATCTATCAAAGTAACTGATACATTACAGAAGGAGACTAGCTCCAGTTCTCACACAATACTCTCCTGTAACTTACAATTCAACCCCCCTCTAATGATGATGTCTCCTCTTTTTAAAGAGGAGACATCTTTTACAATTTACATGGGAGCGAATCTTCATTATCTCGATTCTGTTTTCTTTCCCAAAACAGGACTATTCTGTTCTTTCAAAAAGAGATGCTGTTACAACCGAGACAATAAAAGTGCTATCTTCAGGATGATCCAGGTAACCGTATCTTCGTGCTGCTGCTACTATTCCACAAAAAGTTCTTCGAGAATCGCAAATTACGCATAACGGGATTTGCGTGCTTGACGGCTGTTTCAGCAACTGAGTCAGCTGTTTCAGCAACGGAGTCAGCTGTTTCAGCAACGGAGTCAGCTGTCTCAGCAACGGAGTCAGCTGTCTCAGCAACGGCCGCTCGTTCCCAACAAGGCATATAACTTATCTGCGATCTTTGACTTGCGTTAGCAACAATGCACTTCAATTAATGATAAAATATAAGAGTATTGCGGAATTAAATGTAAGACAGATTAAACATATAATAAAGAAGAGGTTTCTATATACCTTGGGATAAAGTAGATGAAAAAGACAATGAAGTTCATGGTTTAAGAGTAGAGTGGTGTCAAAATATATAGCAAAAATGATACATAGTGGAGTCCTAACATCCCCCCAGCTAAAAATGTTGCATGTCCTCAGGCAACCCCTAGTCTGAATCAGAGTCTGAGTACTGGGACTGAGCATGCAAATTACTCAAGCAGTAGCTGGAGAAGGTGGCATCTGTAGGAGCTCGAAATCCGCTGTCGGTCTGCAAATGTTGCCATGCCAAGGCTTCCTCTCTGTCAGTCAACTGGTAATGACATTGATATTTGTCTAAAGGCAGCCATAAAATTGGAAAACGGAAGTGATACCCGATCCAGTTTACTCCACAATGTTGAATGCAATCAATGTACTTAGGGACCCTAGATAATGCAGCTTGAAGATTGAGAGGGTTAAAAGGATGATAATCCTGTCTTTCCTTACATGACTGCTGCCAAAAGATATCATTGGCCTTCAATGCAGCAGTACCCTTCATTCTAATGTGTTGTTGACACTTAAAAAGTATTGAAACCTGTAATTGCTGCATGTACTCGTTCATTCCTGGCTTCTGCAAGAATTCATAATATTGTGCTATAAACGTGGCTGGGCCTACAGGCTCTGGTCTAATCCACAGGAGTTTATTCTCCTCATTATGACTGCTTGCAGTGAACGCAGTCTGCCAAGTGAGCTGGTTAGACAAAAATGAAGCAAATGCCCTGATTTGTATATCTCCTGCAATTGGAATAAGATTAACTCTCCTATCTTCGGGAATGGCCTCATTATGAAGGTAGAGTTCACACAGCAGATGCTGGTCACTTTCAGGGGCCTCCTTAAAGGTCTCAATAAATTTCTCTGAAGTCATTAATTCATATGGTCTGCCATTTGCTATTGCTTTTAATTGGAAATAAACTAATCGTTCAGAAAGAAAGAGAGAGTAGTTTACAGAGGGTTTGCGTGTAACCATCAACTTCCGCACTAATGAAAACATCAAGGCTATCTTTGCCTTAGATTCTCTGGCTTCCTTTTTATACTCCCTGTGCTCTTGCGTTATTTGGTCCCAACTATCCCAGTTGGCATATACATGGTTCTGCCATTGTAACTTATGCTGTCGTAATATTATATCTTGTTCTTCAACATATTGCTTCTTCCATTTGTTCATCTGTTCCAATTGATTCCATGGCAGAGTCTGTGTCTTGACATCAGAAGTAGTGGGTTGGGACATTGTTTCGTCTGTCTGGATGGCTGCATCAGAAGTAATGGGTTGGGACGTTGTTTCCTCTGTCTGGATGGCTGCATCAGAAGTAGTGGGTTGGGACGTTGTTTCCTCTGTCTGGATGGCTGCATCAGAAGTAGTGGGTTGGGACGTTGTTTCCTCCGTCTGGATGGCTGCATCAACCTGCAAAGGATGGGATATCTGTGGTTTGATTTCTTCTTCTTGCTTTATAGAGGGCCCTACTGGTTCTTGTGGAGCAGTAGGGCATTCCTTTTTTATTCCATCTGACGTAGATGCTTCAGGGAGCTGAATTTTAACTATTTTGTAGCCTGCATCCTGGTAAATGCTGCCACACTCCTTGCACATATATTCCTTACATGGCTCCTTATTTTGCATTGAGGCTACGTGTGCTAATGTATGGAGATTCAGTTCTCTTTCAAAAGCCTCTCGAGCCATGGTTAGTTCAGTTTTGTAAGCTTCTAATTCAGACTTCAGGAACTCATTCTCCTCCAGTAGAGATGTCATAGTATGTGAACCTTGTGTGCTGGTTGGCTCTGTTGGGATATTTTGTTGATGCACAGTCGTAGCTGGTTCTTGTACCACAGTGGGTGGTTCTTGTGTTTCATCCACTGGGCAAGAGATGGGTTCTTGTGCCCCAGTGGCTGGTTCTTGTGTTTCAGTCACTGGGCAGGTGACTGGTTCTTGTGTTTCAGTCACTGGTGATTTCCCACTGTCGTCCTGCTTGGTGTATTCTTTTACCTCAGTGACTGGTTCTTGTGTTTCAGTCACTGGGCAAGTGACTGGTTCTTGTGGAGCAGTCACTTCTTGGCCCATAAACAATGTCATATTATCCCGGGGCACTGGTTCTTGTGTGGCAGTGCCTTCGGACGAGACGGGTTGGGAAGTTTGGGATGGGGATAAAGGTTTTAGTAGAATAGTGGCAGGGTCAGGGAAAATGGAGGTGAGATTTGTCTCAACAGTCGTTTTCCTTTTTCTTTTTGGTAGGAAGGCAGCAAAATTACTGCCTTTCCTTTTCTTTGAAAGGGAGGGTTTCTTTCTGGGGACAGGGTTTTTCGGAGGAGTAAGAATTTGAGATGTGGACCTTGTCCGTGGTCTGGAGACTGCGACTGTTGAGGTTTTCTTCTTTTTCTTAACGGGTGAGGAAGGGGGTGTTAGAGAGTCGTCACTAGGGACCGAAATAGTGGGGGCAGTTGGCTCTGCTAAATGAGGCGAGCTCGGGGTTGGGTCAACTGGGGAATGTGGAATTCCTTCCTGTTGTTCTTCATGAGGAATTTCTGGAATGTCATGAGGACTTTCAGATGGTTGGGGCGTTTGGTCCTGCTGAGGAATTTCCGGGATATCCTGAGAATTTTCGGGTGGTTGGGGTGTTGGGGCTTGTTGAGGAATTTCAGGCGGCTGGGGAATTTCAGGCGGGGCGTGCAGAAGGGGATTTTGCTGAGCAAAACCCCTCTGTATCAGCAACTGGCATAAATGGTGATGGGTGAGGGATGACATTGGAGATTTAGCTCGTTTACAATAATAAGACATGTTTTTAATACAACCAAGCAGATAATAGGGGATATTAATCAGTCGTCCATTCCTCAAATGATTCATCAAAACAAAATCATGATTGTACACTACCTGATAACGCCCCTCACATGTTAAGTAGTGTTTGATGAACTCTGCCACTGATGGCCATGGTTGAGGAAGTGAGTGCAGACTAACCCCGCGGCCTCTGGGTTCCACTTGCTCATCCGGGTGCAGAAATTCTTGCTGCGCGTTAAGAACGACCTGCTTCCTGCTAAACCAGCGAGTACCCTCAGCTGGCAACCCTGATACCTGAACTATGTCATCCTCTGTCACTGAAATGCGAACCCCTTGGACCACTGAAAAATTGTCTTCAAGGTTTTGTGCAAATTCTAAGACTTGTTCCTGGTTAAATTCCCCCAACCTTTCAAAATATACTGTCCATCCCGCTTGTTGGAAGATCTGATAAACTTCAGGAAACAATTGAAGAAGACTTATGGAGCCGGGCTCATGTCTAACGGCCGACCCTCCCATGGCTGTAGCTTTGAGTTTTCCGCAGAGGCACCGACACAGTAAACACAGACCCTGATCGTGCTAGTTGTTGCAACAGAGGCTGCATAGTCTAAATGACGGCAGAAATAGATATGACAACGGGCGGCAGCTTGGTTCATGCGAAATGATTGTTCTATTTTTGGAATCCCCCCCCCTACGTATGGTGTAATAATGATTGGACGTGTGAAGATATGCAATCATTATAAATGAAATCCTCTCTTTAATATGATTTAACCAAATTACATTAAAACCTTATACCTTACATTTTACCTTTGGTTTAATAATTCGAAGTGTCGGTTGCTTCAAAATAGCTTTAATGTACATGGAAGAATCTGTAGATTTTTTTAGAACAGGAGTGTAATTGAATCTGGTACGTGCTGAATAATTTTCACCAAAAGGATCTGAAGTATAATCGTGGAGAACCAGAAAGCTCATATAACAGCAAAGAGGAATACTGTTTTGATGATAACAAGTTGCTGAAACTGGTGTTTGAGCAACTGGAAAATGAACGATACGTTGCTGAAACAGGTGTTTCAGCAACGGGAGAAATCAATAATACGTTGCTGAAACAGGTGTTTCAGCAACGGGGAAAATCAATGATACGTTGCTGAAACAGGTGTTTCAGCAACGGGAAAAATCAGAGAAATGGGATAAATGACTTAGGTCTGTAAATGGAGAAAATATTTGATAAGGGATAATTTCAGCAGTAAGGGGTGGGAAATACTGACTGAAGGAGGATATTTCAGGGATGGTGGGAGTGGGAATAATGGAAATAATGTGGGTATGGAGGGATATTGCTTTAGGAAAAAGGGTAAAATGATGGGAAGAAGCTTCTTGATTAAAGCTTCAGATCTTCTCATGATGAATCTGTCCTCCTTATTGCTTTTTCCAGAATCTGCAAAATTCAATTGTAATATGCCAATCCTTGACAGGGATTATTAGTGCTAAATCTAATCTAATAATAAAAATATAGTGCAGAAAATTAAGTGCTGTGAGGAGCAGAAGACTCCCCTAGAAAAAGATAATGAATATCAGTCATGCAAGCAGTCTTGAAATCCTCTTTAGAAACAGGGCGCTTATATAGACGGAGCCTATGGCCATTGACTAGTAGAGGTGTTTTAGCATCATCAATTGTTACAAGTCTTACCGTTCCGTTTGGAAAAACATCATCTACTTCATATGGTCCAAGCCAACGTGTACGTAGCTTTCCCTGAAAATTTTCAAACCGAGAGTCATACAACAAGGCCCGATTACCTTTTTGGAACTGCTTGTGTTTGATAATTTTGTCATGCCACTTCATCCTTTGTTGCTGTATCATGTTTGTTTGATGAATGGCATCTAATCTCTTTTCATCCAACTCCAAAAGCTGCTGCAATCTAGCTGTCTGCACATCATTCAAATCAAGATTAACAGCTAAAGCAGTCCTTAAAGTTTTAATTTCAAATTCCACAGGAAAAACAACATTTTTACCATAAACCAATTCATAGGGAGAAAAACCTGTAGTGTTTCTCCAAGTAGTCCTGTAAGCCCATAATGCCTCAGGGAGCCTTTGGGACCAATCCTTTCGGTTGTCCTTCACTGTTTTAGTTAGAATGGCCTCTAAAACTTTGTTTGTGCTTTCCACCTGCCCATTGGCCTGGGGGTGGTATGGTGTAGTCATTCTATGTTGAATATGATATTTGTGAAGGGTAGATTTAAAACCATGAGAATTGAATGGAGGTCCTCCATCAGTAACTAGCTCTCTAGGAATTCCAAATCTAGTGAAAATCTCTTCAAATAAGAAGGCTAGGACAGCCTCTTCATTGGCTCTAATAAGTGCTTTGGCCTCCACCCATTTAGTCATATAGTCTGTACAGACTAATATATAGGTTCTTTGATTGGATGGAGGGTTAATGGGTCCTATGAAGTCCAAGGCCCATCTTTCAAATGGTTCAGAAACTACCTGGGGGTTTAATGGCATTTGGTCTCTATGATTGGGTTGACCCATTCTCTGGCAGCTGTCACAAGCCCTTACATACTTCTTTGCATCCTTGAATAATGAGGGCCAATAGTAACCCATCCTCAGAATTTTATGTGCTGTTCTTTTATCAGCAAAATGGCCTCCACAAGGGCCATCATGATAAGCTTTCAATATGTCATACACTTCATCTTCTCTAATGCATCTTCGGATCTCCTGATCAAGCCCAGTATAGAAAAGACACCCGCTTATCCAGCTGTACCTGGCACTTTGTTGAACAATTCTTCTCTTTTCTCTATATGACAGGTGTGCTGGTAGTTTTCCTGCAACCAAATAATTAGCAATATCTGCATACCATGGAGAGTGAGCAGAAACTGCAAACAAATATTCGTCAGGAAAACTATCATCTACTGGAATATCATTGTCAGTTTTTAACCGTGAAAGAAAATCAGCCACCACATTTTCTTTACCAGGCCGATCTACAATTGTAATATCAAATTCCTACAATAATAATAGCCATCTGGTAACTCTAGCATTTGTGACAGATTTGTTCATTAAGTATTTAATAGCTGAATGATCAGTGTGCACAAAAGTAGGATAACCAGTGATATAGTGTCGGAATTTATTAATGGCATAGATTACTGCAAGGAACTCTTTCTCGGTAACTGTATAGTTAAGCTCAGCAGGGGTCATATTCTTACTGATAAAGTATATAGCATAAGGAAGATGATTTTCCTCTTGTCCCAAAACCGCTCCAATAGCAATGTCTGAAGCATCAGAAGATATGTGAAAAGGAAGATTCCAATCAGGCCCCCTCAAAATAGGAGCAGTAGACAACTGATGCTTCAGCTCTTCAAAAGCTTTCTGACAAGAATTAGTCCACTTGAATTCAACATTTTTCATAAGCAATACAAATAATGGAGAAGCTATTTTAGAGAAATCTTTAATAAATCTCCTGTAATAACCAGCATGTCCTAGAAAACTTCTCACATCAGTTTGAGTTTTAGGAACAGAAAGATTCTGAATGACCAATATTTTAGATGGATCTACCTGAATACCTTGAGATGAAATAAAATGTCCAAGCACTATTCCCTCACTCATCATCATATGGCATTTTTCGGTACTTAAGGAGAGGTGAGCTTGTATACATCTTTTAAGTACTTTCTCAAGGTTTTGTAATGCCTCTTCGAAAGACACACCATAAGGGGTAAAATCATCCATAAATATTTCCATAGAATCATTCAGCATATCGGAAAAAATTCCTATAACAGCTCTTTGAAAAGTCGCTGGTGCATTGCACAACCCAAATGGAAGAACTCTATAGGCAAAAGTTCCCCAGGGGCTGGTGAAAGTGGTCTTGTCTTGGTCTTGGGGTGCAATTCTTATCTGATTATACCCACTGAATCCATCTAGAAAAGAAAAGAATTTCTTCCCTGCGAGACTATCCAACACCTGATCAATGAAAGGTAAGGGAAAGTGATCCTTTTGAGTAGCTTTGTTTAAAGCTCTATAGTCGACACATACCCTCCATTTCCCGTTTTTCTTAGGAACAATTACTAATGGGGAAACCCATTCACTGTCAGATATGGGGTATATAAATCCTGCGTTAAGCAATTTTTGAAGTTCTTCTTTAACAATTTCTCGTAAATTAGGATTCATTCGTCTTTGGGGTTGACAAACAGGTCGGCATCCCTCTTTAATGTAAATTCGGTGAGTACATAATTAAGAAGAAATACCTTTCATGTCCGTGTAATCCCAGGCAAATGCCTCCTTATATTCGTGCAATAACTTCATTAGTTGCTGTGTTTCAGCATCTGTTAGATCAGGATTTATGTTTAATGTCTTGCCGGGTTCAATTTCAACTGTTATGCTTTTAGATGAGATCGTGGTTAAAGTTTGAGATGAATCTTCAGGTTCAATCTTTTCTTGTGCATCAGTTTCAAAAATTGCAGTTAATTGATTGTGTGTTTCAGCAATGACAGAAGAAGGTTCACAAATAAAATTATTGATTATCTCATCCTCTGTATTGTCTTTAAGAGTTAAAGCTTGTCCTATAGTTAGAATAGGCTGAACAGCATTATCATCATAATCCATCCATATAGAATCTTCATTATTGACTACTGGCGTAGCGTGAGGATAAAGAGTTAATTGTTTTGTTTCATAACCATTAGAAATTGTCATTGAACCAGATCTGCAACTAATAAATGCATCAGCTGTGGCCAACCATGGCCTTCCTAGAATTAAGGGATGTCCCCCCAGCTTTGTTTTAGTCTGCAATACAACAAAATCAGCTGGATATTTCCAGGATTCAACTGAAATGAGTAGGTCTTCAACAATTCCTTCTGGTTTAATTGTGGAACGGTCAGCTAACTCTAAGATGGTGGGTGTATCTCTGATTGTGTTATTCAGCTGTAACAATTGTGAAGTTTCCAGAGTCATTATATTAATTGCTGCACCTAAGTCTACCAGAACTCGGGGAATCATTGTTTTACCAATCTGAACTGTGACAGTAGGATGGCCAGGATCACCATATTTTACAGGAGGGGCTTTTCCGGACATTAATGCAGACAAGTCTCCCATCACATGTACTGTAAGGGGATCCTTGGTTTTCCTACCAGGTTTCTTAACACAAATATCTCTTAATGTTCTAGCATAAATTGGTACATCTCTTAATGCTTGTAAAAGTGGAATTTTAATATACAAATTTTGCAATTCCCCCATAAAATTAAAAGCAGGTGTTTCAGCTGTTTTGGTTAAAACCAAACGCTCAGGGAATGGTGGTTCTGTTATTTCAACATTTTTGTTAGGAGGTGGTTGAGCTTCTTTTTGTTTCTCGGTTTCATTTTTATCTGAATCAGTTATGTCATCAATAATAGGCTCTACTATTCTTCCAGATCTCAAATGAATATCATTACATTGCATAGTAGGAAATATAGACTGATTCTGAATATCAATGACTTGCACAACTTTATTATTGGGGTTAGGATTTGGTTGCACAGGTAGTTGGGGTCTCATTTGGTTGTTTGGCGGAGCATTTGATGGCAGAGGGAGTGATTGTTGGAATTGAGGCAATTGATTTGGGTACGGGAGTGATTGACTATTCCAATTTGGGTTCCAAGGATTGAAAGGAGGTGGCTGCTGTGGAGGCCAAGGAGTCCATATTGAAGGGTCAACAAAGGGAGGGTTTTGCATTTGCATGGGTGGGAAATTCATTTGATTGAAAAGTGGGTATTGCATTTGGTTGAAGGGGGGTAACTTGTTTGGCCAAAAGCAGAATAATTGTTCCAACGATTAAATGGCATACCAGAGTTCGTACCTTGCCCTTTAGGTTGCCATTGTCTTCTTTGAGTTAGCAGGTAAACTGCTTCAGCTTCTTCTTCCGTTGGCTGCAACGCTGCTTTTATTCCTGGTAGAGATGGACACTGTTCTGTCTCATGATCTTTCTCACAAAGGGTGCAAATTGGTATTTTATCTCTTGGGCATTCCCTTAGTGGATGTTTGTCTCTACATTTCGGGCAAAAGACAGCCAGAGTTGCTTCTGCTTCGGCCTGCTTCTTCTTAACCTGCAAAGTGTCAATCTGCGAAGCAAAAGAACTTAACATTTCGGTTTTAAATTCTTCAAGTAAATTACCTATTTCTGCTCTTGTTGCTCCTCCATTGGCTGATTTCTGTACCCTTGAATAGGTGGAATCTCTTATTCTGTTTCTTGCAGCTCCCCTAGAGCACCTTTTAGCAAGTTCACAAATCTCATCATATGATTCTTTAGATATATCTCCCTTAGCAAGCATATTTAACATATTTAAACAATCATCCCTTAAACCTCTAAGTAATATTGTTTTACGAATTTCCTTACTTATATCCGGATGATCATATCTCTGTATGTTGTACTGCAGCCTTTCTATGTAGTCCTCCAGACTTTCATCCGACTTTTGTGCCATATTGAATAGTTCATCCTTCTTCTCTCTCGTCCGGCAGTAGTCTTGATATTTAAGCAGAAATTTTTGTTTCATCTGCTCCCATGTTGTGATTACCTAACTTCCAAGGCTCATGAACCATCTTAAAGCATTCCCTTTTAAGGTGGCTGGAAACAGCTTCAACTTTTGAGCATTAGTAACATAATCATAACTTCTGCATAATATATCAAATTCAAAAAGAAATTCGTCAGGATCTTCAGTGGATAAACCATGAAAGTTAGGTAGAGCAGACAATGGAATATTTTTCATTGTTTCTGCAGGGAGATCACTGATGGGAAATCCCAAGGTAGAGAGGGAATTTTCATCCCTTCTTTCTTCTTCAGGACCTGCACGTCCTCCTCCAAAGAAAGCATCATTGTTATCTTCCATTGTTGGCCCTCCTACTGCACTTTCTCGATCGTCAAAATCTTCTATTGGTTCTTCAATGTTCTCTACCGGTCGTCCAACGCTTTCTACTATTTCCTCAATGTGTTCTACTGATCTGCTAATACTTTCCTCTGACTCTTCAGCGCTGACTGCTGGTTCTTATGTATGTTCAGGACCCACAACTTCCTCTGTTCTGTAATCTGACTGAGGGGAACGCTGAAATTTTGATTTCCGAGAACTTAATCTTTGTGATGATTCAGCCTTCGATACAATCTCGTCAATAAAAGTTTTTCGTCCTCCCCAGCCCTTGCCACCTGTGCGGTTATTTTTCTTCTGGTTTCCTCGTCCTCTCATACAATCTGCACATTAAAAAGAAAAGATGAATGCTTTTGAAATCTATAATTACCTTCCCCGGCAACGGCGCCAAAATGTTGGTCGCTCTAATTGTTTCCACAATTCGAGCTCCACATAAATTGTCAACCCGAGAAGGTCTTTTTATTTCAAAGATAATAACGCACTGGATATGCTCAATTTCAAAAGCGGAATCGATGTTGTAGTAAAATAAGGACACACACTTGTCAAATTCATCAATCTACTAATTCACACTCTACTTAATCAAAGCTAAAGTCATTTAAATTATAGCAGAAACGATTTCTCTGTTACAGCAAAAGAAAATCAATCTACAAGGAAAGAAATCATTCAACCATAGCAGGAACAGGACCCTATTCCTTGGTGAGGAACTTCAGCACCTGATGCCTGGCACTTAATCACACTGTAAGAAAAATAACTTCAAGAGATCAAGACCCTATTCCCAGGAACAGGAACCTTCAGCACTTGTCCTCTTGTTTCTAATCACACTGCAAGCAAAGGAAAGCAATCAATGGGAGCAAGACCCTATTCCTTTATGCAGGAATCTTCAGCACATGCTCCCAACATCATTCATTCATGCATTCAATACGTGTAGCGCTAAGAAACAGAGTATTGCAAAACTGTGTAACTAGTGTCCAACAACAGAATTAAGGGAAGTGCAAACACATAAAGAAATAAGCAATCTACAGGAGCCAAAAGGGTGAATCTTGTGAGGAAGGCGGGCCCTTTCATTCTCACAAGATTCCCCAGGAGAAAGAATTAAATTGAAACGCTCAGAAGAAGATTTTATTCATCTGTCAAAGTAACTGATACATTACAGAAGGAGACTAGCTCCAGTTCTCACACAATACTCTCCTGTAACTTACAATTCAACCCCCCTCTAATGATGATGTCTCCTCTTTTTAAAGAGGAGACATCTTTTACAATTTACATGGGAGCGAATCTTCATTATCTCGATTCTGTTTTCTTTCCCAAAACAGGACTATTCTGTTCTTTCAAAAAGAGATGCTATTACAACCGAGACAATAAAAGTGCTATCTTCAGGATGATCCAGGTAACCGTATCTTCGTGCTGCTGCTACTATTCCACAAAAAGTTCTTCGAGAATCGCAAATTACGCATAACGGGATTTGCGTGCTTGACGGCTGTTTCAGCAACTGAGTCAGCTGTTTCAGCAACGGAGTCAGCTGTTTCAGCAACGGAGTCAGTTGTCTCAGCAACGGAGTCAGCTGTCTCAGCAACGGCCGCTCGTTCCCAACAAGGCATATAACTTATCTGCGATCTTTGACTTGTGTTAGCAACAATGCACTTCAATTAATGATAAAATATAAGAGTATTGCGGAATTAAATGTAAGACAGATTAAACATATAATAAAGAAGAGGTTTCTATATACCTTGGGATAAAGTAGATGAAAAAGACAATGAAGTCCATGGTTTAAGAGTAGAGTGGTGTCAAAATATATAGCAAAAATGATACATAGTGGAGTCCTAACAGTAGTATGACAGAGGAGCTATGCATGATGGAAAGAAGAACACATACAAATTTAGCAAAGATGGTGTCAATCATACACTGCTGCCAATAGAAGAAGAGGATGCATCAAAGGAACCTGATCCAAAGACCCTTTTGCTGAGTGGAAAGGAGTACTTGCAGTAGGTGGAAGAAGATGAGGTAAGTTTTGTGTTGGTTTGCAAACCTAAGGTAATAATTACTTCCACAAAAGTTTCTGATTTACCAATTGAAATTCAAGAGATGCTGGATAGTTATTGTGATATCATTATAGATGATTTTCTTGATGAGTTACCACCCATTAAAAAAATCAGTCATCACATAGATTTGATTCCAAGAGTAAATCTACCTAAGAAAGCAACTTACAGGATGACTCCCATAGAGAATGAAGAGATCAGGAAATAGGTTCAGGAACTATTAAACAAGGGACTGGTTAGAGAGAGTTTGATTCCTTGTGCAGTGTCAACAGTGTTGAGCCCAAAGAAAGATGGAGGCTAGAGAATGTGCATTGATTCGAGAGAAATTAATAAGATAAAAATCAGATATAGATTTCCTTTACCTAGAATCGAAGATTTGATGGATTGTTTGAGTGGAGCTAGATATTTTACAAAGTTAGATTTAAAAAGTGGTTATCATCAAATCAGAATTAGAGAGGGAGATGAGTGGAAAATTGCTTTTAAGACCAATGAAGGATTGTATGAATGGATGGTAATGACTTTTGGGTTATCAAATGCTCCTAGTACATTTATGAGACTTATGAATGAAGTTATGAACGAATTTATTGGTAAATTTGTAATAGTTTATCTAGACGATATATTAGTTTATAGCAGATATAGGGAGGAACATGTGAGACATCTGAATTATGTCTTACAGAGACTACAACAAGAAAAGTTACTATTAAATTTAAAGAAATGTTCATTCATGAAGGAGGAGTTGGTGTATTTAGGATTTTTTGTTTCTGTTGAGGCGTTAAAGATGGATCCAAAGAAGATCAAGGCTATCATGGAATGGCCTTCACCAAAAAGTATCTTTGAGGTAAGAAGTTTTCACGGTCTTACTAGTTTTTACAGGAAATTCATAAGGAATTTTAGTAAGATTAATGCTTCAATTATTGACGCAATAAAGAAGAATAGACAACCATTTAAATGGACTGCTGAAGCAGAAAATAACTTCCAACTATTGAAGAGAAAGATTACTAAGAATCCTATTTTGATTTTGCCTGATTTTAATAAACCTTTTCAAGTGAAGTGTGATGCAAGTGGAGAAGCCATTGGAGCTGTTTTGAGTAAGGAGGATAGGCCTGTAGCTTATTTTAGTGAAAAGATGAATGAGACAAAGAAGAAATATTCTTCTTATGACAAGGAGTTTTATGTAGTGGTGTAGTCTTTAAAGAAGTGGAGACATTACTTGATGTCCAAGGAGTTCATATTGTATTTAGATAACCATACATCACAATACATTATGCAATAGCCAAAGCTTAACCAGAAGCATTCAAAATGGGTAGAATACTTGCAAAGTTTTAATTTTGTATTAAAACATATAACTAGTCAATTAAATAAAGTAGCCGATGCCTTAAGTAGAAAAAACATTTATGTTCAAGAAAGTCAAATTCAAGTGTTGGGTTTTGATTTTCTTAAAGAGTTATATGAGAAAGATCTAGATTTTAAAGAGGCATTTGAAGCTTGTAGAAATCCTGTTTTGTTAGACAAAAGAAAGTGGCTAGATTATTTCCTGCAAGAGGGACTGTTGTTTAAAAGAAATCAACTGTGCATACCAAGTTGTTCTATGAGGGAGAATTTGATGAAAGAGAAACATAGTGGAGGATTTGGAGGGAATTTTGGTGCAGACAAGACTTATGAGTAGTTGAACCTGTTTTATTTCTGGCCGAAAATGAGGTCTGAAGTGGAAAAGTATGTGAGAAATTGTAAAGTCTGTCAGTATGCAAAGGGAAGGAGTCAAAACACAGGTTTGTATGTTCCATTACCTATTCCAGATAGGCCTTGGGATATGGTAAGTATGGACTTTGTTTTGGGTTTACCAAAAACTCAAAGAGGAAATGATTCAATTTATGTAATACTTGACAAATTTTCAAAAATGGCACATTTTATTCCATGTTATAAAACCAGTGATGCTACTCATATTGCTAATCTATTTTTTAAGGAGACTGTAAGATTACATGGGTTACCTAAGAGCATTGTTTCGGACAGAGACACCATATTTGTTGGACATTCTGGAGGACATTGTGGAAGAAGCTTGGAACTAAACTGAGTTTCAGTTCTTCTTATCATCCTCAGACTGATGGACAAACTAAAGTTGTAAATAAAAGCTTGGGTAATCTTTTGATAAGTCTTGCAGGTGAAGATCCAAAACAGTGGGATCACGTATTGGCATAGAGAGAATATGCATATAATGACTCTCCTAACAGGAGTACAGGGCAGAGTCTATTCCATATAATCTATGGAATGCACCCAAGAGGAGTGTATGAATTGAGAGACTTGGGAAAAGATGAAAGGAGAAGTGCTAAAGGAGAAGATTTTTCTACAGAAGTTCAAGCAATACATGAATAGGTAAAACAACAACTGCTGGACAACAACATAAAATACAAGAGTAAAGTTGATTTGAAGAAAAGAGAAGTTAATTTTGAGGTTGGAGATTTGGTTTTAGCACACTTGAGGAAAGAAAGATTTCCAAAAAGGGAGTATAATAAAATAAAGTTTAAGAAAATTGGACCATGCAGAGTCTTGAGGAAATTTTCTGCAAATGCATATGAAATTGAATTACCCCCTGATATTGGAATATCTCCAATTTTCAATGTCGCTGATTTATATAAGTATGAAAGTGAAAATGCAGATGACACAACAGAGGATCAAGAAGAACAAGAGATTGATTAGGTAAAACAGTTACCTATAGCAAAGGAATTGAAGCTAGAGAGGATTTTGGACAAGATATTGTAGAAGAAGACAAGAGGACAAAACACATATTTTATTAAATTTGGAATTAAATAGTGGATCTAGAATTTAAAAATAACGAAAAAACTCAATTCTATTGATCTCCTTGTAATAAACAAATTCTAATTTTAATGAAATATGTGTTACAACAATATTTTCAGTATTTGGTCAAATGGAAAGATCAACCAATTGCTGAAGCTATTTGGATAACAGATGACATGCTACAGAAATTTGGCAGTTCTATAGAAGAGCTCATGAACAGGAGCCCATGAACAATTTTGTCCTCATGAGTCTGATGCAGGAGCATGAGGCTTGAAGGAAAAAGGCTTCGAATTTATTTCAAAAATACAAAAAAAAGTTTACAAGCAAAGGAGAAGGATCCTTTAGCTATCAATTTACAAGTTTCTAGATAGGGCTAGGATTTAGGGATTTAGTGATTTTATAATAAATTCATGCAGTTTAGATTCAGCTGAGATTCTCGAGGAGAATATCAACCAGATTAGATATTTTTTAAGATTAGGCAGATTCGATCCAGTGTTTAAGGATCTAATTGTTAGGTTGAAATGGTATTTATGTAAGTTTTGAATGATTGAAAGGGGATTTTGACTGATTGGCTCGTCTTGGCCATATAAGATTAAGTTACAAAAATTATATCTCTGTGTGGTTTTTTGTATAATTTGTTAATCCCGGAGGCATTGTATCCCTCCAAAGTATCTCTGTGTATTATTGAATTTTCAGTGTGGCCTGAAAATTTAGAGTTCTGTATAAACTGGTGTGATCGCGTTTAATCTCTCTTTTGTTGTGTATTAAGTTAAATTGATTGTGTTTCAATCACAGAGTTTTAATTAGCTAAGCTTCGATTTACAAAGAATAGAACTATATCTGGCGAAAGAAGAATGACGGAGTAAAAGATCTGGATGATCAACAACTGCGGGGGTAAGAGTGTACAAATTTCTTGGTCATGGTTGAGGCCCCGCACTCACTCCTAACCGTCGATCTCATTTTCAAACTTTTAGGTCATATTCGACTGCGGGGGTTGAGCCGTTTTTTAATCTATGTGCTAGTTGAAGTCCCGTGAGCCGTAGATTTGATGGCCTCTTATATTCAACGGATATCAGGTCATAAAGTGATTGGACGCTAATTTCAAAACCGGACCCGAACTTTTATAAATTGAGGACTTATATTCCTTAACAGCTCTGTGAGGGTAGGTAAACATTGCGTAAGATTCCAGCGATATCGCTACTGACCATTGGATCAAGTGTGCCTTGATCAAATGGTGGAGGATCGCCGATTAGTTTCGCATTGCAATATTTCATGAGTGAATGAACCTTCGCATTAAGAAAATGCGATTTGCGATGTGCAATGATCACCGATTAGTTTCGCATGGCAATATTTTATGAGTGAATGAACCTTGGCGTTAAGAAAATGCGATTTGCGGTGTGCGATGCTTAGAGGACTTGTAAAGCACTTATCATTGCGGCTAAAATTAAGTAGTTCTTCTAATTTAGCAGAATAGCCAAGCTTGGAGGTAGATGACAGATACTCCAAAGGAAGTACAAGAAGAAATTCCACCTAAACTTGCAGAAATCATTTCTGGATTTGAACGATTATCGATTACACCTGCATCCAAGCCACCACGTAATAAAATGGAGGTCACATATACATCTCATAAGTTTTGAAATGGAAAAATAATTTTAAAAACCTTAATTTTATTCATTACATGGTATATACGATAAATAATATTCATATATATATAGCTATTAACAATGATATTAATAATATTAATAGGTATTCATGTATATTTACACGGTAAGGCGTTTTCCTTTGAAAACAACTTCCCTGACTCTCACTGTGTCACTCTCTGCACCATCATATCAAATGTTAGATGATTGAAATGTTTTAGGCCATTAAATCCACAATCTCTTTTATTTAGACAACTAACTACCTAATAACTAATAACTAACTTACTAAACTAATCTCTCTTGCACCAAGCGATGATATACAAGGTCAATTTTCAGGTCTCTGTTGTGACCCTCAGCCACATGCTTGATATACAAGGTCGATTTGTAGGTCTCTATTGCGAGCCTGAGAAAACGTTGGATGTGATCCTCCTTGCTATCGGTTTGATTCAAATAAAACAGTTACCCTCAAGACATGGTCCGTGATCAGTAACCCTACAGTGTGAGTATGTGCATGCTTGATATACAAGGTCGATTTGCAGGTCTCTGTTGCGACCCTGAGCCAAACGTTGAATGTGATCCTCCTTGGTATTGGTTTGATTCTGATAAAATGGTTACTCTTGGGACATGGTCTATCATCAGCAACCTTACAGCGTGAGCGTGAGCCTGACCCTGAAAAAGGAGCTTGAAACTGCATGTAACAAAGGAGGGCAGGGAGATTTTCTGAGTATGCTTCTGAGTATTTTTTTAACACTAGCATAATTTTAGTCTACTTACACTCTGCCAATATTTGATTCTTGTGGGTTATACTTTATACATTATAGTTTGCAAAATTGGTATTATGTATTTGATTTTCTCCTTGCATATGAGAAAGAATTTTTTTGAAATTTATTTTCTTATTTAGTATACTGTTTTTGTAAATTTTTCCATGCAACTATTTGTGTGTTTTACACCAGGCTTATTTCTATGCTGATCTTTGCATACCTACTGGAGCCGCTAAATTCTATGTGTTTCTTTTTGTGTTGAACTTCATTTATTTGTAGGAGCCCCTTGAACGCAATGCTTTTCTTTATTTTGTTGAACTTTATTTTCTTGATAGTCCAGTTTCAATGTAATGTGTTTCTTGAACAAATATTTAGCATCTTTTGATGGTTTGCTGGAGCTACTGAATGCGATGTGTTTCCTTTTGTGTTGAACTTTATTTACTTGTAGGAGGTCGTTGAATGCAATGCATTTTTTTTTCTATTAAATTTCATTTTCTTGGTGGTGCAGTTTTAATGCAACTTGTTTCTCGAAAAAATATTTAGCATCTTTTGATTGTTTTCGGTAAAGAAAATACAATTAAGCCCATAAGCAACATAGTTACCAAATTCAGTGAAATTGGAAGAAAAAATTTGAAAATACCATGGTTCGATTCAGTTCTTGAATTAATTTGCCCATTCGCCCATTCGGTACGGAATATTTAGTTTACAAGAGAGCTCAACAGTTTTCCACGTGCCCATCCGCTCTTGGTAAACCCTTTCACATCCATGAAATTGCATATAAATTTCCATTAAAGGAATTAGATTTAGCATACTCTGTTTAGAGGCACAGTGGAGCCGGTTTCCAATCAAAATTACAGATTTATCATACCATCCGCTCTTCAAAATTCCTTTTGGATTGATGAGACGGCAGTTTACCTCTTGATGAATGGTAAAGCTGGTTGGGTAACCAGAGATTGATTTTTTATAAACTGGATTTTTGCAAGGTAAAATAAAATCAGTAAGACTTATGGTTTAGAATTTTCAAAGTAAAATTTTCAAGAAAGTTGCGAATAAAATCAGATGGTCAGTAGAAGTGATAGAATAGATGATAGTTTGCAAGAAGTGATAGAATAGATGATAGTTTGCAAAGGATATATATATGTGATAGATTTATTAAATAAAAATAAAATTATTTGATAGAAAAAAATGATAAAAATAATAATTTATAAAATTATTATATTGTAATGTTTAAAGTAGATTATGTGTTTATATTCATTAAATTTAAATAAAAATATATTAGAGAAAAAAGTGATAAAAAAATTTATTGAAAATTTGGTTCAATATTATATTGTAGATTTAATAATTTTAAAATTTTGGTAAAACAATTTATTTAAGTATCTATAAGATGTCTATTTCCGAATTTTTACTATATTGAATTTTAAGTGTTTGAATTTTTTCATATTGAATCAAATTCGAACTTGGTAACTATGGTAAGGAGATAACTAATTGGGTTGACGTAAAGTTTTATTTGCTGGTTTAAAGTTTCCTTACTAAAATTCTGAAATACAAAGTGCAGAATGCACAACCTTGAATAAAGCATCTGGGCTATCACTATAATTGTAACGCACTAGAATACAGAAAACTCTTAAAAAAAAAAAAAAAAAACTGTCATGATGGTTGCCATCAATGAAAAGCACAGATTGTTACACAATCTTCTATTAAACAATGTATCTTTATAACTTTATGTGCATTCGATTTCATAACAATCTTCTATAAAAAAAAATGTATTTTTATATTTTTATGTGCTTTGTTTTTCAAAATGGGTTTTGTACAAATATTACTTTTTTTATCCAATCTGTTCATGAAACATACACTCGGCTAAATCTTTAATAAAATGAACCAGAAACATAATGTTCTTTTGTTATTAGGTTTCTCTATTTTGCATTAAGATTTCATTTTTACCTGTGCCTAAACATTTATTTTCATTCTCTTCCATTAAAGTGATATTCACATTTATTCTCATTCTCTTCCATTAAAGTGATATTTAGAGTTAAGACTACTAAAATCATCTAATCTGCACCAATATGAATAATGTAAATTAAGTAAATTAAAATCTCTTAGAAAAGTGACATATTTTCATTTTAATATATTTTGGAATTAAGGAATATCTAATTTCAATGAGAGTGATGTAAGTTAATTCCGGATATGAATAATGTAAATTAAAAATCTCTTAAAAAAGTGACATATTTCCATTTTAATGTATTTTGGAATTAAGGAATATCTAATTTCAATGAGAATAATGAAAGTTAATTTCATTTAAACAATGTTAATTTTTTTTTCATTCTTAGAAGAGAGTTTTTTATACTTATAATAGCTTTGTTTTTTTCTATAATCTTTTATTGCATTAGATTTATTTATTTATGTTTAATTTAATTTAATATTTTTTAATATTATTTTTGTTTTGTAAAATGAGTCTTTACCTATATTCAAACTAGGTTTAGTATTACATTGGTTTTGGATGGAGTTTTAAAGTGTTTTAAGAAACTTCTTATTTTCTATGTTGCTAAAAATTTAACTTGTTCAACTCATAGTTGTATTTTCAATGGGGAAGATTTATTCTCTTAAAATGTTTAAGATAAGGTGTATTTCATTTAATATTAAAATTATAGGTAATAAAGATTTTTGGATATAGTTATCTCCAAATTTTCATCCATTTAAAATAGCCAGAGCAATGAGAATGTCAAAAGGAAGTTTTTTTAATTCCATGTACAAAATATTTTTATTTATAATTGTTTTCTAAAAATCCAAAATAAATTTTCCACCATCCATTTAACTTTTTCCAATGTTATAGTTCCATTTAAATTGTGTAACTATGTTTAGATTGGAAAGAGTGTATGTAATAGTAATTGTTGTTATTGACGAATTAAACTATAATTGAGTATCCCTAGAATCATAGTGATATTAAAACAAACAAATATCTAAAAATAAAAATGATATTTATGTCAAACCTATATAATCAAAACAATTAATAATATCAATATAATAAAATAATCAAAACAATTAATTCTAAAAAATGAAAAATAAATAAAAAGAATAAATGGTAAAACTTAAATAAAAATATTTGGTTCAAACCTATATAATTATAACACTAAAATAAAAATAATATTTAGATCAAAATTACAAAATAATAATAATAATAATACTAATTAATCATTTATTACTAGTCTAGATAAAAATTTAAATAAATAATAAAAATTAAGAAATATATATATATATATATATATATAAACTTAAGAAATAGCACAGATCCAATTTTATATATATATATATATATATATATATATATATATACAATATTCTTAACTATGGAGTTTCAATTCCATTTATATTTACTCTCAATTTACTATATAGATACTTATAAAATAAATAAAAACTAATTATTATTATTAATTAAAAAAAATAATATATAAGTTAAACATATATATAAAACATGTAACAATAACTATGGAGTTTCAACTCCATTTTACATTTATTCTCCATTTACTAGATAAATACTTAAAAAATAAATAAAAACTTAAGAAGATAAATAAATAAAAACTTAAGAAGAAATAACACGGATCCAATTAATTTTTTTTGGTCAAGTAAGAATGGAGCAATCTATTAACTGAAACAAATATGTTACATATTTTACAGGGTAAACTAAACTTCCTTGCGTTTACCAAACAATGGTCCACTTGATCTATCTGAAGCGAAATTGGCTTTAAACCTTTAAAACTCGGAACCATCCCCTCTATCGGGAGATATGGATTACACAGGTAATACACAAAAACCCAACCTACAACCCATAAGGTCAGATAATTACAAAATTATTACATTTGCGACCATAAAAAACGGCAGGTCCGCATTCTCGGAACAACGCCCTCCCACTGCGATCACCAAACCCCAATCAACAATCGACTTGACATCCTCCGTCTAGCTCATTCAACGATCAACAACTATCGTCGAATTGTATATTCGCATCCAACCCTCCATTTGCACAACCGACCCTCCACTATTGATCTACCCTTCGTGGATCCAACAGTCCATGCAGATTACGGGTGGACAAGTAGCTTGAGGATTACCTGCTTGAAAAGTGGTATCCTCTTTCCTCCTCACTATTACGTGTTGCTTGAAGAGTGGAATCAGAGGCCTTCCTTGCAATACCGGTTACCAGTTAGACCCCGTCTGAAATACCACTTGTGGTTCAAGAAACCACTTCCTCGCAAATTAACTTGCGCGCTCTTCCGCCGAGCGATGACCGTCGATCCAACCCATTAGACGGTTCCCGTTCCTTTCTCCCTACACCATTTATCTTTTCCTTTTCGATGGATTTACGCTTAAACCCAAGTTTCTCCGCTTTTCGCTAAATCAATGTGTCGCTATCGATCCATACAGTGATCAATGAATGAACAAACCTTCAACACTTCTAGAATCGATCCTCACGCCACTGCATCCTTGGTCTTCCTCTGCTGATCTCAACCTTTCACTCAAACTCAATGGAATACTAATGCCAATACAATCTTTAGTTTGCGGCCAAACCATAGGTAAAAAATTTAGGCTTCCCTATCCTCCCGCCTGTCTCCTAGTCCTCTTCGATCCATCCTGTTAAACCATTGCTCCATATGTTTGGCAGCCTGACAGAGACAGTCCTCTAACAATTTTCCTGGGGGTAACAACTCCCATATGTGCCAGGTGTCCCTTTCCTTATTAATCACTCCTTCATTCGCCAAGCGATCTGCTAACATGTTATCTTTTCTTTTCACATGGACAAAACTTACAATTTTTAGGGTTTGCAAGGGGGAGTAGATACGGTGAAATACCTGCGAGAGCCTCCAATGTTTCGACACTTTATCCGGTGATGTACCATTGCATATTTTCTTGGCCGTTCTAATAATCAATTCTGAATCTACTTCAATGATGACATTATGTGAATCTAAATCCACCAATATTTCCAAGAATTTCTCTAGGGCCATGAGTTCTGCCATGTTATTAGTGGCCTTCCCCAAGTGGCCATGAAAGATCTTCTTTATTTGACCCTATTCGTCTCTTATAACATCCCCAAAACCAGCTAACCCTGGGTTGCCCTTAGATGCTCCATCTATATTGACCTTTAAGAAACCATATGGAGGAGGCTTCCAAATGTTTATATCTGTATTTATTTGGCTCACTCCCTTGATAGTGTCCTATGGGCTTATGGACTTGAGACCCAAATGTAGTATAATACTCGCAGTTTGGGGCAGAGGAGGGTCCTTAGGAAGTGTCCTCAACAAGCTACTGACTGTGTCTTTGAGTTGCCTTAAAATTTGGTCAATTATGTCTTGGGGCTTGCTTGCTTTGTTCTTGAAGATCCGACTATTGCACTCTTTCCAAACATTCCAGATGACAAAGCTTGGAACCAAGGTCTAGGCTTTATTAATAATTTCATTCCCTGAGAAGTTTTTCCTCCAATTCTTCAAAATGTTGGAGATGCTGAGTCTGTCCCTATCAGTGTGCCTAAATATTGAGGCCACCCATTCCCACACGATGGAGGTGAAAGGGCAGAGGTTGAGAAGGTGATCCATCGTCTCCTCTTGCGAGCCACAAAGGTAACATTTAGATGGTCCAGTGAAGCCTTTTTTAAGGATATTCTCCCAAGTTAATATTTTCCTTTGATGAACTAGCCAAATAAATAATTTTATTTTCATCAAGTGGGGGCTCTACCAAAGATTTTTCCAAACTTGATCAAGATTTAGATAGTTAAATCCTTTTACTACTTGTTTAGCTTCTTTGAGGTTAAAGTTTCCTTCGGTGTTATTTCCCCATGTTAGTTGGTCAGGCAAGGAGGATACCAGAATCCTCCTATGCTCTAGATCCTGGTAAGAGAGTCTGCCTGGGCCCTCAGAGGACTCTCTTCACTGTGGCCTAAATCCTTCCAAGTTCTCCATTTTCCATTGTTCCTTTCCTGGTCCCAGAAGTCTTTTACCATAAGTAGACCTTTGTTGTCTTTGTCATTCTTGAGATTTACTAATTCATCCTTATACAAGTTGGGTTCCTGCTGCCAGTTGTCCTCCCAAAATCGTGCTAGGTTCCCCGCTCGAATTTCCTAGAAACTATGTTGGTGAACAATACTTTTATTTTCCCAAGCAAGGTTCCAAATGTGGGAGCCCTTAATGTGCCCTGACATTCTAATGTGATGTTTCTCCTGCCAATTCTTGGAATATTTTTGTTTCCAAAGCTTAGCCCAAGGAGTTTCCGATTCCTTGATCCACCTCCACCAAAGTTTAGCTCTTGAAACCTTGCTGATGGTTTCAAGATCATGAAGCCCCAAGCCACTATGGCCCTTGGGTTTACAGATCTTGTCCCAGGCTACTAAAGCCCATTTCTTTTTCTCTTCTCGTCTACCCCATAGAACTTCCCTTTGTATGCTCCTGATTTGTTTCTTAACTCCTTTAGGAGCAGGAAGAGTTGAGAACATGAATATAGGAATGGCCTGCAGGAAAACCTGTGTGAGCACAAGGTGCCCCGCTAAGTTTAAAGACCTGCATGTCCATTTTCGGATCTTGACCTGCAGTTTATTTATAATTGGCTCCCACACTTCCTTGCTGAGAGGTTTATCTATGAGAGGTATGCCCAAATACTTGGAAGGTAGCTAGTCCCTTTGAAACCCAAGAATTCTGGTGATATTTATTTGAATAGCAATGTCAGTGTTAAAGAAAAAAACTTTTGATTTGTTGAGGCTTACCTCTATGCCAGTAGCCATAGCAAAGTCATTCAAAATATATTTGATCATTCTGGCTTCCTTGACTGTGGGTATGCCCTATAGCATTGTGTCATCCACAAATTGTTGATGCGTGTTTATCACTCCATCCAAGGTGAGTTTGATGCCCTGGATTCTTCTTCAACATTTTCCATTTTAATTGCTCTTCCTAGCCCTTCCATCATGAGAACAAATAGGAAGGATGAGAGCAGATCACCTTGTCCGAGACCTCTGGAGGGTGTAAAGAGTCTTGAAGGAGCACCATTAAGTAAGATGGAGAAACTAGTCGTGGTAACTAGTGCCATAACCCCATCTTATCCAGTTTTGGTCGAAGCCATAGGCTCTTAGAACTGCCCTTATATAAGACTAGCTTAGCTTGTCATAAGCTTTCGCTAGGTCTAATTGAATGATAATACCAGCTTGTTTGTTGCTTTTGAGAGAGTGTACCACCTCATGAGCTTGGATGATATTATTGAGGATTTGTCTTCCTTCCACATAGCCCATTTTCTCCTCTGAGATGAGAGCTGGTAAGAGGGGCTTGAGTCTATTGACGATCACCTTGGAAATAACTTTATACAGCACATTACATAAGGCTATGGGTCTGAAGCCATCCAGAGTCATGGAATTTTCCTTTTTTGGGATCAAAGCTATGAAGGAAGCATTAAATGCCTTCAGAACCTTTTTGGATCTTCTTGAGTCTTCCACCACCTCAAGTATATCTTGTTTGACTGTTTTCCAACATGCTTTGAAGAAGTCTACATTAAACCCATTTGGGCCTGGAGATTTTCCATTTTTCATTTCATTGATCACCCCACCGACCTCCTCTTCCGACACTGGCCTGTTAAGATTGTGGTTATCTTCTTTGGTGACCAGTTGAGGGATGTACTGAGTGAAATGGTTGATGAACCTGGATCTGTCCTCCAAGGGCTCCTCTGCAATACTGAGGAAATGTTGTACAAGGAGAGATTCCATATCTTTATGAGAGACGATTTCTCTCCCTTGAGAGTCTTTGAGCTTTGTAATTCTGTTGTGTGCCCTGTGATCCATGGTGGATTTGTGAAAGAACTTCGTGTTTCTTTCTTCTAATCCACTGTATCCTTGACTTCTGTCTCCAGAAAATCTCTTCTTGTAAGCATCGATCTTCTCATTCTTCTTGCAAAGAATTAGCTAGCTTTTTCCGCTCCTCAGTAAAGCCATCTGTGATGTTGATCTGATTGATTTCCTGGAGTTTCTGCTCAGCTTCTCTTTTGGCTTTGAAGATATTTCCAAATTCCTTTTTATTCCAACCTTTAAGCTTGGATTTGATATGTTTAAGTTTCTGTTGGAGCAGGAACATTCTAGTGCCTTGAATGTTTAGATCCTCTTTCCACCATTTGTCAATATTACTTTTGAATTCAGGGTGAGAGAGCCAAGCATTCTCAAATTTGAAAGGTATGTTTCTTGGTGTACCCATAAAAGTGGCTTCCAGCTGTACAGGCCAATGATCCGAACCTCCAAAGGGAATAATAGAAGCTATCATGGCAGGGCCTGTGAGAAAGAGGTCCTCTGAGATAATAAATATATCTAGTTTAGAGGCAACTTGTGAAGCCCCTCCCCTCTTGTTGTTCCAGGTGAAGGTCCCATTTATTGTTTCTGTGTCCACTAACCCCATGTTCATTATGAAGTTCTGGGAAGCCATAGATTCTCTGCCTAGCTACCTGATACCCCCTTTTTTCTCTGTAAGAGATCTTATCATATTGAAATCTCCTGCAACGAACAAGGCATATTAGGGTATCTTGCTCTTAGTTCCTCAAGGGAGGTGATAAGCTTAAATTTGTCTTCTTACTTTAGAGGGCCATAGACATTTGTGATCATGTATATATCCTTATCCCCTAAAGGTTGACATACCGAAGAAAGATAGTCCCTAGATGCCTCAGCATCCAGGACTCCAAATTTCTATGGATCCCACAGCGTGAGAATCCCCACCACTGAGTTTTTTGCTTTAACCTCTAGATACTCATACTTGATTAGCCATTTATTATGTATTTCTCTAATCTTATCCATTGAACATTTTGTCTCTTGAATAAAAACCATATCTGGTTTTTCTTCTTTTATTCTATTACTGAGATTTCTTTGTTTCATTCTATTTCCGATGCCTCTAATATTCCAGGTTGTGAGCTTCATTAAGAAAAATTAGTAAAGGAGTAACTAGTAAGCTCTTTCATCTTACCTGAGTTAATGAATAGTTTCCCACATTCGTTCAACAACTCCTTCTGTCTTTTTCTTCCTCTTTTCCTACCCGGGTTCTTTGGAGATTGTGCCTGTGTCTCCTCCATCATTTTGACCCCTCTAAGTCCCTGGCTTTCCTGATTTCTTTTGACTCCAGCTCCCTTCGATTGTGATCTCCATAGGAAGAGCTGTTGAACCCTGTCATATTCCTCTTTTGGCAGGGAGTCCACTCCTTTGGTCATCCCTTGTTCCAAAAATTTCTCTAGATCAAGATTTTCCCTATCTAGAATCTCCTGCAATTCATGGTCCTCCGTTCCCACCTCACTTGGAGTCATCTCATGGTCCTTATTTATCTCCATAATGGTTTCTATGATATCTTCCATGCTTTCATCCCTTTCCTTCTCAATGATAATGTTCTCCATTTCTTGGTTTGTCTTTTCGTTTCCTTCTTCTTCTTCTTCTAGGATCTTGAAGCTATTGTGGCTTGGCTGTTTTTCCTCATTGATCTTATTTTGCAACCTTGTTACACTAAAATTTGTCACCATGACTATTTGCAGTTAGTATGGCTCCATCAACTGTCATACTATCCTCCTTGGCAAGTCTCATACCTCTGCTCTTCATGTCAAACTCCAAAAAAGAGAGAAAGTCTTTAAAAATCTATATAACTCTGGGTACACAGTTTCTCTTAGCCTTACCTACGTGTACGCACCCCAAGTTCACAATACCTGCGTACTTGTATGCTCTGTCTGTAAAGGGGTGGGTGCGTACTCCTGTAAAGGTCAAAAGGCGCAAGTTTCACTTCAAAAAATTTACTTGTGGTCATTTCTAGAGCATTCTAGAAGCTTGTTTGACGTGTATGAAGCGCCTCCAGATGGTTCATGTATCCCTACCAAAGACGAACTTATCCCATCAAGAGGGGAGCTATCCCATCCAAAGAGGGGCTTATCCCATTGATGGTGGACCTGAATAACTTCCTCTAGAGCACTATAAATACAGGCATTGGGCCAAAGGGAGGGGAGGTTGAAAGCTGAACATTCCTAAGGGTAGATGCTACTGGAATTAGGACTCCCTTGTAAAGCTTGAGAGGAGAGATTCCCATCCTTTCCTAGCCTTATTTGAGAGTGGGTGAGTTGATCAAAGTAAAGGAAAACTCTTGCTGGACCCTAGGAGGGACCTGCACAACACCAAGGCTCAGGTTGTAATGGTTTCTTTTGTTTCCACTTAATACAAATGAACTCATTTTTCTCAACAGATTGTTATTCATGACTTGTTTCACATACTCCTTGGTCTGTATGATGGATATGTATTGTTTTATGAGTTTATCAGGTGCTATTTAATCTTTTGGCTTGTTAGTGAATGCAGGTTTCAAAGAGAAGGAGGAGCTCATCCGGATCGGCGAGGCTGGACTACTACAAAGCGTTGGACTAAAGGTATGTTAAAATCACCTGATTACTTGTATTCTCAATGCATGTTTAGAGAAAGGTAGTGTTTATTTGTCTTGTTTGTCACTAGAAAGCCTTTGCTTCTAGGGAGGTCGATTTTGTCCGCATTATCGACTCTTTCCGCATGAAAAAATGGCAACTCCGCTGGGGAATCCATTGATGTGAATGATTTTTCCTTTGTGTGAAACTTTGGTCTGAGAAAAGTCATTTGTTTTCTGGTTTTTGGCTGTCTGACTGTGTTTTTGGGTGGGCTAGCTTAGGGTTAAATTAGATTTTATTTTTCTTGGTTTTGAGAGTAGTACGCACCCTCTGCGTTAAGCACAGTGCGTACCTGTACGCACTTTTGCTGTGTACACAGAGCGTGGCCGCACCTGTGCAAACAGGCTGCCTGCGTAACCCTGTCAAAAGCCTAGAAAATTTCATTTTTTTTCCTTTTACCTTTTAGATTTTGTTTCTAGTTGTTTTTGCTGCCCAGATCCACTGTTCACCTGTCAGAAGTTTTCATCTTGGCTAATTTCATTGGCATTCCTACTTTAAGCTTTCATCAATTGGGTGTTTTGAGTCTCTTTTTTGAGAAATTCTTAATTTGATTTCCTTTGGTCATTACTTGGAGGTTTGTCTCAGTCTTTTCACAATTTAGGGGGGGCTAAATTGTGTATGAGTGTTAATCGCCTTTGAGTGTTTTTATTTTTTGATCTTTGGAACTCTCACCCAATTTTCTCGACTTGCACTTGATTGGTTCTTAGATTACATTAGAATCGTCTTGTGTTTGAGAATTCTCTTGCATAGATCACATTTGCATAATTAGAATTCTCATTTTCAGAATATGAATGAAAAATGTGCATAGATTACATTTGCATACTTTTCAAGTGAATTGTGCATAGATTACAATTGCATAGTTTACATTCTGAAAAATCAATTGTAGATTTAGATCAGCTTTCTTTGATTTGAATTTACACAAAAATAAAAAATAAAAAATGGTTTGGAATTGATTTGCATTAGTTTTTCTTGATGAAATTAGTGCATTAGAGAATTTGTTATATTTTCTCTTAGTGATCAATTTTTTGCATTGTTGGAAGTGAATGGAAACTCTCTCCTTACTCTAGTTAGGATTCATCGAATTGAAAGGATTGCATTATCATATTCGATTGCATTCAGTTGAGTTGGGTCATAACACCATTGGTTTCATATCCATTTACCCATTTGAGTAATAACAGCCTTAATAACACAACGCTTAATTAAAATTCATCTAGTAATTTTTATGTTTCTAGGGCTCTGAAACAACAATATAGCTTAGGCTAGTGTCTTGGAGTAGGAGAGTAATTAACTCTCCAAGACAGAAAAACTAAACAAGTAGCTCATCTTGTGGTAGGATAAATCCAACTGTTACATTTATACTCTGGGAAAGCTCCTCTTAAAGGAGAAGCACGAGACCGTGTCCGAACCAGTGAGGGGATCAATCCTCCTTCATTGGGAAAGACACTAGATACGCACGTACTACAAACGGTAAACCTCAGATTATTGTCGAGGAGCCTGGGGTCACTTGTCGGTAAACCTTGGATTATTGTCAAGGAGCCGGCAAGGGGATTGAGCTTGTTACTCTGCCCTTGCATGCTATCGGGTCGTAGACTGTTCCCCCAGGTGTATTTGTTGTTGTTGGTGACCTTACTGACCATTATCTTTAGGGTTCTACCCAAGGTGACGGTGGAGGGAAGATCCCACTGTACCTGGAGTAGACGCCGGCTAGACTCACTTGGATTTTCTGGGGGGTTCACTTCACTCGAGACGGTTAAAGTGGAGGAACTTGTGCCAGTCTATTCATTAAGCAGGTTGCCGGGGTAACTGTTCCACCCGCCACTTCTGTACTAAATTCTGCGATGTTGGATTTCATCACCAACTAGTGTTTTCGGTCCGAAAGGTTACTGTTTGTGTGTGGTTTGACTCCTAGATTTGATAGCGCGTGTTAATTTGTTTGTTTTTACTTTTAGAGACCATAGGTGTGAATTGTGAATTTTAATTGTTAGGTGTGAATTGTTAATTGTTAATTTTAGTTTTGAAAATTGTTAATAAAATTCACTGAAGTTGAATATAATGGCAAATGTTCCGGATTTTACCAACATAGGAACCCCTCCTAACGAGAATCCTAGTACTTTTCCTTACTTTGGAAATGTTGGTCCTCCTTATATGGCTACTTTGTCATTACCTGGATTTACAATAGGTTTACCGATATGGTTATTTTCAACTTCATTGGCCCAAAGTACTCCAATTGTTCCACCTCAACCGGATGCTTCACCTCAACAGAGTTCACCATCTCAACATCACCAACCTTCTGTTGACCCTTTACCTTCTTCGCCTAATTTTTCTTCCTCCTTTTCTTCCTCTTCGCTTGGTAAAAGCCTTGATGCTAGTAACCAGGTGTCTAAGAAGAAGAAGAAAGGGAAGAAGAAGAAGAAAAAGAAGAAGCAAGATAAGAAAGAAGTCAACCAACCAACCGTGGCTGTAAGTGTTAGTTGTGTTGAGGAAAAATCGGACATGCATCGTAAACCCAAATACCCTTGCAGGCTTTGTAAGGGTGACCACTTCCTTATCAATTGTCCTGGTATTCCAAAGGTCTTGGAAGTATGGTCAGAAAAATCTCATCAACTTTCCACTGATCCATCAACCAGTGATAGTCCGGTTCCTGGGAAAAAGTGTAAAGTTAGGTTTCCTTGTAAGTTATGCAAAGGGAGTCATCAAACTCACATTTGCCCTCACATGGATGAAGCCTAAAAATTGTTGGAAAACCTTACTGTTCCACAGCAAGAATTTCCAACTGGTTACCGTAAGCTTTCTCCCAACCTACCGTCAACTGACGGAGTGATTGATCTAATTCCAAGTACAGTCGATCACACTCTTCCATTGGAGAGTGAAACTCATGTCACTCAGGTTGATGATCCGTTAGTTGATCAAGTGGTCGATTCAATTTCACATTCGGTCGATCCCACTTTCCATTTAGAGAGTGAACTTCATACCGCTCAGGTTCTTCTTGTTACATCAGATTCTTCTATGCCGAGGGGCATTTCACCTGTTTCTACAAAACCCCCTCCAAGTACTGAGGTCTTTTCCTTTGATTGGAATAGACTGACAGAGCCTCATCTTCCTTCCTCCATCCCTTTCCAAATCATTGTCAAGGCTGGTAGTAGGGACATACATCGTACTCAGGTAGATGAAGGTGCTTCTGTCAGTATTTTCTCCTTAACTCTTTGGAAAGCTTTGGGTTCCCCTCAGCTTGTGCCTATTACGCAGAATCTGAAAGCTTTTAACAGAACCATTAGTGAACCTTTAGGGATCCTTCCTAAGTTTTCTATTACCTTGGAAGGTAAAACTGTCTGTATTGATCTTATGGTAGTTCGAGGTCCCTTGGATTTCAATTTAATCCTTGGGAGAGACTATGTTTATGCAATGAAAGCTGTCGTATCGACACTCTTTCGCGTGATGTCTTTCCCTCACATTGGAAATATTGTGACTGTAGACCGGCTTTCGTTCCCTAGTCTTGTTTCAACTACCAATAATATGACACCCCTAAATGTTCCTGATTCTAAAGTGGTATCTACCCTGCCACGGGTTAATTATGTGGCAACCGGTCCCATGTTTTCAGTTACAGATGTAAGTGAACCTCTCACTGTTTGCTCATCTTTCTTTGATTTAGATCTGGTAATTGACATGGAAAACTCTATGGGATTACTTGAACATGATGTTATTATCCCTTTTGAGTCCCTTGACATGTGTTCCTTCCAGAGAAGTATTCTTCCTTCTGATGAAGACCTTTTGGAAGCCATGATCAAGGTGTGTCCATTGACATGTCTTTCTTCCAGTTGGAAGCCATGATCAATTTACGAGGAAAGTTCCTTTTACTGTGTCGACCTCGTTAAAAAATGAATCAGTGAGTACGAGGAAAGTTCCTTTTACTGTGTCGACCTCGTTAAAAAATGAATCAGTGAGTACGAGGAAAGTTCCTTTTACTGTGTCGACCTCGTTAAAAAATGAATCAGTGAGTACGAGGAAATTTCCTTTTACTGTGTCAACCTCGTTAAAAAATGAATTAGTGAGTACGAGGAAAGTTCCTTTTACTGTGTCAACCTCGTTAAAAAATGAATCAGTGTGTGCGAGGATAGTTTTTTCCTGTATCAATCTCATTAAAAAATGAAACAGGCTAGCGAGGATAGTTTTTTCCTGTACCAACCTCGTTAAAAAATGAAACTGGCTGCAACGAGGAAAGTTCTTTTTACTGAGTCAACCTCGTTAAAAAATGAATCAGGTGTGAGGAAAGTTCCTTTTACTGTGTCAACCTCGTTAAAAAATGAATTAGTGTGTAAGAGGATAGTTCTTTTACTGAGTCAACCTCATTAAAAAATGAATCAGGTAGATTTTAGGATATGTAGGTAGATTGTAGAAAGTAGGGTTTTGAGGATAGTTCCTGTTGCTGAGTCAACCTCGTTAAAAAATGAATCAGATATGAGGATAGTTCTTTTCTTGTGTCAACCTCCTTAAAAATGAAACAACTCCCTTTTCAAGTTAAATATTGAAAGTAAACCTTCATTCCATCCATCTGGTTGAATGTGATGAAGCCTGGGGGGCATGTACCTCGCTTTGCATCATTATACTGGGGGCATGCGAACTTTTTGAGCATAGTTCCTTGTCTTGTGTCAAGCTCGTTAAAACATGAAACAAGGGTAGGTTAAGTAGGTAGATTGTAGAGAGTAGTCATGAGCATAGTTCCTTGTCTTGTGTCAAGCTCATTAAAAAATGAATCAAGGATTTTAGAGCACAGTTCCTTGTCTTGTGTCAAGCTCGTTAAAAAATGAATCAAGGTTTTTTCGGTATAGTTCTTTGTTAGGTAGATTGTATGTAGAGTAGTTATGAGCATAGTTCCTTGTCTTGTGTCAAGCTCCTTAAAAAATGAAACAAAGATTTTAGAGCATAGTTCCTTGTCTTGTGTCAAGCTCGTTAAAAAATGAATCAAGGTTTTTAGAGTAAAGTTTTTGTTAGGTAGATTATAGAGAGTAGTTATGAGCATAGTTCCTTATCTTGTGTCAAGCTCGTTTAAAAAATTAAACAAGGGTTTTGAGGATAGTTCTTTTCATGTGTCAACCTCATTAAAAAATGAAACAACTCCCACAAGTCTTTCCAAGATCTTGAAAGTAAAGCTTCATTCCATCCACCTCATTGAATGCAATGAAGCTTGGGGGGCATGTACCTCGTTTTGCATCATTATGTTGGGGGCATGCGAACTTATAACAAGCATAGTTTTTCTTTTCAAGCTTGCGTAAACATGAAACCGAATCCGAGCATAGTTCTTTTCCTGTGTCAAGCTCGTTAAAAAATGAAACAAATCCTCCCCTAATTGAACCGAGAGTTTGACTAGATCTTGTAAATGTTAAGTTGTATATTTAGGTTAGTTATTTCAGTATTTTTTGCATATTTTTCTTACAGTTTTAGGTCAAGTCTTTCAAATGATCTCGTAACTCAACCTTCATTTCATCTAACTGATTGAATGAAATGAAGCTGGGGGGGCATGCGCTCTAGCAGTTATGCTTAGGGGGCATCAAGCACAGTTTTCTCTCTGTTTCAAGCTTGTGTAAAAATGAAACTACTCCGAAGCATAGTTTTTCTCTGTTTCAAGCTTTTGTAAAAATGAAACCTATCTCGGGTCAATTTCAGTTATTTTCAAGACTCGTTAAACTCATGAAAATCCCAAGATTATTTTTCTATCTTTCATTCTAGTAAAACAAATGAAAATGCCGAGTTCTTTCCGTCTTTTCCTGCTCGTAAATTAAATTGAAAGTCGGCCATATGAGTACATTTTTATCATTTTTTCGAACTCGTTAAAACTTACGAAAAAGTGAAATCTTAGAGTCACATTTAAGCTCTTTTCTGACTCCTAAAACATGAAAAGATTGCCGAGCGTTTCTTTTACACTCGTTAAAATGAAATTAAAAGACGGTCCCCTTATAGCTCTTTTCTGACCGTAAAAACAAGATAATATTGCCGGATTTTTGTCGTTTCAAATTCGATACTGTAAATAAAACGACGTGTCCTTGATCGTATTTTTACTTTTCAGGTCAAAGGCACTAATCATGAAAGTACTCCTTGGTCGCAAGATCAAGCGGTTCTCTCAAGTATTATTTTATACTTTTTCGGGCTTGGGAGACACAAATTTACGAAAAAGTTCAATCCTAGAGTCTTCTTAAGTTTTTTCAGACTCTCTAAAATTGAAAAACGCCAAGTTTCTCCTATACTGGACTCGTTAAAATTTCACAGTAAAGGACCTGTTCGATTACAAACAGGAACGAACCACTCCTTCTTAGGGTTCGAATCTAAACTAAGTTGGACTCATCCGAAGGATGAGCTTATAATCAAGCATATGTTATCCTCCTCAAGCTTGTAAAAAATAAAGAGGTACTTGCCAGCAATGGTGGGGGAAAAGAGAGAAAAATGAGCCTATTTGTTATCCTTTGTCTCAGAAGAAGCCTTATCACCACTCTTGAACACGACACTTTTCCATTCACCTGCGTTGGGAAATCCTTTGCCTCACAGTTGATTGAACCACATTGAAAGTCTTCAGCCGGGTATTAACTATTGGGTCAATTGTCACCAAGACATCTGTTGTGTCGTTATGTGTTCAAGAGGTCACTACAAATAAACCATTCATCTGCAAAATACCCGTCATCCATCTTGACCATCCCTGAGTCAGTTCTTACAGCTACATTTCTTCAACTTGATCTATGATTTCGTGTTGTGGGCTTGCCTGCAACGGGTCGCTTTCTATCGACATGAGCACATTATCTAGAAAGATGACCTAGAAATCGTCAGTACCTTGAAATCTGCATGCATCAATGGCAGGTTTGTCGCCTTTGACGACGGTTTACATCATTGACCTTCGATCGAAGGCATGGAAAATTTTAGGGGCTAATGTTCGCCCAGTGGGCTAATTTTCCTTGATTTTTCCAAAAAAAGATTCGCCAATTACCAATTTTTATAAAAGATGATTCGCCCAAATTTTAGAATATAAAATTATTTTACCTCAAAAATCGCCAACATTATATAGAGACTGTTAGGATATTCCGACAATAGGATATAGTTAAGTTCAACTTGGTCTAGCATAGAGTTAGGTTAGAGTTAGGTAAAGTGTGTTTCTTTACCGTTGTACATTTTGTAACTTACAATCCGACGGTCACGATATGTAGTGATCCGACGGTTCACTCTCACCTCGGTATTACCGACACTTGATCCGTGGCTTGACACCCGATTGGTCCATGAGTTCTATTTAAAGCGCATGGAGGGTCATTGTTTGGGTAATCCGTGCATGAGAGAAGCTTATGTAAATTTTCATTCTTTGATTAATAAATTGCCTGTAGTACCCACGTTGGGACAGGCCGTGGACTGTTTCCCTCCTTGCACTCTGAGGGTTTTAACCACGTCAAAAATACTGGTGTATTGATTTGAGATCTGGTTGTGAGCGGTGTCCTTTTGGTATTCTTTCTGTGGAACTTACCCTGTAAATTCCTACATGGTATCAGAGCTATTTGAGGGCCGCGTCCGTTGGTGATCCAAATCTGAAGCCGGTAGAACTGCATGCGGCTGTCATTTCCTAGATCTGTTGTTTCTGACTGCTTTCGGGCCGAGAGGACTGCTCTGTTGCGTTCGGAGCATCTGTTCCAGTGAGGAACCCCTTTCGTTTCATGCGAAAAGGTTTCCGGTAGCCCTAGCTGCGTCATTTTTCAGATCGGGAGGTATATAGTGTTTTTTTTGCAGTTTACTGTTAATTTCTCTCTGCTTATTTCGGTCTCAGTTTATTTAGCCTTTTTTTTAACCGGATCTATACCTTTCATTTCTGCGTATGCTCTTTGCCCTGCGACTCTGTGCGATCTGGGCAAATCAGAAACAGAAAGGAAGGATTTTTCTCATGCGTATGCTCTTTTCCCTGCACCTTAGTGTGATCTCGGAAAATCAGAAACATTGAGAAAAATATTTAGTTTTTCGGCTAAAGCTAACCTTGAGATTTTTTTTTTAAATTTCTAGTTTTTTGGCTAAAGCTAACTTCGAGCCGCAAGGTTCGTTTTTCTTTGCATATTCGTGTTGGGTTTTGTGTTTTGTAGGGAAAAAGAGCTTTCTCAAGGCAAGCACGCAAACCGAGGCCCCCCCCCCCCTCTCTCTCTCTCTCTCTCTCTCTCAAATTTTTTGTATAGATCAATTGGTTCAAAGCTATTTTTAGAGAGTAGAGGTCTTGGGTTCAAGTCTCCATTTTGTGGGGGCGGATTTTTTCATTCCCGCACATTCGCGCACTTTGCCGGCAACGTCAACAAGTTTTTTTCAAAAAGCCATAACTTCTTCATCCGGAAGCCTTTTTCAGAGCCGCTTTTTTTAAAACCGCCTATTTTTTCGAGATCTATCCGTTGGTACACTTACTTTCAGCATCTTCAGCTTCAGTTTTTTTTAAAAATGGAAAGTCCATGCCAAGTCATTCTTGACAGCACTAACTATTTCCAATGGGTAGAATACATGGAAGATTTACTTAGAAGTAAAGGTCTCTTCAGAATAGCCACAAACCAAGAGAAGAAACCAACAGATGAAGACAAGGCGGCAAAATGGGAAAATAGACAAGATCAAGCACGTGGTTTGATAGGGATGTCTATTTCTCCTGATCTTAGATTCCACATTGCAGGACTTGAGACTCCTCATGAAGCATTAGAAAAACTTGCTAAAGTTTTTGGGATTAAAAATGAAATTAGATCCCATAAACTTGAAAATGAGCTGCTTACTTTGGATCCTAATAATTTTTCTTGCATTGAAGATTTCTTGTCCAAATTCAAGACCCTTAGATATCTCTTGGAAGGTGTTAAAGTTAAGAAAGATGATGGTAACCTCATTTATTCCATCCTTACTAAGTTAGGACCAGCCTACTCTGTATTTGTTTCCACTTTCCATTCTACAAGGGAAGCTTTCATTTGTCAAGGACAAGAATACAAGGCCCCTTCCTTTGACTCCTTTTGTGATTCCTTAATAAGAGAACAAGAAAAACTCTTACACCTTGGTATTCTTAATCTTGGAAACTCTTCCACGAAAGCGTTAGCCGCCCAGCAGCACCCAAATTCAAAGAATCCTAAGAAGTCATATCCTCAAAAGAATGGTCCTAAACCATCTCAGCCTCAAAATGAAAGATCATTTCAGCAAAATGATAAGACCAATAAAAACAAATGGAAGAAGACTGATAGACATTGTAACTTTTGTAATCGAGATGGCCACTTAGAATCTAAATGCTTTAAGAAGATGGAAGCCTTGGAAGCCGCAATGAAGAAACATAACATCCATCTGGAGCCTACTTCAACTTCAACTTCCGGAACGGCACTTTCTGCATGTCATCGTCAATCATCTCAGTCTGGTTATGCATTAAATGTATCTTCTTCTTCTTCTCATTCTCATGAGTGGCTCATTGATTCTGGAGCCTCTTGTCACATGGCCAAAAACCAAGCCATGTTTTCTTCTTTAAATGATTGTAACACCAAAAATATATATATTGGTGATGATAGATCTCTTAATGTTGTAGGGACTGGAACTGTTCATCTAGACAATGGTCAGTTCAATGATGTATTATGTGTTCCAAACTTATCCTGCAACCTTCTATCTGTCTATCAGATAACTCATTCAGGTGAAGGTAAAATTGTTGAATTTTCACCTCATGATGTTGTAATCAAGGATCTAAAAGATCCTAAACAGATTCTAGCTACTGGTCTTGCTGATGATTCCAAAAGGTTGTATAAGTTTCACAACTTTGGGTCATCCCATCTTCCCTCAGTATTTGTTGCTCATAATGATGAAGTGAGCAAACTTTGGCATGAGCGGTTTGGTCACTTAAACTATCGCTCCCTTCAGCATCTATGTAAAGAAAATATGGTGACAGGTCTTCCTATGGTATCTTGCAAAGATGGTGTTTGTTCCGGATGTGTACTCGGAAAACATCATCGGGACAGTTTTGACAAACGTGCCTCTTGGCACGCCTCAGCCCCTTTACAGCTTGTGCACAGTGATTTATGTGGTCCTCTTCCTGTTGCTTCATTCTCTGGCTACAAGTACTTCTTAACTTTCATTGATGATTTCTCCAGACGCACTTGGGTATACTTCTTAAAACTCAAGAGCGAAGTATTTACCACTTTTTTGGCCTTCAAAGCATTTGTTGAAAAATAATCTGGACATCAAATTCTTAAGCTAAGAACTGATAATGGTGGAGAATATGTTAAAAACGCATTCATCAACTTTTGCACCGAAAATGGAATTCAAATGCAACATACTGTTCCATACACTCCACAACAAAATGGTGTAGCTGAAAGGAAAAATCGCACCTTAAAGGAAATGGCTAATTGTATGCTGCAATCTAAAGGACTTAGTCTTAGTTTTTGGGCCGAAGCAATTAATTGTGCAAATTATATAATCAATCACACTCCTACTAAGGTTCTAGAGAATATCACTCCAGAAGAAGCTTGGAGTTCCATTAAACCAGATGTAAGTCACTTTCGTGTGTTTGGAAGTGAAGCATGGGCCCATATTCCAAATGAAAAGCATAAAGCTTTAGAACCTAAGAGTGAGAAATGTACTTTTGTTTGATATTCTGAAGATGTAAAAGGTTATAGACTTATTCCATTTAAGTCCAAAAATGTTATCATTAGAAGAGATGTAAAATTTGATGAAAATAAATCGGCCTGCGAGCCTAGTCCGGCGGATGTGCCACCTCTTCCTATCTCTTCTATCTTTGAAAACATTTCTTCTTCTGATGATGAAAGCGAGGATGATAATCCTCCCCCACCTTCTCAGGATCCTCAACTTCCAAGATGGGTCCGTGCTACTCGGGATGCAGTAGGTGATCTTGCCGGTGATCCTACAGATCAGCGACGTACACGTTCTCAGTTTGAAAGAGCCTCTTCTTTACTGGCTCAAGCTCCAGTAAGTCATGATCCTGACACTTTTGCAGAAGCTTCAGGCCATCCACATTGGGAAGCAGCTATGAATGAAGAATATCATTCATTGATGACAAATGATACATGGGATCTTGTTCCTCTACCAAAGGGACGCAAACTTGTTAGATGCAAATGGGTTTACAGAACCAAGTATGGACCAGATGGGAAAGTTGATAAACATAAAGCTCGTCTAGTTGCTAAGGGCTTTTCACAGGTTGAAGGCATTGACTACACTGAAACCTTCTCTCCAGTTGCCAAAATGAACTATCCGCCTTGTTCTTTCCCTTGCTGCCTCTTTAAAATGGGAAGTCCATCAAATGGATGTTAAATCTGCCTTCTTGCATGGGGACTTGCAGGAAGAAATCTATATGGAACAACCCATTGGCTTCATACAAACCGACTCCAGCCTCGTCTGTCGACTTAAGAAATCCCTTTATGGCCTCAAGCAAGCTCCTCGGGCTTGGTATGCCAAAATGGATAGCTTTCTTTTAGAATCTGGCTTTTCTAGGTGTCATTCTGACAATACTGTCTACACCAAGAAAGTGGGCAACTCTCTTATCATCCTTGTTCTTTATGTTGATGATCTTATTCTTACTGGTAGTGATCCCAACCTTATAAACCATGTGAAGTCCAGCCTTAAAAAGAAATTTGAAATGACAGACTTAGGACACTTACACTATTTTCTCGGTCTTCAAGTCTTGCAATCCCAAGAGGGTATTTTCCTTTCCCAGTCCAAGTATGCTTGTGATATTCTTCGTCATTTTCACATGGAAGACTGTAAGCCAGCCCCTTCTCCCTTTCAGTCTGGAGTCAAACTTTCAGTCTCTTGTACTTCTCCTGAAGTTGACGCTACCTTATACCGTCAACTTGTCGGAAAACTCTTGTATTTAACCCATACTCGTCCTGATCTTTCCTTTGCTGTTGGCCTTGTTGCTCGTTTTATGCAAAACCCCCGTGAAAGTCATTGGAAAGCAGCTAAAAGAATACTTCGTTATGTTCGAGGTACAGTACAGTTTGGGATTCATTACAGTGCCAAAGCAGCTCCTCTGTTAGTTGGTTTCACTGATTCTGATTGGGCTGGTGACCTTGATGATCGGAAGTCTACTGCCGGTTATGTCTTCACTCTTGGTTCAAGACCTATTACATGGGCTTGTAAGAAACAGGCTGCCATTTCTCTTTCGTCAGCAGAAGCAGAGTATCGTGGTGCCGTGGAAGCTAGTAAGGAAGCCTTGTGGCTTCGTCAGATCCTATCAGAGTTTGGCTTTGAGCAGCAGCATCCAACCACACTTTGGTGTGATAATCAAAGTGCCATTCAGCTATGCAAAGATCCAGTCCAGCATCAGCGCAGCAAACACATTGAACTACACATGCACTTCATCAGAAAGCTCATTCATGACCATGTTCTTGAAGTGCAATATTGTCCAACAGATGATCAGGTTGCAGACATCTTCACAAAGGCTCTCACAGAGGCGAAGTTCACTAAACTTCGATATATGCTTGGAGTTCAAGAAGTTGTCACTAAGGGGGGATAGGCTCTAGTGCCTCCTTCCTTCTCCTATTGTGTCATATTTGTAAATCCTTCAATCCTATCCCAAGTTGTTCTTAAGGGGGGATGTTAGGATATTCCGACACATAGGATATAGTTAAGTTCAACTTGGTCTAGCATAGAGTTAGGTTAGAGTTAGGTAAAGTGTGTTTCTTTACCGTTGTACATTTTGTAACTTACAATCCGACGGTCACGATATGTAGTGATCCGACGGTTCACTCTCACCTCGGTATTACCGACACTTGATCCGTGGCTTGACACCCGATTGGTCCATGAGTTCTATTTAAAGCGCATGGAGGGTCATTGTTCGGGTAATCCGTGCATGAGAGAAGCTTATGTAAATTTTCATTCTTTGATTAATAAATTGCCTGTAGTACCCACGTTGGGACAGGCCGTGGACTGTTTCCCTCCTTGCACTCTGAGGGTTTTAACCACGTCAAAAATACTGGTGTATTGATTTGAGATCTGGTTGTGAGCGGTGTCCTTTTGGTATTCTTTCTGTGGAACTTACCCTGTAAATTCCTACAGAGACTATATATAAAATCATTATAGATTTAAATAATTTTACAAATATATCAATACAAATTTTATAGTTTGCATATTAGGGATTAGTGAGATTCGCCAATGTTTTTAAACTTCAAGAAATTTTTCCATCCTTAAAATTTTCCTTGATCGAAGGATTCCGTGAAATGTTCGGCATCAACTCATTCATTCACATCTCATGGATTGTACTGGGTACTTTGAGAACCATTGACATCACTGGTGGTCTCTCTCACACTTGTTAACAGTTTACATCATCGACTGGTAATCAAGTGGTTTCTACCATGTTCGACATCAACTCATTTATTCGCATGGATAGAATCGTACCTTTTCGGGAAGTAGAAATGAAGACCCTGGATCTAGTTTCCACCATCCAGGCTGCGAGGAGTTTTGTATTCATTATACAGTAGACTAATCATAAACAGATGGCTGCGTCCATACTGTGTCTACAAGAGTCTATGATTATGATGTATTGCGAAATCATTCCTATATCAGAGCAGTAGTTAGTTTGTTAGTTAAAGTTTTCAATTTGAGTATGGGAATGCCTACCTCAGCGATGATATGATCTTATATATGTATTTTGCGTTGAATATTTGCAGGTTCCGACTGGCCTCTCCACAAGATAATCCTTGAAATGATAAAGTACTTCACCCTTCCTAGATGATATGAAACCCTAATCTACTACAGGCTTCGCACTTTAGGGGGCAATCTGTTACACTAAAATTTGTCACCATGACTATTTGCAGTTAGTATGGCTCCATCAACTGTCATACTATCCTCCTTGGCAAGTCTCATACCTCTGCTCTTCATGTCAAACTCCAAAAAAGAGAGAAAGTCTTTAAAAATCTATATAACTTTGGGTACGCAGTTTCTCTTAGCCTTACCTGCGTGTACGCACCCCAAGTTCACAATACCTGCGTACTTGTACGCTCTGTCTGTAAAGGGCTGGGTGCGTACTCCTGTAAAGGTCAAAAGGCGCAAGTTTCACTTCAAAAAAGTTACTTGTGGTCATTTCTAGAGCATTCTAGAAGCTTGTTTGACGTGTATGAAGTGCCTCCAGATGGTTCATGTATCCCTATCAAAGAGGAACTTATCCCATCAAGAGGGGAGCTATCCCATCCAAAGAGGGGATTATCCCATTGATGGTGGACCTGGAATAACTTCCTCTAGAGCACTATAAATATAGGCATTGGGCCAAAGGGAGGGGAGGTTGAAAGCTGAACATTCCTAAGGGTAGATGCTACTGGAATTAGGACTCCCTTGTAAAGCTTGAGAGGAGAGATTCCCATCCTTTCCTAGCCTTATTTGAGAGTGGGTGAGCTGATCAAAGTAAAGGAAAACTCTTGCTGGACCTTAGGAGGGACCTGCACAACACCAAGGCTCAGGTTGTAATGGTTTCTTTTGTTTCCACTTAATACAAATGAACTCATTTTTCTCAACAGATTGTTATTCATGATTTGTTTCATATACTCCTTGGTCTGTATGATGGATATGTATTGTTTTATGAGTTTATCAGGTGCTATATAATCTTTTGGCTTGTTAGTGAATGCAGGTTTCAAAGAGAAGGAGGAGCTCATCCGGATCGGCGAGGCTGGACTACTACAAAGCATTGGACTAAAGGTATGTTAAAATCACCTGATTACTTGTATTCTCAATGCATGTTTAGAGAAAGGTAGTGTTTATTTGTCTTGTTTGTCACTAGAAAGCCTTTGCTTCTAGGGAGGTCGGTTTTGTCCGCATTATCGACTCTTTCCGCATGACAAACCTCTTTCCGCCTTTCCCTTACAACCTTGGTAAAACCCTCAGGATTTTTATCCACCGTGGTTTTCACATTTCTCTCCATGTTGTTTATTGGGAAGTCTCTATATAGATGCCCATTCTCATGGAATTTGCGGCACCTAAATGGGATGTGTTCATAATCCATCGCCTGTACCCATTCTTCATTATATACTTCTAAAATTATCGCGTCTGGAAGTGCTCCAGATAAGTCCATCTCCACACATATCCAGGCGAAGGAGGTGTATTTTCTTTTCAGAGTCACATTTGAGATCTTTAGAAAATGCCCCAATTTGTTGCCTATTTTTTTAAGAGATTTCGGTAGCCAATAATCCAGAGGAAGGGAGTATATTTTGATCCATACTGGTACCGATGTAAATGTCTCACGTTCTGGAACAAATTTCATCATCCATGGCCACATGTAGAGGCCTGTCGGAGCATAGAAATATGGTCCTCCTTCGAACACTTCGTCTTTATCCTCTAGGCTTGTGAATACTACTGTGAAGAAGCCCTTGGATCCCAGATGAAGGTGTATTTCCCCCTTTGGATTCCAATGGCTCCTTATCCATACATGTAGCGCCCTCTCCATCGGCCATATTGCCATGAATTTGCATATGACCACATGTTCTGTCATATGATCCCTATGCGGTTGTATTGCTGGGTCGCTCAAGATGGCTTGAGGAATGATGTTCGACATAGGTTTTCAGACCCCAATGTTATTTATAGAAGTGGGTTTTTGATTGCTACCCCCTTTATCCTTTTCCTTACTAGCTTCCTGCCGATCCCCTTCCTGTCCATGAGGTTTGTTTCCTCCCAATATGTCCGTGTTAATTGCCACTGTTGTCTTCTCTAGAGGTTTCTTGAGACGCTGCCTTCCTGTGTCCTTGCTTCTATCCGTAACTACTTGACTGTAGGAGGGAGCATCACTCCCCCCTGCGCGTCTCGCCATGGTGCCCAATGTCAAAACCCTAACCCTTAGATCACGTTGCATAGCCTCTTAGTCGTGCTTGAGTCTTTGTAATATTTGAAATCCCACAGATCCAATTATCATTATTAATTAAAAAAAATAATATATAAGGTAAACATATATATAAAACATGTAACAATACTCTTAACTATGGAGTTTCAACTCCATTTTACGTTTACTCTCAATTTACTATATATATACTTAATTTCTAAATAGGTTTTTCTACAATATAATGTGCTAATACTATGGCTTATTGATACCACATGCCCAAAAAAACATAACTCATATTCCTATGGCACTTGTTCATATATGAAATTTTTTAATTAATTAATTTAATTGAAAGGGTAAAAGAGAATAATTATGTTTGAGATAAATCTTGTGTTACTACTATTAAAACTTCTATTGAGAATATTCTAGAATATTTCATAGAGATTAAATCCCTACCATCCATTTAATAATTATTGGTAAATAAATGAAAATTATGGAAGTCTAAGGCTCCTACTTAATTAAATGGCTCATAAGAGAGGAAAAACACTTACCACATACCTCTTGATATGACATTGCAACTCATATTCATATGAAACATGTTCATATAACTTTTTTTAATTAATCAATTTAATTAAAATAGAAAAAAAGTGCATAATCGCTTTTGAAATAAATCATAACCTTTAATATTTGACTACTACTAAGAATTTTTTAGAATATTGTGTGGAGATTAAATATAATGATTAGTAATTAAATCAAAATTTTGAAACCCCTATTCCAAAATATTCATGTCTCATATATACATGCCTATAAACGTAATAAGAATGTATCATGGTTTACATACGTTAATTAGCTAGCACATCCATATGTCGATAGACATCAATATTGTTGCAATCCATGGTGCAAAGTGGGGAGGCACTAACCTAAATATGTTTCCCAAATGCTTTCCCACAAGATGCTTTAATATTGGAATAGGAGAACACATGGTGAGTGAATTTTGCGAGAGGGGCCTCTTTAATTATCAAAAAGGAAAGGCACAGCAGGTTAACTATTTTTATATAGTTACTTATTTTATAAGTGGTATTACCTTTTGGTTAAAAAATACCACATGTTTTTACAGGAGCAGTGATGGATGATGTTGCAGCTAATGCAATCCATTCAAATCCAAAGTATGGAAATAATCAAATAACAAAACCCACTAGAACTTTCTCAACATCTCGGATAAAGAGCATATGATGTTGCGGCTAATGCAATCCATTCAAATCCAAAGCATGGAAATAATCAAATAATAAAACCCACTAGAGCTTTCTCAACACCTCGGATAAAAAAAATCTCTATGAAAATATAACCCTTGAGAAGTATCCAAAGTCTTCAAATTCCTCAACCAAAAGAAAACTATGAAATTGAATATATTGATATGAATTATGCACATTGCCTTGGGTCTCAAGATACCTTCTCATAATGAAGTTCTTCAGATACAATACTTCAAGACCCCCTCCTTTGTTTAACTATACTTAAAGAGTACAATCATAGTTAAGGGTTTATGTTTAATAATTGTTTAAAGTATTTCATGGATAAATCTAGACTCATATACATTTTTTAAAAGAAATTATTATCATTTTCATATAGTTTAGGATTTTTAATTTTTTAATTGATATGGGTAGTGAAGATCCTTCTTCGTCACTAGGCCCTGAACACATGGGCAGTGAATTTTGCAAGAGGGACCTCTTTACTTCTGCAAAAGGAAAGAAGGAAAGAAATTGTAGGTTAACTATTTTAATATAGGTTTTTATTTTATAAGTGGTCTTACATTTGGTTTAAAATATGCCACATGTTTTTACATGAATAGTGATGGATTATGATGTGACTAATATGATCCACTCAAATCCAAAGAATAGAAATAATTAAATAACAGAACTCACAAGATCGTTCTCAACACTTCGGATAAAGAAATGCTCTTTGAAAGCATAACCCTTCAAAAGTATAAAAGATGCCACATGTTTTTACATGAATAGTGATGGATTATGATGTGACTAATATGATCCATTCAAATCCAAAGCATAGAAATAATCAAATAACAAAACTCACTAGACCTTTCTAAACACCTCAGATAAAGAAATGTTCTTTGAAAGCATAACCCTTCAAAATTATCCAGAGTCTTCAAAATCCTCAACCAAAAGCAAACAATGAAACTAAATATGTTGATATGAATTATGCACATTGTCTTGGATTTCAAGAGACCTACTCGAAACTTGAATCTTTTAAACTCAAGGATGTTGAACAACAAGGGTCTATCTATCATATGGTCCTCTTACAAATTTGTATTTGCATTCAACAACCGGTATGAAACTTAAGATCATTTTTATTAAATTGTTTTGGAATGACTTTTCTCAATTTTGGAATTTTCGTGTTAACATATTAAAATTGCTTCCATGACTTTGATTGTAAGTCTATTATTGGTATTTTCATCTTATTTTGAAAAAAAGTTGTGAAATCAACCTTTGATATCCCTTATTCATGTACTATAGAAGTTCCATTTGTGTGTGGTTTTAAGATGCATTCCATGAAATTCTAGATCTCATCAAATTTGATCCTACATGCTCAAAATAAATTGTTACATTAGAAAAAATCTATGTTTTTATTTTTGCGAATAATGGTCTCTCATCATGTCAATGGAATTTGAGATATTGAAAGTCATTTCAAATTTTTTTGACTTTATTTACGACAATTGTTTTTGGATTTTATTGCCAAAATATATCATATGTAATAAGTTGGCTTAGAAGGAATTGGATTTGCTAATGTTGCCTCTCCTCTCAATTGAGGATGGAAAATGAAATCTTGCAAAACAATGAGATTCCAACTGTAGGATGACATGGTGTAGGATTCCAACTGTAGGATGACATGGTGCAGTCACTATTGGCCAGTATGCATTATGGTTTCAATTTACTGATTTTTTGTATTTTTCCCTTTTGTTTTTTATTTGACCTATACAATAGAGAAACAAAGCTCTTAATAATTTTTATGCTTTCAAAATGTTTCAAATTGTTGAACTTGTTTTGAGTATTAACCACATTTATAATTTTTTCTCCAGATGTTGCAGTTGCCACTTTCAGTGTTAATGCTACTCTTTCCTATTCTTTTGTGTGCTTTAAAAATGTTTCGAATTGTTGAATTGGTTTTGAGCATTAACCAAATCCATGATTTTTTCTCTAGATATTGTAGTTGTCACTTTCACTGTTAATGCTACTCTTTCCTACGCTACTGCCTTATGACATTTCCATTGCAACATTTGGTGCAATTGCTAGTTATGTTGTAAGGAATTTCCATGTGAAAATAACTTCCCTCTGGCCTTCGTGTAATCATTATGGTTTGTTAGATTTTATGTTAGATGATGGACGGATTTTCACCCATTAGATCATAGTTTAAGGTAGTTGATAAGTCGTTAAAAACTGTTGGAAGGTATTTAATTGCCAAAACAGTTATCAAGACATGCTATTTGCAGAATGATCATCCGATTGAGAAAAAAAGGCTTGCTATCATTGAGCCCGTGATGAAAGTCTCCGACATTCATCCACAGGGTCCTTGGGTAAAGCCTCTCTAAGAAGAATTGCATCTAAATCTGAAACTAGAAATCTTGAGTAGATTGGAGGCGCTTGGGGTTAAGGTTCCCTTCTTAGTGAGTAAACAGGACATGGTGCCCAAGATGTCGGGGATCATCTCGAATGAATGTGGTGCTCGGGATCATCTCGAATGAAAGTTTGGAAAATTCAACCAATTGATGAAGCCCATGCCTGACCTTCTCCCTTGGACATATACGTACATTGAAGTGGAACTCTAGTTGGATCATCAACTTTCACCTTCTCTGCAATGAATTCATTTGTTGCGTCGGTTCAAGAGCCCGTCTACCCCATTCTGACTAAATGCCAAGCGAGATGTGGCGTTGGTGAACCAGGCCTTTGACATGTTGAGGCCAAAGTTAATGGTGGCGGGAAACTAGTACCAAGTGGAGAGCATGGGCCGCGTCCTTAACTCGCATGGAAGATGGGTACAACCTGAATGAGATCTTGACGATGTTCCATCTCCCATATCCTGACCATGTAATCCAATAGTCTCCCATTTTGGAGTTTCCAATAGAAATGGTGTAGGTTAATGTTTGAAAGTTCTACCTTCTTGAGCACATCAACATATATTTCCAGCTTAAAGCAAATATGGTAAATAAGAAGATTTGTTTTACTACTTGTATATATAAAGATTTTTTTTACTAAGAAAATTTATGTAATTTACATTTGTATAGTATTTATGTGACTAATGTAGCCTAAAATGATGTTATAAATTTTATGAAGATTTATTTTACTACTTGTAAATATGAATATTTCTTTTACTACTTTTATTTTTCCACATAACAAGAAAATTTATGTAATTTACATTGTATGGTATTTAAGTGACTAATGTGGCCTAAAATGATGTTATAATCTTTTATTCCAGTAAAAGAAAGCAAAAGAAAATTACATTTGTATAAATATGAAGATTTATTTTACTACTTGTAAATATGAATATTTCTTTTACTACCTTTTTTTTTTCAGAGAATAAGAAAATTTACGTAATTTAAAATTTACATCTTTAAGTGACTAATGCAGCCCAAAATGATGTTATAAATATTTTATTCCAGTAAAAGAAATCAACATAAAATAAGATTTATTTTACTGCTTGTAAGTAATTTAAATTTTACATCTTTATGTGACCAATGTAGCCCAAAATGATGTATAAAAGAAGTAATTGCCAACTCATGTGTGGCCATCATGGAAGGGAATTTAATTGTTTATCCTTGAATGCTAAATTTTTTTATCCTTGAATGCTAATTTCCTTATTGTTTTCTCTAGGTCGAGTTGACAAAATAATTAGTATTTTGATTTTCATGCATTCTTCTCATTAGACTAACTTTTTTAATATTTGTAGAACCCAAAAGTAATTGAGAACTTAGAAGGGGCCCATCTATTGTAGTTGTGAATCAAAAGGGAGAAAGTAATTGAACAAAATAAATAGTATTTTGATTTTCATGTATTCTTCTCATTAGACTAATATTTTTAATATCTGTAGAACCCAAAAGTAATTCAGAACTCAGAAGGGTCCCATCTATTGTAGTTGTGAATCAAAAGAGAGAATGTAATTGAGAACTCAGAAGGGTCCCATCTATTGTAGTTGTGAATAAAAAGGGATATATACTTGCAAGTATTCCTTCCAAGCATAAGTTGTGACAAATCCCACAAATACTATGTTTGGGAGTAAGTGTTTGATAGGAAGGTGTTTCATTTAATATTGTTAAAGGAACTAATGTTGATGCTTGGGTAGAAATAAATGAGAAAAAATACTCTCCTAGTCAAATAGGTGCATTTTTGCATTTTTGTTGACCAAGATGAGGAAGGTGTTTGATTTAATATTGTTAAAGAAACGAATGTATTGTTAAAGAAACTAATGTTGATGTTTGGGTAGAAATAAATGGGCAATGATGAGTAAGGCGTTTGATTTAATATTTTTAAAGAAACTAATGTATTGTTAAAGAAACTAATGTTAATGTTTGGGTATAAATAAATGGGCAATGAAAGAAACCAAAGACTCTCTTAGAAACTAATGTATTGTTAAAGAAACTAATGTTGATGTTTGGGTAGAAATAAATGGTCAATGAAAGAAACCAAATACTCTCTTGAATGCAATCATTACTATGCCTGCCTATTTTAATTATGCTTAACACCAAGCAATGAAAGATGTTGGTAAAATTGTAGGATTGGATGTAAAAGGAATCATCACCCTCAATGTTTTGAGTTATCCATAGTCGTTCGTACATGAGTTGTAATATGCTTACTTATTCTTTCAATAATGTTATATGTTATTGGTTTTCAAGTCGTGGAAATCTGGGATCAAGAGAATATCCTTGAGGTGACACTATGTTCATCGTGCATTGCCTAGTAGCCCATTAACTCATATAGGTGGATAATTTCCATCTCCCCCTCCACATTTGTAATTGGAGATGCAAACTCAAATGTGCAGAAATGAGAGACCACTCTTGTTAAGTACATCCACAATACGTTAAATAGTTGATACATATATGTTTGTTGTGTTCCAAAGATATAAGATACCAATTCTAATCTAGTACTATGTTTTGTGAAAATATATGGCTTGGGCGAGAGAATCTCACTTTAACTAGTTGATACAAATATGTTTGTTGTGTTACAAAGATATAAGATACAAATTCTAACCTAGTACTATGTTTTGTGAAAATATATGGCTTTGGGGTGAGAATCTCCCTTTTATGCCTTACAATGTTTCCTTTGCAACATCTGGTGCAATTGCTAGTTCCTATACACTATGGGGAATATTAAACATGTGTTAAATATTTATGTATGGTATATACAAAGACATTAAGATTATTGTTAATGTGGTTCTTTCTAGTTAACCATATGTTAGAAAAGATAAGATGGTAATTTATGAGGAAATTCCAGCTACCAATTTTTTCACTTTATTAGGGAATAAGGTTTGGTTAACCTAAACATTATAATAAAGGTAAAATAAAATTTAAAACACCATATTAGTTACTGGAATTGTGAAATTTTATTAACTAACACCTATCCATATTAATTTTATATTTATCAAGAACTTATAGGGATCAAATCGCTAGAGGTGCAAACATTTTTAGAGTGTAGAACTTGAAAAACAGTTTGCACTTTCATGGATTTCATTCCTCTTGGCACTTGATAGATATGAGTTTAATATGGATCTCTCTCTCTCTCTCTCTCTCTCTCTCTCTCTCTCTCTATATATATATATATATATATATATATATATATATATATATATATATATATATATATCAACTCGAGATTTTGCAGTTGAAAGAATTACACATCTCTTTAATCTTAGAAACATAGTAATAAAACATTTTAACCATAAGATTTTTTTCTTTTTGCTTTATACAATACATACATAGTTGACATTGAAATATTTTATTTATGAGACCCACATTATCCACATTAAAATTCTATTTTGTTATTATTATATAAATACAAGCCCCCTCTTATTGGGAAATTAAAGGCAAATATGCATAGGGTAGAATCACTCTCTTTTGTTACTTTTTTTTTTAATGTTATATGTAAACTCCATATTAAGCATTGAAGGAATTACAAACCTCCCTTATTTACTGCATTTGAATTTTTTTGTTATATAAGGATTTTTTTTCTTTAAATTTTAATCACTTTATCTCTTTATATAAAGTTGATGTAAATTTAAGATGGACATTGAAGTATTTTATTTATGGTGGACACTGATATTTTTTTGTTGTTATTTATTTATTTATTTTGTTAATGTAAGTATAATTCTATTGTTTTTAAATGTAATGTTACATGATGACAACATCTCTTCTCCACATAGTGAGTTGTACAATACTTCTCAGTATAATGAGTGATTTCTCATCATAGCATAAGATTATGATTTCTTATTGTGATGTAGAGATAACATCTAAGTGAGTCATTTCCAAGTTTGTATGAGGTTCTTAGTGTGGGAATTAAAATGTGAGAGAAAATAAAAATTACAACATATCAACATCAATATTATTTACCCTAGAAAACCAAAATAGGGAAAAGCTAGCATCAATAGATGTATTAATATACTTGAAGGATGCCAAGCCTATTTAAAGGTTTCATTACATCAAAATCCGCAAGCACAAAACCAGAAGAACTAATTGGCTCTTTTATTGAATCGAGTTAATCTTAAGAGATATATTTAATTTCATACTTTTCTACGAGGGATAGCTTGGGCATATTTCCCTCACATAAGGGACCAAGTGTTAGAATATTATATCTACCAAACTAGCAATCTATCTAAGAATGAACAATATATCGACATATAAATAAGAATAGAAAATCAACAATATATCGACATATAAATAAGAACAGAAAGAGAACAAGGAAAAAGAATACAACATATATATGTGGTTCACCCAATTGGGCTACATCCACGGGAAGGTTGTCTTCTATTATCTCTAGAAATCTCCTACAATCTTACAAAGAGAGTAACTACAAATAGCCCAATACAAATAGAGTATGTTGTGAGCACATGATAAGATATGATGGTATCAAAAAATTGTATATATCTTAAAAGGCTCCCTTGACCTTATTATATACCCATAGATGTGGAGGAATTACTGTCACATATTAAATGTGGGATAATATAATTCTGCAAAATAACATCTCTTTATATAATAAATGGATACAAGAGTATACTATGCCATAATAAATATGGGATATACTATATTACTCTTTTACATAAGATTGTGGACAACTTCTGACATAATACAAATACATTATTACCTTCCAAGGACTATAATATATTCCAACACTCCCCCTTAATAATGGCTGGGAAAAGGGCCCGTCCTAACACTAAGGAAGGAAGGAGGCACTACTGCTCCCCCTTGATGACAACTACCCTCATCCCAAGCAAAGAACGAATATGCACATACTTCACTTCTGTCAAGGATTTGGTGAAGGTATTGGCTTCATGTTGCTTAATAGGACAATACTCCATAGAAATAATACCATCGGTGACAAGACCTCAAATATAATGAGCGTCAAGGTCGAGATGCTTCATCTTGGAGTGATATACTAGATTATAAGCGAGCTGAATTGTACCCTGATTTTCACATTTCAACACAATGGACGATTTCAGAACCAGACCAAGCTCAGTAAGAACATGCTGTAACCAAATGACTTCTTTAGCTACTTTTTGGCTACTCTATAGTCTTCTTCACATGAAGATAAAGAAAGAGTCTTCACCTTCTTGCTGGACCAAGAGATCAGACTTGAACCAAGTTGAAATATGTAACCAACAGTTGACCGTCAATCAGAATTGTCATCTGCCCAATCAGAATATGTATAACCAAAGAGTAAAACTATAGCACTACTCGAATAAAATACACCATAATGCAATGTCCACAGTAAATATCGCAGAATTCTCTTGGTTTCCTACCAATGACTTTCACGAGGTTGGTGCATGAATCGAGAAACCATACTGATTGAAAAGGAGAGATCTAGTCTACTCTGAGTTAAATATATAAAACTTCCAATGAGATGATGATAAAGAGTAGTATCAACCAGTGGAGTGGTACACTCAACAATTAACTGTACACCGGATTGAAATGGCATAGGAGCAGGTTTACAATCACTCATATGGAAACAAGCCAATAAATCTGTCGCATACTTAGGCTGAGAGAGAAAAATACCATCGCCCATATGGTAGATTTGAAGACCTAAGAAATAGTGCAATGCACCAAGATTTGTCATCTCAAACTGCTTCTGAAGAGCAAATTTCATATCTTGAATTAATACAAGCTAGCTGCTAGTGACAATTAGATCATCCATATATAAAACAATAATGAGGACATTATCACCAAATTTCTTAACATACAAATTTGAATAAGATATACAACACTTAAAACCATTATTCAAGAAATATACATCAATTTTATCATACGAAGCCCTAGATGCTTGTTTGAGACCATATAAAGATTTGTGTAATTTGCATACTAAACTTGAGGATTCAATAGAAATAAAACCAGGAGGTTGTTGCATATAAATTTCTTCAATAAGATCACCATTTAAGAAGGAAATTTTAACATCCATTTGATGAATTTCCCACTTATAACCTAGAGCAATTGATAAAATGGTTCTTATTGTGTTCATTTTAGCAACATGAGAAAAAGTTTCATTATAATCAATACCTTCAAGTTGATTAAAACCTTTTTCAACTAATCTAGCTTTATGCTTTTCGATATATCCTTCTGTAGTGATATTAGTTTTATAAACCCATTTACAACCAACTAAATTATTTCCTTAAGGAAGAGGAACAAGAGACCAAGTCTTTTTTCTCAAAAGAAATTCATATTCAACATACATAGCTTGTTCCCAATGAGGCTTACCCTTAGCTTGAGCATAGAAGTAGGATCATCTGTGGCCAAAACTTTGGTCATAAGAGAAAAGTTAGATCTAGTTTGACGAGTGTCAGAAGGATTTACAACCTCACTACTTGTAGATTCAAGAGTTTTCCGAGCCCAAACAGTAACAGTAGAAGGAACATGAGTCACTTCAGGAGCTTCATGAGTTTCAGGTGGAATACTTGAGGGAGAGGAAAAATAAAGATCAATAAGAGGCACAAAACTGGAAGAAGGAATAACAAGAATAGGTGTAACAGATGGTATTGGTAAATTCAGGGTAACATGAGATTCTATAGACTCAGGTGGGGAAGAGACTTCATGAAATTGAACATCCCTTCTGATTATGACACTTTGACTAGAAGGATCAAACAACCTGTAAGCCTTGGAATTCTCATCATAACCAATGAAGATACACGTGAGATTTGGGTTCTAACTTTTTCCGTTTTTCATCAGGAATATGAGCCCAAAATTCACAACGGAACACCTTAAAATTACTAATATCTGGTTTACGTTCATTCCATTTTTCCTCATGGGTAACATGCTTAACAAATTTAGTAGGAAATCTATTTAAAATAAAATTAACACAACATATGGATTCAGCCCAAAATTTCTTATGCAGTCCTTTAGAATAAAGTATACATCTAGCCATTTCAAGTAAAGTTCTATTTTTCCTTTAAACAACAGTCTTTTGACGCTCAATACGATGTTTAGATAAATATTCATCAAATTATCGCTTAACAAATTCCACCCCATTATCAGATCACAAGGTTTTAATACTCTTACCAGATGCATTTTCAACCATGGATTTAAATTCTTGAAATTTTACAAATGTTTCACTTTTATTTTTCCAAAAATAAACCCAAGATTTTCTACTAAAGTCATCAATCAAGGTAAGAAAATAAACTGCATGAGATATTGAAGGAACTTCAAGAGGATGAGATATTGAAGGAACTTCAAGAGGACCACAGATATCACTATGAATTAATTGCAAAGGTTCTTTAGCACGCCAGGCTTTACCTTTATCAAACATTTCTCTATGATGTTTACCAAGAACACATCCTTCACAAACACTAGCAGTAGAAGAAATATTAGGCAAACCATGAACCATTTTAGCTAGCATTTTCATTTTGCCATAATTCAAGTGACCCAATCTTTCATGCCATAATTGACTTATTTCATCAACATGAGAAACATAGGAATAAAAGGGTTGTCTCTTAGTTGAATTAAAACCAATAAATTTATATAAACCAACAGGAATAAAAGGGTTGTCTCTTAGTTGAATTAAAACGAGTAAATTTATATAAACCAACTGTATGATCAACAGGACCAGAAAAGTCTACTTTGTAATTTCGGTTGATATCTCTAAGAACATATTTATCACGCCAAGCTTCAAATTTAAAACCTCATGCATGATAAATAGAAAGTAAGTTGATGGGCATGTTTTGAATAGGAAAAAGAAGCTTTCAATTGACCGTTAGCAACATTAATATTACCAGAACCAATTATGAAAAGTTGTTTACCATCACCAATAAAACTTTATGAGATGAGTGATTATTAGTGTCATAAGATGTAAATAAAGAAACATTACCAATCATATGTTTAGAAGTAGTAGAATCCATTATCCATTCTGCATTAGAAGAAGAATTACTAGACGAAACAACCATTAGAGGAATTTTGAGGTCTAAAATGGGCCTCCTAAGAAAAATGTACAACCAAAATAAAATTTATAAGAACCAATAGGATTCAAGATGATGATGTCAACCGTGGGGGATGATTCACCATTTTTGGAGTAAAAAAGTAAAAATATTAAAAAATAATAAAATAATAAAACTACTTTTTCAACTCGTATTTTCAACTTATCTCCCTAAGGTTTTACTCAAATTTCAAGTGGGAGTACTCGTTGGATGCAAAATTTAATTCCTCATCCAAGGAGTACCCATGTTTCATACTTTTTATGGACCTTGCTACATGAAAAAACGTGATTGCAATCACGTTTTTCATGTATTTCTCATTTTTCGTGTAGTAGGGTCCATTGAAAGTATGAAACAAGGGTACTCCTTGGATTAGGAATCAAATTTTGCATCCAATGAGTGTTTCCACTTGAAATTTGAGTAAAACCATAGGGAGATAAGTTGAAAATACAGGTTGAGAAATAGTTTTTTCTTTTTTCCCTCTAAAATTTGATGATGTAATGTAATCTTATTTTGTTATTTCGACTATTATTTTATAATTTCCTTAGGAGGCCCATTTTAGACCTCAAAATTCTCCTAATGAAATGCACATAAAGCTACTTGAGATTCATTAGAATTTTTCTTGTTAGCTTTAGCCATTAAACGTTTCTCTTTAAAGAAATTCCTTTCAGGATGGTTAGTTTTACCACAATGCTTACAAGGATCATACACTTTCTTCCTCTTACTAATTTCATGATGTGCATGAGAAGCATGATGTTGGGCCACCAAAATTAACATTAGCTTTCACTATTTTTAACCTTTATCCTCATTTTGTCACCTCATTCCATTACATTATCATTACATAACCCTACATTATCATTACTACACGAGTCCACATTTACATTTTCCAAAGTTATTAATTTTATGTATTTAGAGTGAATTTATGATTAAAAGTTATAGAAATAACATGTATTTACTTATCCCTAAAAGTGGCTTGAGTTTGATGGCATGTGTAGATCATTTGGAAGCTTCCAAGGTACCCTTATGTGGCCTCCCAAGATCAAATTCGAATTTCAACTCAAGAGGTGGACCATATTCCAAGCATAAAGATCATGGAGATCTTGATGTGTCATGGGATTTGTATCTAGTATTTAGGGATAAGTTGAGACAAGTATGGATCTAGTAGATATTTAATGGATTTACATTTATTGAGTAGATATCCCTAATTCATGTATAAATAAGAGGAACATCCTTCAAAGGAGGGTGAACTGTTGTTAGTTATTCATTAGCATCATATTTATGATTGTTCATTCAATAGGAATAATATCATTTTCTCCAAATCATGAGTTATGAGTGTTGTTTGATTCTTAAGGTGTGATAGTTGTTCATGTGTGTTCATTGAGGAATGGAAGGATCCCCATACCAAATTAAGTAAATTTGTTGTAGAGTAATGTTCATAGTTGTGAATATACTAGTTTTAATTCTGGATGTTCATCTTATTTCTTTGCTATAAATACTTGTAGATAATTTCAGTATGAATTCATGTTATGGCCATGTTTTGTTGTCTGAAGATTGATCTCCTTTCAGCAGCTAGTTTTTATGTGAGAAGGACAACCAGGAACTCCTAAGTTAGGAGCCTCTTCTCCATGAGCTAGACTGAACTAAAACAAGATTTACTTTCTTATATGCTTTCCTAGATTACATTTATGTGAAGATTGATTTCCTTTCAGTAGCTAGCTTTTATGTGAGAAGGACAACTAGAACTTCCTAAGTTAAGTGACTCTTCTCCATGAGCTAAGAATTGAATTGAAAACAATATTTACTTGCTTTCATATATATGCTTTATTTCCTGCTTTCTTAGATGTTTGGCAATGTTATTATAGAAAGATTGTAGAAGGACAACCAAGACTCTTGAACAAGAGACTCTTCTCTATCTTCTAAAGTAAACTAATTCCATTGATCAAACATTTTTATGCTTTCATAAAATAGATCTGAATCCTTTATTTTAAAAATAGTTTAGATTTGTAATATGCATTTCCATTCTAAACAAACTTCCTACACCAGTTTCATCTGAGGTCCCATATATGTTGGGTTGTTTCTAAGTTTACGAAACCCCCGGGTTGACAAATTAAATGACAGGGATTTAGCATACAATTAAATTGCCCAACAATGATCATTATTATTAGTATGATTAGAAGTGTGTGAATAAGCGCCTTTAACAATATTAAAACTTTTCTTAGGATTCTTATTACGTGCCATAAGAGATTTATTAGGTGAGACTTGTCCTAAAACAATCAACCTTTGTTTCTCATTCATCAACCCTTTACAGAAATCATAAAAAGTAGGTTTCGTGGTACTTTGAGACAATTCAAGAGCCCTATTCCTAGTTTGGATGAACATGTCAAAACAAGATGACAATTTTTGTTCTATAAGAATAATAAGAGCAATGTCTGTCTTCTTGTAATCTTTACCACAATTATTCAACTTTTCATTTAAGGTTTTCAAATCAGCAAGATATAATTCTACACTATCAAAATTAGTAGGATCTAGCTCATGAATCTTCTTTTTGAGGTAATAAGCAGAAACATCATCATATTTATCAAATAAAGAAGCAAGAATTATCCATACCTCAATCAGGTTGTCTTCTGCCTCAATACTTACCTGAATACTATCTGAAATCGTTTGACCAATGAGCCCTCTTGCTTGATCACACTTTTCTTCCCATTTAATCAAGGCTTGAGCATCTGTAGGTTTCTTGTGTTCACCATTAACCAACCTCCATAGATTCTTACTCCTGAGAACATCAATCATTTTCCTTTTCCATGTAATATAGTTAGCACTGACAAGTTTAGGAACACAAGATACTTTTGAAGTCATAATGATAGAAACTTTGACAAGAAATTGTTGTGGCCAGCAACAACCCCCCTTCTTATTTAGTGTTATCCCTAATACTAAATAAGTGGGGGCCCTTAGTCAAAAAATTTAAAAATCAATTAGTACTTGAACTTCCTTTTTCAATAAAACTTACCATCATAAACTTAGGAGAATACCCTTTAAAAAATCAAAAAGCCTAAGTTTTATGATAAAGTAGAATTATTCCTTAGGAAATATCGCATCGCAAAAAGATAATGGATACCTCCTTACAAACAAGAGTCTAAGATTGTGAGATCGCGATGCGAAGCTACGCATTACAAAAAAAAAAACATTTATCGCATCGCATGCCTCAAAAAATCACTTATGCTGAAAAACCTCAAACTGCTGATATGCGATGGTGCATATCGCAAATCGAATTTCATAGAAAACAGATTAACGAAAAATTGTCATATGCCACGCTCCTTCGATATTGTGATATTGCGATTTTGCGATAGAGCGGCAAAGCGATATTGTGAATTTGCGACATTGCAATAGCGAACTAGAAATCTTGCGATGTTGCGATTCTGCAATGTTGCGATCTGCAATTTTTGCGAAGCAAATCGCAAAATCGCTTCATCGTAGATCTTTCGGGCTCGTTTTTCAAAAAAGTATTTTCCATAAACCGAGACCTAGTTATGTGCTTTAATGCTAATTAATGAGTTAGTTGCCAATCATTAATGGAATATGGTTTTTTGCTTATCAAAAAGCCAGTTCACGTAAGGTGGTATATTTTATATGTATTCAGCATTTAAAACTTTCCCGTCACCTTTCCTTATCATTATTCTCACTTCACTTGTAAATTGCAAGAACGGAGAACAGAGAAATATACAAAGCAATACACAGGATATTATGGGAAAGAAAGGCAAAGCCCCGAGCTCTAAAGAGAAAGAAATGGCACCCTTGTATACAGACACTGCCTGTAACAGAGACACTGGTATTGCTACTTGGGAAGGCATGTATAGTCTACTTGAGGAAGAGAATCCTAAAGTGATGGAGGTTGCGGCTACTGCTGGCTCACATGGTTCTTCTGAGGCATCCATTATAGAGCTAGCTTGTTCGTTCTTACACAGGATAGCGGCGAGGCCCAAAATTCTTCCATACATGGACATGATTAAATGGATACTGGACAGCGGTGATATCAGAAACAGATAGTTTAAGACTCAGGGTCAAGGACTCATTGGCTCATTCACAACACAAGATTTGACGCTCATGTATCATTTTCCAAAGCCACAGGCAACTTATAACAAACAGTTCATAGAGAGGTTTGCAAAAGAAAATCAAGACCTGGCAGAATGCATCAAAGACTGGTCAAGGAGGGACGAACCGCTAAAAAAGGACAAACATGGTATGTAGAGCACTGGTTCTCTCACTTCCTTGTATTGCTTTGCTGCTGCTATGCTCTGTAGACTTCTTGAGAAGCTAGACATTAACAAATTTTCATTTGAATGGCTACTATTATTGGATGCCACCACGAATGCTACTGTAGTGGACTGGGCTAAAACATTGTCTGATAACTTAGCCACAGCCATTGTAAATTACCGGTCTAAAAGAACTGTTTCTCAGAGAATCTATCCCCCTTTCTACTTATCTGCATATGTGATGGATGCGATCTGTTATATTTCCAAGTTTCCTTTGATGGGTTGGAAATGGATGACTCAAGACCCCTTACCCATTCATGTTTATCATAAAGAATTGTGGGATTCTAAGTTCACTCTGTATTTCTACAAGATTTGTCATGGAATCATGCTGCCCATGTACAAAGTGTTGTATGATAAGGATGTTCCAAGGTTTTCTCCTGAAGCAGAGGTAGATATACTCCCTGTTGCGATATGGTTCGGAGAAGAACTATTTACATATGTTAGGGTATTCGGAAGTCTCGCTTCCCCTCACGTCTTACCTTTGTATGTTCCTGATAAACTCTTGGCACGAGAAATTGCTTATCAAACCTGTGGAGAAGGAGGTTTGACTAAAGATTTGAAAGAAAAAAAGAAGGCTATTTGGCCACAATTTCCTGTGGCCTGTGGGGCCTTTTCACTATTTGATCTAGGCCATGCATTCAAAGAAGTAAACAACATAACATGTCTACAATTGTTCAAATTTCTAGGAAGACCATTCAACCCTTATGATATTGCTAAGAATTTGACTACTGCACTCAAAATAAAGGTATTTTTTGGAGAAGAAGATCTTTTTGATGACACATTCCAACAGAAAAGTACACTTGAATAAATTCTGCATTCGGTTCAAATGCGATTCCCTCCAGCATAATTTCAGCAGTTCAAGATATACAGGGAGAGGAGGTTAGCTAGTATTCCTTTGGAAAAATTACGCTTGGAACCCGTAAGGGAACCAACTCCAAGTGTTAGTCTTAGTGGAAGTTCAGGCACATATAGATCTAAATCTAAGTCCAGGAAAGAAACATCTGAACATTCTAAGAGATCAGAAAGTGACCATGGTAAAAGCGAGGGGTCAGTAAAGGATATTGCCCAATCAAAAGAGCTTCCACAGCAACAGGCTTTTACCTCCCCACAAATAGATCCTCCACCTCTCATCGTTCAGCAACCATCAGTCAGAACTGAGCTAGATAAAGAATGGGAGACCTTCAATGATATGATCAATCTTGAAGGACAAGGCACAAAGACACCTGTGAGAAATGTACTGACAACAAAAGATATAGTCACAGGAACAATTAGCAATGTCTCAGATATGGAACATATTCCTATTACCCCATCCTCTGAACCTATACTCAAGATAGAAGAGATTCCTCCTTTTGATATATTTTATAGTCCACAACACAAGGCAGTAGTGAGAAGACAAAGGAAGAAAAGGAAATTGGAAAACGTGCTCTCTCATGATGCAGAGCAATTAGACGTCCTATGGCAAGATCCTACTACCGATCCCACTAAGAATCTCACAAAATTATCTCAGATCGTAGGATAATATGCCTTAGCAACTATTGATAAAGCATCTGAGTTACAACAACTGCTAAAAGAAAAGGAAGACTGGATACAAGTTTTGCAACAACAGTTGCAACAAGCCAACGCCAACAACAAAGCACAGAAACAACTTGAAAGGCTACAGTAGGACTTCCAACAAATGCAGATAGGCTACCAGAACAGTTTGGCTGAGAGAGAAAAACAGTTACAGGATATGCAGGAGATGCACAAGGATGATCCTAAACTTACAGAATTCATCACAGAATCCATTTCCTTGAATGAACAACTACTACAGCAACAGGAAGCATTGAGCCAAAGAATATCACAGTGGAACTCGTATTGTGAAATAAGTGATAAAATCACTAATCAAGTCGTGGATTTATGAAATGATTATGATTTAATTGATAAACGAGTTACTAAATATTTGGCTTGGCAAGAAACAGAGGAGGGAAAAAGAGCAGGCGCACCAATAATCAATGACAATCACAAAGAAATGCTCTTTAACAAATGGGATGCACAACTCAGGAAAGCAGAGGAAGCAGTAGAAGAAGCAGCCATGGAAACAAACAACGTTATTAACTGTATAAATAAAAATTTGCATAGAGAAAATCTGATCTTAGAAACCACTCCAGGGTATCTACCGAAAGTACAGAAACTACAAATAGGCTGGAGACAGAAGGCACAAGAAAAAGCAGAATCAATCCAAAGGTTAACCAAGTTGAATTAGGATTCTTACTGGGCATACTTGGTAAAACCACACTGCCAGTGCATGACTCTCAAATGTATCATCAATTCTGCTGAGAAGATGGCGCCAACTCTTGCCGATTTTGTTTTCACAACATAGCTAAAATCTGAAGCCGGTCAGCTGACTCTTCTCAAGCAAATGCTGAATGCTTGCGATTTCAAGGATCAGATACAGAAATAGTTAGTTGTTAGTTTTAGATTCAATTTTAGTTTTAATTTAGTTTTATTTTTTCCTGAAATGAGGACAGTCATTTAAACCACATCCTACATTTTTGTAATAAGTTATTTTTAGATTTAGTTATTAGTATTTAAACCCTTCTCATGCATTTAGAGAAGGGTCCTGAAATTTGTCCAAAACTTATCCCCAGAACATGCACTTTTGTACCCTCTGAGGAGGTTTTGATGAATGAATGGAATAGGATTTATTGATATCTGTATTCAATATCTGCTACTGATGTTGCACTTCTGTACTCTTAGTGATGTTGGATTAAGAAGAGATAAATCATTATCGCTTGAAGCTCATGAGTAGAACTAGTTATAAATGGTACTTCTATCTCTTAACTATTTCTGCCTTTGTGTTAAAAGTGATATTCATGTTCAGTTGTTTATATATTGATGCGTGAATGCTTGAGTTATCATTTGACACTTTTGTACGGTGATAGCTATTTATTTATGCTTAATGCATGAGTAACTTATTATGCGATATGTTTTTCACAACTATTTCATCTAACTTTTTATAAAAAGTGGCTCATCTTTATTAAATTCTTTTCTCATAACAGTTGAATGATCTTTATTATCGATTGTTATTTGAAATCATTTTAGATCGCATAATAGAAGGATTACACCCCGGGCTAGTGTAGACTTAGATATTTCTTCTTATTAGAATACAATTTGCATGTTATTAGATTAGAGTTAGAATTAGAGCATCTCACTTAGGACTTTTAGAAAGGAAATATCAATTCTTCACACACACACATAAATTGGGAAACTGGTCCCATATCCCTAGTCAGACCCACTGTATCAAACGAAAAAGGAGCTGCTAACCAAGGTCCGGACCAGGTGGGTATCCCCCTTGTTGTAGACCCGATTTTCGGGGCTTCAACATATTTGGTGCTAGAAGGAGGGCCTCGAACTGTGAATGGCAAGTAAGTCTAAATCGAAATACCATTCTGAGAGTAAATCACCCTCAACATCTCCCCCAACTTCTCCATTGCATTTAGAGTCTTTAAATTCAGAGCCAGAAGTTGCAAGAGCAACAGCTGCTGTTACAAACCCTGACATTTCAGAACAATCTACTATTGAACCTCCCGAAGTTGAATCTTTGATTCACAAACTTCAGCAATTTTCCATATCTCCTCAAATATCTGATAAATCTCAAGGCAGCGTGACTTCGCAATATAACCCTGCTCATCCTCTTACCAGATTAAAGAGTGAAAAATTTGGCATCCAGCCAACCGAGTTACCTCTGCCCACAAGGAAGAGAGCAAGGAAATCTCCTAAAGGGTTCGATAGCAAGACTCTTTCATCATCATCATCCATCTCAACCTCTCCACCGCGAAGTCAACCATCCACTCCTCCACTTCATATCATTGTCCATCAGTCCACCGGTACTCCCACATCTCCTTCTCAATCATCTGGAGTCGTAATATCCTCATCTTCTCAACCGCAGGGATCATCTTCTGCACTTTCCTCTGTTAATAGATCAGTGATGGCCCAATCTCCATGGAATAACCTAGGGGCAGTCTTAATGCCTACACCCTTGAGTCAACTACCGGCCCATCCTGAAAAATGGCTGCCTAAGTTTAATCCTGAGGCAGGCATGCTAGCGGAAGAACATATAAATAACTTTATGCTATCCATAAATCTCAATGGAGTTACCAACGAAGACACTGTTGTTCGACTTTTTCCTTATACTCTGCAAGGAGCAGCCAGATCATGGTATTTTTCATTACCATCTGGATCTATCACTAGTTGGAATATCTTCCAAGAACAATTCCTTATTAAGTTTGGTGATGATAGGTCTACGGCGACATTGATCAATGACCTGTCTAACCTTAGGGCCGAGTCAAAAGAACCTATCAAAGATTTCAATTCACGTTTCAATAAACTCTTAAATAAAATTCTTACTTCTTCCAAGACTAGCGAAGAAGTGCGAAGTGAATGGTACATCACTGCTTTACCATCAAACATAGCAATCTTTGTTGATAGGGCTAACAAAACAACTTTAGCCGAAAATATGAAAGAAGCAATAGCAGTAGAGAAATGTATTATAGCCCTAGAAAAGAAAAACGTGATAGAAGAACGAAAATCCAAGAAGGTTTATTTCAAGGAATATCCCAAGAAAAAACAATCGAAAGATCCATTCAATTTAGAAGGATTACAAAAAGTTTTGAAGACCATGTCTAACGAGATGGTCAAGATTAGGAAACAAGTGGTAGAAACTTCTTCTAAAAAGCCATATAGACCTTTTTAAAGAAACCCTTCGACCGATTCCAAACCCCCTAATGCTATTACAAGTGTTGAATCTGAAGAAGAAGAAGAGGAGAATGCTATGGAAGAACCTACTGAAGAAGAAGAAGTCGTAGAAGTACAAGGTATGTGGGATTTCATCCTCCCAGATGAAGAGGATCAAGAGGCATCCTCAGTTAGTACTCGCAGTAGAAATGAACTTGATCCTCCTCAACCTACGCCTAAGCCAAAGAGCGCAAGCTCGATGACTAAGGATAAAGTCGCAACCAAGAAAATGAAATCTAAAGCGACTCAAACCAGCCCAATCCAAACAGACCCATCAACTCCATATAAAACACTGATCGTTTCAGATGAAATGGAGTATAATATCATAGAAGACATGAGAAAGACTAGGGCCAATATCACTTTTTATGAATTGAGCAAGTTAAAACACCAACAAAAGATACTTTTGAAAGAATTACATGTTGTACCAGTTGCACCTTTTCCCACCACTGTAATCTCTCAAGCTTCCCATGATATGGGAAGACCTCCAACTAATGCGATTAATAAAGTTGATCCAAATGATATCGCCTTAATTGGAGAAAGATCGAGATCTCATACTCCCCCATTTCTTCTTACTTATGAAATTTTCAATAAAAATTTGCATAATTGCTTAGTGGATTCTGGAGCTTAATCGAATATTTTACCAAAGTCAATATGTGCAAAATTGAAAGTTCAACCACAAAAATCTGCTATGCGCATAGTACAATTAGATCAATCGCAAGTTGAAGTGATTGGCGAATTAAATTAGGTTACCATAAGGCTGTCATCAAACCCAAAGGTATGTCAAGTTATCGACATTTTAGTTGCTGATATTCTGGAATTTTATGGCTTAATTATTAGCAGAGATTGGTCAGAAAAACTTCATGGATACTTTGCAACTGACTGGTCACACATGTGGCTCCCTTACAATGGTAAACCAAATCAAATAAAAGTTGAGAAGGAAAGACATCAGAAATACATAGTAACAGAACTGGAGGGAGAAAATGAACCAGTAGCATACAACAATAACATCATTGGCAACTACTCAGTAGATTCTTTCCTAGGAAATTTTAATGCTCATACTTCACCTTACTTAGAGAAATCTGTTTTATCTCAAGTAGAAAATTTCTCTCAAACAGACAGTTCTAAATGTATTAATTTTATAGATAGTCTTGTAAATAAATCTTTATTTTGGAAATTATTTTTTGATGGTTCTAAGTCTAACGAAGGAGCAGGAGCAGGATGCGTGTTAATAAGTCCAGAGGGAGATAAAACTATGCTAACTTGCAGACTCGAATTTGATTGCACCAACAATACCACAGAATACGAGGCTTTAGTCCAAGGATTATACAAAGCAATTGGATTAGACGTCAAATACCTTCAAGTTTTCGGAGATTCTGAAATTGTAATCAGATAGGTACATAATACTATACATTATTTATCAGGTCATTTAAAACATTACCAATCTTTAGTTCAAGATCTCACTGAACACTTTATAACATTTAATATTTCATCAGTTCCCAGACTCCAGAATGCTATTGCATACCTCTTAGCTAACGTAGGTTCCAAGCTCATTCCTTTAGAAGATTTTAGCCTTGATCGATTTTCAATTGAATTAATTTTTAAACCATCTATTCCTGATAACATTACCAATTGGAGGATTTTCAACGACGATCCTGATATCGTGAGTTTCCTCACATCTGAAGGATCCTACACCAATCAAAAAATTGACGAAGACCAACATGACCGAAAATTGCAACAAGATAGCACTAACAATGCCATACCTATGTCAGTAGTCAAGTTAGAAGACCTTTATGATTTGAAAGATCGGTTTAAAAGATATACCAATTCAAAACTCCAAAGTTCAACTTTGAACTATGAATTAGTAAATCTAGGAACTGATACCAAACCACAAAATATCAATCTAGGCCTTGGTATAGCTTCTGAAGAAAAATTAGCGTATATTCGTCTCTTGAGACAATACAAAAGTGTCTTTTCTTGGAATTATGATGAACTCAAAACGTACGACACCTCCATCATCCAACATACTATTCCAATGACAGACGATGAAAAACCTGTCCAACAAAAGTTGAGAAAGATCCATCCCAATCTAGAAAACCAGATCAAATCTGAACTCAATAAGTTATTGAAAGCCAAAATAATTTTTCCTGTTCGACATTCCAAATGGGTTTCTAATATGGTCCTTGTTAGAAATAAAAATGGAGACATTAGAATCTGCATTGACTTTCGAAATCTTAACAAAACCTGCCAAAAGGATAATTTTCCTTTGCCTCCCATGGAACAAATACTACAGGCAGTCGCGGGGTCAGAATTAATGTCATTTTTGGATGGATTCTCAGGATACAATCAAGTGTTGGTACATCCCGATGATCAATTAAAAACCACATTCAGAACTAAATGGGGCACATATGCATATCAAAAGATGCCATTTGGTCTGATTAATGTTGGTGCCACATTTCAGAGAGCCATAGACATCACATTCAAGGGGTTAGTTAATAAATCAATGGTAATCTATTTGGATGATATAATTGTATATTCCAAGAAACGAAACAGTCATCTTAGAGATTTAAAACAAATCTTCCAACATTGTAAAAGGTATGGAATTTCACTTAACCCGAAAAAATCCTTTTTCGCATTAAGTGAAGGAAAACTTCTCGGATTCGTAGTGTCAAAATATGGAATTCACGTTGATCCTGACAGAATCAAGGAGATTTTCACAATACCCCTACCTCACAACAAGAAAGCCATGCAATCTTTTCTTGGCTAGATTAACTTTGTAAAGAGATTTGTTCCAGATTTTTCAAGAATCGTGTCTTCTCTACAAGTAATGATTAAAAAGAACTCAAACTTTAAATGGGGCCAAGATGAACATGAGGGATTCAATTTGATCAAACAAGCAATTGTTAATGCTCCATCTTTAGCAACTCCAAATTTTTTTGATCCTTTTATTTTATATACATTTGCCTCTGATAGATCATATGCTGCGATACTCACTCAAGCAAATCAAGAAAAGGTAGAAGCCCCAATTGCTTTTTTTAGTTCCAATTTACAAGGGGATGAGTTGAATTATTCAGATGTGGAGAAACAAGCTTATGCTATTTTCAAAGAAATTAAATATTTCAGACCTTTTTTACTCGAAACACATAAAAAAATCATAGTACCGTTTCCAGTGGTAAGAAAGCTTCTAGTATAGAAGGATGTGGGTGAGAAAATAGCCAATTGGGTTACTGCCTTACAGGAATATGAAGTAGAAATCAAACCAGCAAGTATTGCAAAAGGTCAAGGCTTTTGCAAAATGTTGGCCGCAACATCGCTTATGTCTGAAATTCCATCTGCAGAGATACAAAAGTACGAGGTAAGCTTAAACGATGTTGAGTCGTTATACGTTAATATCATTTATTATCTAAAGAATGGACACGCTCCTTCAAACCTCGATCATACCAAGAAAAGAGCTCTAAGGTTGAAAGCCAAACAATATCAGCTCGTGAACGATGTTCTGTTGGCATTATGATGCATGTGTTGTACTTGATGGAAACCCTCTCATAGAAGAACATCTCACTTACATATAACTAGATCAATCTACAAATGTGACTAAATGCATGGGATGCAGGACAGCTCAAAGGAACAAGAAGATCAAGTTCTAAGTGTGACAAGTTAGCTTTGCCATCAAGTCCAAAGGGGGAGATTGTTGGCATTATGACACAAGTGTTGTCCTTGATGGCAAATCACACTAATGACAAATCATAGTGCAGAAGGATAGCAGCAAGGAATTGATGATCAGACTACAAGTATGAAGAGAAAATATATATACGCAGGTTCACTATATACCAAGTAGGGTATACACGCAGGTTCACTATATACCAAGTCGCGTATACGCAGGTTCGCTATATACCAAGTAGGGTATACAAGCAGGTTCACTATATACCAAGTCTCGTATACGCAGGTTCGCTATATACCAAGTAGGGTATACATGCAGTTTTATGCACGGAAAAGCACGTACATGTCAGAAAGCTTACTTTTGGTCCGTGGTAGTTAGTCCTCGGTATTTCAACCTATGGTTTTGGACCATGGTATCTCGACAACTGTGTTGATCCCAAGTATTGGGCTCTTGGTATTGATTTATTATGGTTTTGGACCATGGTATTGAGCAAGGCCTAAGACTATAAAAGGAGAAGAATATCATTAGGCAAGGGCATCCGAAAAGTCTTGAATATCTGAAGAGGTATGAGATCCAAGATGCAAGTTATGGGTTGATGATGCATTGCTTGATCTGAGCTAAGGAGGGATCTCACCGGTTGATGGAGAACAAGATCTAAGGAGAGATCAGGATCAAATGGTTAGAAATGAACTATCTTTATGATGCCTATTCTAAATCTACATACTGACGCATGTATTGTTCTATAAGTGTTATGAGTATGACTGATGTCTGGTACAACTGCAAGTTATGAGAAATTATTTTTAGATCTGTACGCTGGTTGTCTTTTTCAAAAGCGCGTATGTACGAGGGTTTGATTCATTATAGTAGCGTATACATTATGAAGGATAATATTTGAAGTTGCAGATGGATTTGATGGTTATGGTAGAGTTTTGTTATCTGCTCTGTGTTCTGGTGACTGTGTTATTGACAGGGTTTCAGTGATTCAGAAATTGATGATGCTAGTATTGACTGTTTTGTGCTTCAATGATATTTATGGGTCCAGTATGAAAATTTGATGAAACGTGGCCTTCAGATTATGTGTTGTTCTTCAGGAGTATCCAGTCTGAAAATGTATGAAACGTGGTACCTAGAGGAGAGAAGATTGTAGGTCGGCGCCTACGTACTAGTATCTTAGCTAGTACAAGAGCAAAGGGGGTTGGAGCTCCCTTCCAGGAGAGTCTGGAGAACGAGAGAAGGTTGTAGCCTTCTGCAGGTTGTAGCCTACGTGCTGGTAAAGGACTGCACCAGTACATTGTAAAAGAAGTTTCTTAATAAAGGAAGATAGAAATGAATTGCAGCAGGTGGTTTTCACCCACATTAGGTTTCCACCTTATATCATGGTGTTCATGTGTGCTTCTTGTGTGTGATGATCTGTTCTGTTTTTACTGCACCTGCTTACTGTTCATATGGTTAATGAAATTCTGATGCACTAACTAAAGATCAACATTTAATGGATTAACTGAATCATAAGTATTTTGGATATACGCTAGTTGCTTTAGACACAGCTGCGTATACACGCAGGTTCCCTTGAATGGAGTAACGTATATGTATCTAAGCATGGAAATGAAAAAGTTTTATTGATCGGATAATACTGATTCACCCCCCCCCCCCTCTCAGTATTATTTCCAACAATTGGTATCAGAGCAGGTCCTTTGGTAGAAGCTTGATCGCTTGAAGGAGATCCGTGGAACTATGGGAAAGAAGCTTAAGAAGAAAGCACCTAATAAGAAGAAGACATCTCAGAAGAACTATGATAGTGGGAGAATCGATTAGGGATTAGGTATAAGAAGCTCTTCAGATTCAGAATCATTTTAGAATGAAGATGAACTATCAGGTATGAATTTTCTATCCTCTGATGTTCCTACTATCTATCCATTTGGAAAAGATGAAAGTGATAGCGAAACAACTGAATTTGCTCTGATGGGTGAACAAGAAAGATATCAAATAGAGGCAGAATTTAAAAGGCTCTCAGATAAAATCAGAGATCAACAAGATCTACTCAACAAAAGGGAATGTGACTTCAAATAAGAAGCTACCAAACATAAGGCCCAACTGGAGGAAGGAAACAAGGTAAGGAAGTTATTCAAGGAAAAATGTCAAAAGTTGTAGGATGAAGTAACATCACTAAGAGATGAAGTCAATGAAAGAAGCACAACCATCAAGAAACTCAGAGATAGATCCAGTTACTATGAAAGTCTTGACGCCACGAATCGCTCGCTATAGGAAGATCTTGAAGAATCAAAGAAGCAGAATAAAGATCTACTCCAAGCTATTGAAAAATAGGTAAACGAAGTTATCAGCTTAAAATCTCAGCTGGAATGTGCCTTCAGAATTCATCAAATACAGCAGGATCTGAATGAAGAACAAGAAAAGGAGATTCTCAAACTAAGGCATCAGTTGGAAGAAGGAAGGAAAGCAGAAGAAGACATGAAGAAGCAATGTCTAGAACAACTTCAAGTTGAGGTAAATATCTTGAAAGGGAAATTAGAAGAAAAGGATAAATTATTACAATTTCAAGACAGTACTAAAGCCTTGGATGATATTCTTAGTAGTCAAAGGTCTCCTGCTATCAAGACTGGTCTTGGTTTTCATGAATCTATTGAAGGTGAATCTAGTTCACAAGGTGAAGCAAGGAACTCTAAAGTGAAATCTCAAATGATCAACAAGGAGATGAAAGGTCAACCCCATCAACAATCAAGGAAAGAGACTCCTCAAAGAAAATCTTTTACTTCTCCTATGAATAATGTTGAATGTTATGTATGTCATAATCTTGGACATGTTGCAGCTAGGTGTGGAAGAAGAAGGGTTCAAGACCATCATGCAGAAAGATAATCACATTCAAGGTACTTTAGTGGAGATTTATTTGCTTGCAATATGTTTGGTCACAAAGCTGCTGATTGCTACAGGAGGAATATGAAACAGGTAAGATGTTATGCATGTAACAATCTTGGACATATAGCAAAGGAATGCAGGAACAAAGGACAGACATCACACCAAAAGGAGAAAACATCATCACACTTGAAGATATGGAAGAAGAAGGAAGTACAATCAGAAAGATGTGGCGCAGCACAATATACGCAGACACAACACAGCACAGACATAACAGACTCAGAGGGAGCTGGAAGTGTAAAACTTCAGTGTCCTGAATCACATACGCAAGTTCCATAAAGGGAAGTAGCGTATATATGCGAGTTGGATACTGCACAGTCGCGTATATGAGTATCTGAAGAAATGCAGTAGGGACAGGTTCAGGAAAAGGATTTGTTACAGTCTGCTGAGGATGTGTGGAAATGTCTTGATACTTGTAAGATGTTTAGAAGGGTTTGATCCTAACTTGATGATGGTGTCTTGATGCTTATTGCTGATATATGCATGATCAGATCTAACAAATGACACAGGTTGAGGGGGAGCATATGCATTTAATAATGCATTGTTGACATTATGGTTAATAGTCCTTGGTGATGATGCTTATATGGCTAAATGATATATCTTGCTATAATATGGTTATGAGTTGTTCAGATGATTCTTGGATTTTTAGATCAGATCTGCGGTTGATTCTCTGATGGTGCTTACATGGTGATATTCATAAAGATAAGGACAAGTACAAAGCTTGAATACACATCTTCCTCACATGATGATGAGTCACTCATATACTGCTGTTGTCATATGCATAAAGATCATAAAGTTATGATGCAGGCACTCATGTGGATAAGGATTGTTGTTGTTGATGATATCAAGAAGTTTTTTCAAAAGAGCTTGAGCTCAAGATACATAGTGCTGATACATGGATGACTACTCAAAGTTTCCTTGTTGGAGACATGATGATGAGTTCTTATCTATATGATGATAGGTTGATACTTACATATGTTGATTGATGCAGATGTTCCCAAGTAATGATACTTGGATCATGTAGATCTTGATGTTGATGAAATGGCTATGGTGGTTTCACACATGATATAATGTGAATGACTCTGAATTCTGTTCAAAGGGATGAATTGATGCAGACATACCTTGTTGTAGGTAGATGACTTATTCTCTAAAGGACATTTACAAGTTGCCGATTTGGAATTGGTTGTACGCAAGTTTCACAAGGAGTATCCGCGTATATACGCTAGTTTCCGTGGATATAGTCGCGTATATGTTGATTTGAATAAAATCAGTGGGCCAGACTCTGGGTGAGAAGAGTCTGATATGGGTCTGACAGAGACCATCTGGCACAGGTTCAAGGGAAGCAGATTAACTTCTAATAATGCATTGTTGGCATTACCTTAGAAGCGTTCGGTTCTAGTTCACAGCTGTTGTTGGTTTCAGGTGGAACAGAGGCAGATGGAGAACAGAAGGAGATCATGGTTGCTGATCTGAAAAGTGTTTGACAGATGTTGCTGCTATCACTTATTGGTGACTTTCATAAGTATTGCTCTAGATATTTCGTCTCTATGTCATGTATCTCTTTTATGGTGTCAAGGTCATGTAACGGCCTATATTGGTTTCCCCACTATGCTTGGGATGAAGATGTAATGTTCTTGTTTTATCATGTTAAACTTTTGATGTATTCCCACTTGGTTGGGTGGATGAATCAATTCTCGTATATCCCCACTTGGTTGGGAAATGGATGTATGTATTGAGTCCTTTGGTGATAGGAAGGTCTTTTAAGATGTATTAGTCATGGTTCTTCTTGAAGAACATCTTTTTGCAGATCTTGCCTTCAGTCAGGAAGAGCATGAACAACACACTTTAGCAGTACAAAGACTTGGCATGGACAGATTGGTACACTTTGGCATATACAAAGGGGGAGCACATTTGGAGATTTCAGCAGGTACTTAGGGGGAGTATGGACAGCAGAATGATTATCAAGGAAAGAGAATATCTTGGTCCACTCTTTGCCCTTGATGTTAAAGGGGGAGAGTGATTTGGTGTTGTTGCCATCAAGTCCAAAGGGGGAGATTGTTGGCATTATGATGCATGTGTTGTACTTGATGGCGACCCTCTCATAGAAGAACATCTCACTTACATATAACTAGATCAAACTACAAATGTGACTAAATGCATGGGATGCAAGACAACTCAAAGGAACAAGAAGATCAAGTTCTAAGTGTGACAAGTTAGCTTTGCCATCAAGTCCAAAGGGGGAGATTGTTGGCATTATGACACAAGTGTTGTCCTTGATGGCAAATCACACTAATGACAAATCATAGTGTAGAAGGATAGCAACAAGGAATTGATGATCAGACTACAAGTATGGAGAGAAAATATATATACGCAGGTTCACTATATACCAAGTAGGGTATACACGCAGGTTCACTATATACCAAGTCGCGTATACGCAGGTTCGCCATATACCAATTAGGGTATACAAGCAGGTTCACTATATACCAAGTCGCGTATACGCAGGTTCGCTATATACCAAGTAGGGTATACACGCAGTTTTATACATAGAAAAGCACGTACATGTCGGAAAGCTTACTATTGGTCCGTGGTAGTTAGTCCTCGGTATTTGAACCTATGGTTTTGGACCATGGTATCTCAACAAGTGTGTTGATCCCAAGTATTGGGCTCTTGGTATTGATTTATTATGGTTTTGGACCATGGTATTGAGCAAGGCCTAAGACTATAAAAGGAGAAGAAGATCATTAGGCAAGGGCATCCGAAAAGTCTTGAATATCTGAAGAAGTATGAGATCCAGGATGCAGGTTATGGGTTGATGATGCATTGCTTGATCTGAGCTAAGGTGGGATCTCACCGGTTGATGGAGAACAAGATCTAAGGAGAGATCGGGATCAAATGGTTTGAAATGAACTATATTTATGATGCTTATTCTAAATCTACATACTGACACATGTATTTTTCTATAAGTGTTATGAGTATGACTGATGTCTGGTACAGCTGCAAGTTATGAGAAATTATTTTTAGATCTGTACGCGGGTTGTCTTTGGCAAAAGCGCGTATGTACGCGGGTTTGATTCATTATAGTAGCGTATACATTATGAAGGATAATATTTGAAGTTTCAGATGGATTTGATGGTTATGGCAGAGTTCTGTTATCTGCTCTGTGTTCTGGTGACTGTGTTATTGACAGGGTTTCATTGTTTCAGTGATTCAGAAATTGATGATACTAGTATTGACTATTTTGTGCTTCAATGATATTTATGGGTCCAGTATGAAAATTTGATGAAACGTGGCCTTCAGATTATGTGTTGTGCTTCAGGAGTATCTATTCTGAAAATATATGAAATGTGGTACCTGGAAGAGAGAATATTATAGGTCAGCGCCTACGTACTAGTATCTTAGCTAGTACAAGAGCAAAGGGGGTTGGAGCTCCCTTCTAGGAGAGTCTGGAGAACGAGAGAAGGTTGTAGCCTTCTGCAGGCTGTAGCCTGCGTGCTGGTAAAGGACTGCACTAGTACATTGTAAAAGAAGTTTCTTAATAAAGGAAGATAGAAACGAATTGCAGCAGGTGGTTTTCACCCACATTGGGTTTCCACCTTATATCATGGTGTTCATGTGTGCTTATTGTGTGTGATGATCTGTTCTATTTTTACTGCACCTGCTTACTGTTCATATGGTTAATGAAGTTTTGATGCACTAACTAAAGATCAAAATTTAATGGATTAACTGAATCATAAGTATTTTGGATATACGCTAGTTGCTTTAGACACAACTGCGTATACACGCGGGTTCCCTTGAATGAAGTAGTGTATATGTATCTAAGCATGGAAATGAAAAAGTTTTATTGATCGGATAATACTGATTCACCCCCCCCTCTCAGTGTTATTTCCAACAATTGGTATCAGAGCAGGTCCTTTGGTAGAAGCTCGATCGCTTGAAGGAGATTCGTGGAACTATGGGAAAGAAGCTTAAGAAGAAAGCACCTAATAAGAAGAAGACATCTCAAAAGAACTATGATAGTGGGAGAATCGATTGGGGATTAGGTATAAGAAGCTCTTCAGATTCAGAATCAGATTCAGAATCATTTCAGAATGAAGATGAATTATTAGGTATGAATTTGCTATCCTCTGATGTTCCTGCTATCTATCCATTTGGAAAAGATGAAAGTGATAGCGAAACAACTGAATTTACTTTGATGGGTGAACAAGAAAGATATCAAATAGAGGCAGAATTTAAAAGGCTCTCAGATAAAATCAGAGATCAACAAGATCTACTCAACAAAAGGGAATGTGACTTCAAAGAAGAAGCTACCAAACATAAGGCCCAACTGGAGGAAGGAAACAAGGTAAGGAAGTTGTTCAAGGACAAATGTAAAAATTTGCAGGATGAAGTAACATCACTAAGAGATGAAGTCAATGAAAGAAGCACAACCATCAAGAAACTCAGAGATAGATCCAGTTACTATGAAAGTCTTGAAGCTACGAATCGCTCGCTAAAGGAAGATCTTGAAGAATCAAAGAAGCAGAATAAAGATCTACTCCAAGCTATTGAAAAATAGGTAAACGAAGTTATCAGCTTAAAATCTCAACTGGAATGTGCCTTCAGAATTCATCAAATGCAACAGGATCTGAATGAAGAACAAGAAAAGGAGATTCTCAAACTAAGGCATCAGTTGGAAGAAGGAAGGAAAGCAGAAGAAGACATGAAGAAGCAATGTCTAGGACAACTTCAAGTTGAGGTAAATATCTTGAAAGGTAAATTAGAAGAAAAGGATAAACTATTACGATTTCAAGACAGTACTAAAGCCTTGGATGATATTCTTAGTAGTCAAAGGTCTCCTGCTATCAAGACTGGTCTTGGTTTTCATGAATCTGTTGAAGGTGAATCTAGTTCACAAGGTGAAGCAAGGAACTCTAAAGTGAAATCTCAAATGATCAACAAGGAGATGAAAGGTCAACCCCATCAACAATCAAGGAAAGAGACTCCTCAAAGAAAACCTTTTACTTCTCCTATGAATAATGTTGAATGTTATGTATGTCATAATCTTGGACATGTTGTAGCTAGATGTGGAAGAAGAAGGGTTCAAGATCATCATGCAGAAAGATCATCACATTCAAGGTACTTTAATGGAGATTGCTTTGCTTGCAATATGCTTGGTCACAAAGCTGCTGATTGCTACAGGAGGAATATGAAACAGGTAAGATGTTATGCATGTAACAATCTTGGACATATAGCAAAGGAATGCAGGAACAAAGGACAGACATCACACCAAAAGGAGAAAAAATCATCACACTTGAAGATATGGAAGAAGAAGGAAGTACAATCAGAAAGATGTGGCGCAACACAATATACGCAGACACAGCACAACACAGACATAACATACTCAGAGGGAGCTGGAAGTGTAAAACTTCAGTGTCCTGAATCACATACGCAAGTTCCATAAAGGGAAGTAGTGTATATACGCGAGTTGGATACTGCACAGTCGCGTATATGAGTATCTAAAGAAATGCAGTAGGGATAGGTTCAGGAAAAGGATTTGTTACAGTCTGTTGAGGATGTGTGGAAATGTCTTGATACTTGTAAGATGTTTAGAAGGGTTTGATCCTAACTTGATGATGGTGTCTTGATGCTTATTGCTGATATATGCATGATCAGATCTAACAAATGGCACATGTTGAGGGGGAGCATATGCGTTTAATAATGCATTGTTGACATTATGGTTAATAGTCCTTGGTGATGATGCTTATATGGCTAAATGATATATCTTGCTATAATATGGTTATGAGTTGTTCAGATGATTCTTGGATTTTTAGATCAGATCTGTGGTTGATTCTCTAATGGTGCTTACATGGTGATATTCATAAAGATAAGGAGAAGTACAAAGCTTGAATACACATCTTCCTCACTTGATGATGAGTCACTCATATACTGCTGTTGTCATATGCATAAAGATCATACAGTTATGATGCAGGCACTCATGTGGATAAGGATTGTTGTTGTTGATGATATCAAGAAGTTTTTTCAAAAGAGCTTGAGCTCAAGATACATAGTGCTGATACTTGGATGACTACTCAAAGTTTCCTTGTTGGAGACATGATGATGATTTCTTATCTATATGATGATAGGTTGATACTTACATATGTTGATTGATGCAGATGTTCCCAAGTAATGATACTTGGATCATGTAGATCTTGATGTTGATGAAATGGCTATGGTGGTTTCACGCATGATATAATGTGAATGACTCTGGATTCTGTTCAAAGGGATGAATTGATGCAGACATACCTTGTTGTAGGTTGATGACTTATTCTCTACAAGACATTTACATGTTGCCGATTTGGAATTGGTTGTACGCAAGTTTCACAAGGAGTATCCACGTATATACGCTAGTTTCTGTGGATATAGTCGCATATATGCTAATTTGAATAAAATCAGTGGGCCAGACTCTGGGTGAGAAGAGTCTGATATGGGTTGACAGAGACCATCTGGCACAGGTTCAGGGGAAGCAGATTAACTTCTAATAATGCATTGTTGGCATTACATTAGAAGCTTTTGGTTCTAGTTCACAGCTGTTGTTGGTTTCAGGTGGAACAGAGGCAGATGGAGAACAGAAGGAGATCATGGTTGTTGATCTGAAAAGTGTTTGACAGATGTTGCTGCTATCACTTATTGGTAACTTTCATAAGTCTTGCTCTAGATATTTCGTCTCTATGTCATGTATCCCTTTTATGGTGTCAAGGTCATGTAACAGCCTATATTGGTTTCTCCACTATGCTTGGGATGAAGATGCAATGTTTTGTTTTATCATGTGTAAACTTTTGATGTATTCCCACTTGGTTGGGTGGATGAATCAATTCTAGTATATCCCACTTGGTTGGGAAATGGATGTATGTATTGAGTCCTTTGGTGATAGGAAGGTCTTTTAAGATGTATTAGTCATGGTTCTTCTTGAAGAACATCTTTTTGTAGATATTTCCTTCAGTCAGGAAGAGCATGAACAACACACTTCAGTAGTACAGAGACTTGGCATGGATAGATTGGTACACTTTGGCATATACAAAGGGGGAGCACATTTGGAGATTTCAGCAGGTACTTGGGGGAGTATGGACAGCAGAATGATTATCAAGGAAAGCGAATATCTTGGTCCACCCTTTGCCCTTGATGTCAAAGGGGGAGAGTGATTTGGTGTTGTTGCCATCAAGTCCAAAGGGGGAGATTGTTGGCATTATGATGCATGTGTTGTACTTGATGGCAACCCTCTCATAGAAGAACATCTCACTTACATATAACTAGATCAATCTACAAATGTGACTAAATGCATGGGATGCAGGAAAACTCAAAGGAACAAGAAGATCAAGTTCTAAGTGTGACAAGTTAGCTTTGCCATCAAGTCCAAAGGGGGAGATTGTTGGCATTATGACACAAGTGTTGTCCTTGATGGCAAATCACACTAATGACAAATCATAGTGCATAAGGATAGCAGCAAGGAATTGATGATCAGACTACAAGTATGAAGAGAAAATATATATACGCAGGTTCACTATCTACCAAGTAGGGTATACACGCAGGTTCACTATATACCAAGTCGCGTATACGCAGGTTCGCTATATACCAAGTAGGGTATACAAGCAGGTTCACTATATACCAAGTCGTGTATACGCAGGTTCGCTATATACCAAGTAGGGTATACACACAGTTTTATGCACGGAAAAGCACGTACATGTCGGAAAGCTTACTTTTGGTCCGTGGTAGTTAGTCCTCGGTATTTGAACCTATGGTTTTGGACCATGGTATCTCGACAAGTGTGTTGATCACAAGTATTGGGCTCTTGGTATTGATTTATTATGGTTTTGGACCATGGTATTGAGCAAGGCCTAAGACTATAAAAGGAGAAGAAGATCATTAGGCAAGGGCATCCGAAAAGTCTTGAATATCTGAAGAGGTATGAGATCCAGGATGCAAGTTATGGGTTGATGATGCATTGCTTGATCTGAGCTAAGGAGGGATCTCACCGGTTGATGGAGAACAAGATCTAAGGAGAGATCGGGATCAAATGGTTTGAAATGAACTATCTTTATGATGCTTATTCTAAATCTACATACTGAAGCATGTATTGTTCTATAAGTGTTATGAGTATGACTGATGTCTAGTACAACTGCAAGTTATGAGAAATTATTTTTAGATCTGTACGCTGGTTGTCTTTGGCAAAAGCGCGTATGTATGCGGGTTTGATTCATTATAGTAGCGTATACATTATGAAGGATAATATTTGAAGTTGCAGATGGATTTGATGGTTATGGCAGAGTTCTGTTATCTGCTCTGTGTTCTGGTGATTGTGTTATTGACAGGGTTTCAGTGATTCAGAAATTGATGATGCTAGTATTGACTGTTTTGTGCTTCAATGATATTTATGGGTCCAGTATGAAAATTTGATGAAACGGGGCCTTCAGATTATGTGTTGTGCTTCAGGAGTATCCAGTCTGAAAATGTATGAAACGTGGTACCTGGAGGAGAGAAGATTGTAGGTCGGCGCCTACGTACTAGTATCTTAGCTAGTACAAGAGCAAAGGGGGTTGGAGCTCCCTTCTAGGAGAGTTTGGAGAATGAGAGAAGGTTGTAGCCTTCTGCAGGTTGTAGCCTGTGTGCTGGTAAAGGACTGCACCAGTACATTGTAAAAGAAGTTTCTTAATAAAGGAAGATAGAAACGAATTGCAGCAGGTGGTTTTCACCCACATTAGGTTTCCACCTTATATCATGGTGTTCATGTGTGCTTCTTGTGTGTCATGATCTGTTCTGTTTTTACTGGACCTGCTTACTGTTCATATGGTTAATGAAGTTCTGATGCACTAACTAAAGATCAACATTTAATGGATTAACTGAATCATAAGTATTTTGGATATACGCTAGTTGCTTTAGACACAGCTGCGTATACACGCGGGTTCCCTTGAATGAAGTAGCGTATATGTATCTAAGCATGGAAATGAAAAAGTTTTATTGATCGGATAATACTGATTCACCCCCCCTCTCAGTATTATTTCCAACATGTTCTTTTTAGAATAAATTATGATTCTGTTCTCCTTAGATCTCTTGAGAAATCTGAAGCTGAAAATGTCTTATAGGAACTCCACGATGGGCCGGCAGGCGGACACTATGCTGGAGACACTACTGCTCATAAAATCTTATGCACAGGCTATTACTGGCCCACATTATTCAAAGACTCACATAACTACGTGAGGAAATGTCAAGTCTGTCAAACCGCTGCTAGGAGACAAAAGAAACCATCCTTGCCACTATAACCAATTAACATTGAGTAGCCTTTCGATCAGTGGGGATTGGACATAATAGGTGAGATCGTTCCTCACTCTTCTAAATAGCATAGATATATCCTTACAACAACAGATTACTTTACTAAATGGGTAGAATCAGTTCCTCTCAAGACAACTAATGCAGAACACATCATCGAATTCATATATCAGTTCATAATCACCAGGTTTGGGTTGCCTTCTGCTTTAAAGTTTGATAATGCATCATATTTTTCTGGTAATGCAATGACTTAATTTGCACTCAAAATGGGTTTCAAGCTTAAATACTCTGCCAATTATTACCCACAAGGGAATGGGTTAGCTGAATCTACAAATAATAATTTAATCATAATCATTAAGCGAACCATTGATCAAAATCACAAAAATTGGCACAAATCTTTAATCTATGCTTTATGGGCAGATCAGATAACGCAGAAAGCCTCATCAGCACTTCTCCCTTTAATTTAGTTTATGGGAAGGAAGTGGTTCTTCAAACTCATTTAGCAATCCCCTCTTTGGCCTTAGTTCTTTGGCCTTAGTTCAATATATTGATGAAGCCCCAACTTCTTCCTTACAACTAAGGCAGCTGGAAATAATTAAGTTAGAAGAACAACGAGAACAGGCTAAAATAACTCATGCTCATCACCAAGCATTAGTGAAAGCTTCTTTTGATTCAAACATGATATCCAGAAAAGATTTTCAGATGGGAGATTTAGTTCTAAAATGGGACAAGGCTCATGAGGAAAAAGGGAAACATACAAAATTTCAACGAATGTGGCTTGGCCCTTTTCAAATCATAGAAGTCATAGGTCCATCTACTTTTATGTTATAGGATTTAACAGGAAAAAGAGATTCTTTACCTGTTAACAGACAGATCCTCAAAAAATATTTTCCATAGGAGATCATTCTTCTATTTTGTAGAGTAGTTGTTTTAGTTTCATAATAAAACCAGTTGTAAATGGTTACATTAGGAATTCACGAAAAAGACACAAATTCTCTTTTAGATTTTGTTTTTTCACTTGTATAAATAGAATTCTTTTAGAAAATTGATCGTTATTATTGAAAGATACAATTAAAGGCTCTACGCCTAGAAATGATACTAGTTTCGACCTTGTAAATTTTGATGAAAAGCAACCTTTAGTGGGAAATTGTTTTGTATCAGTCCAATGAAAGGTATCAATAATAAAACGAAGATTCTCTGTAGAAAAGCTCTTTCCAAAAACTCTACTATTGTCGTCCAGAGCCATCTTAAGGAAACAATGACTTCCTCCCCACCTAGGAAACTACAATGTTCAGAGAATGATCCAAAGATACACTTTAACTTAAAGAGTAAGAGGTCTCATCACGAGCCGACTTATCATGATCATAGATATTATAGCTTGCTGACTTTGCCAATACTGCATACCACAACAGGGCAATGACTCAAGATTGTTGCAATCAAAAGACAAGGGGTCTCATCACGAGCCAGCTTGTTCAGCAAAGTTATAAATCAAGTGAATGACACTATGATAAATTGGCTACCAAACCAAGACATTGTTCTTTAAGGGTAAAAAAGAAAATGAAAACATTAAGTGTGGATATGGATTTCTCTTTGAAAGTTGTAAATTTCTCTAAGTAGGATACAGGATCATTGCTAGGTAACAGGTAACCCTATCGAGGCTATAAACACCTGCTGGCAGTAGAGGCTCTACCTACGATAAATGAGCATATTCAAAACTGATTTACAGAGAAGGCTTTGTTTTTATTTTTATAAACCAAGTAGTGACTGATGTAGATACAAGGACTAGCTTGAGGGAGTAAAACAATCAAAGTAAAACACAGAAGGAATGAAATATCATTGACAAGTAAAAGCATGATATACTTTGTCTTTCTACAATAAAGTTTAATTTTCTGGAAAATTTTCTATTTTGGAAGTTTAGAAAATTCAAAAGAAAAGCAGAGATAACTAGTTCTTCCAAGTGAATTGCCAATTGTTGTGGCCAACAACAACCCCCCTTCTTATTTAGTGTTTTCCCTAATACTAAATAAGTGGGGACCCTTAGTCAAACAATTTAAAAATCAATTAGTACTTGAACTTCCTTTTTCAATAAACTTACCATCATAAACTTAGGAGAATACCCTTTAAAAAGTCAAAAAGCCTAAGTTTTATAATAAAGTTTTATGATAAAGTAGAATTATTCCTTAGAAAATATCGCATCGCAAAAAGATAATGGATACCTCCTTACAAGCAAGAGTCTAAGATTGTGAAATCGCGATGCGAAGCTACGCATTACAAAAAAAAAAAACATTTATTGATCGCATGCCTCAAAAAATCACTTACGCTGAAAAACATCAAACTGTCGATATGCGATGGTGCATATCGCAAATCACATTTCGCAGAAAACAGATTAACGAAATATTGTCATATGCCACACTCCTGCGATATTGCAATATCGCGATATTGTGATTTTCCAATAGAGCGGCAAAGCGATATTGTGAATTTGCGACATTGCGATATAGCGAGCTAGCAATCTTGCGATGTTGCGATTTTGCGATGTTTTGATCTGCGATATTACGAAGCAAATCGAAAAATCGCTTCATCACATATCTTTCGGGCTCGTTGTTCAAAAAAGTATTTTCCATAAACCGAGACCTGTTATGTGCTTTAATGCTAATTAATGAGTTAGTTGCCAGTCATTAATGGAATATGGTTTTGTGCTTATCAAAAAGCCAGTTCATGTAAGGTGGTATATTTTATATGTCTTTGGCATTTAAAACTTTCCCATCACCTTTCCTTATCATTATTCTCACTTCACTTGTAAATTGTGGGAACGGAGAATAGAGAAATATACAAAGTAGTACGCAAGATATTATGGGAAAGAAGGGCAAAGCCCTGAGCTTTGAAGAGAAAGAAATGGCGCCCTTGTATACAGACACTGCCTGTAACAGAGACACTGGTATTGCTACTTGGGAAGGCATGTATAGTCTACTTGAGGAAGAGAATACTAAAGTGATGGAGGTTGCGGCTAATTCTGACTCACATGGTTCTTCTGAGGCATCCATTACAGAGCTAGCTTGTTTGTTCTTACACAGAATAGTGGCGAGGCCCAAAATTCTTCCATACACGGACATGATTAAATGGATACTGGACAACGCTGATATCAGAAATAGACAGTTTAAGACTCAGGGTCAAGGACTCATTGGCTCATTCACTTCACAAGATTTGAGGCTCATGTATCATTTGCCAGAGCCACAGGCGACTTATAACAAACAGTTCATGGAGAAGTTTGCAAAAGAAAATCAAGACCTGGTAGAATGCATCAAAGACTGGTCAAGGAGGGACGAACTGCTAAAAAAGGACAAACATGGTATGTATAGCACTGGTTCTCTCACCTCCCCATATTGCTTTGCTACTGCTATGCTCTGTAGACTTTTTGGGAAGCCAGACATTAACAAATTTTCATCTGAATGGCTACCATTATTGGATGCTGCCACCAATGCTACTGTAGTGGACTGGGCTAAAATATTGTCTGATAACTTAGTCATAGCCATTGTAAATTACCGGTCTAAAAGAATTGTTTCTCAGAGAATCTATCCCCTTTTCTACTTATCTACATATGTGATGGATGCGATCTATTATATTTCAAAGTTTCCTTTGATGGGTTGGAAATGGACGACTCAAGACCCCTTACCCATTCATGTTTATCATAAAGAATTGTGGGATTCTAAGTTCAGTCCATATTTCTACAAGATTTGTCATGGAATCATGCTGCCCATGTACAAAGTGTTGTATGATAAAGATGTTCCAAGGTTTTCTCCTGAAGCAGAGGTAGATATACTCCCTGTTGTGAGATGGTTCGGAGAAGAACTGTTTACATATGTTAGGGTATTCAGAAGTCTTGCTTCCCCTCACGTCTTACTTTTGTATGTTCCTGATAAACTCTTGGCACGAGAAATTTCTTATCAAACTTGTGGAGAAGGAGGTTTGACTAAAGATTTGAAAGACAAAGAGAAGGCTATTTGGCCACAATTTCTTGTGGCCTGTGGGGCCTTTTCACTATTTGATCTAGGCCACGCATTCAAATAAGTAAACAACATAACATGTCTACAGTTGTTCAAATTTCCAGGAAGACCATTCGACCCTTATGATATTGCTAAGCATTTCACTACTACACTCAAAATAAAGGTATTTTCTGGAGAAGAAGATCTTTTTGATGACACATTCCAATAGAAAAGTATGCTTGAAAAAATTATGCATTCGGATCAAATGCGATTCCCTCCAGCAGAATTTCAGCAGTTCAAGATATATAGGGAGAGGAGGTTAGCTAGTATTCCTTTGGAAAAACTACACTTAGAACCCGTAAGGGAACCAACTCCAAGTATTAGTCTTAGTGCAAGTTCAGGCACAGATAGATCTAAAACTAAGTTCAGGAAAGAAACATCTGAACATTCCAAGAGATCAGAAAGTGACCATGGTAAAAGCGAGGGGTCAGTAAAGGATACTGCCCAATCAAAAGAGCTCCCACAGCAATAGGCTTTTACCTCCCCACAAATAGATCCTCCCTCTCTCATCGTTCAGCCACCATCAGTCAGAACTGAGCTAGATAATGAATGGGAGAGCTTCAATGACTTGATCAATCTTGAAGGACAAGGCACAAAGACACCTGTGAGCAATGTACATACAACAAAAGATATAGTCACAGGAACAATTAGCAATGTCTCAGATATGGAACATATTCCTATTACCCCATCCTCTGAACTTATACTCAAGATAGAAGAGATTCCTCCTCTTGATATATTTTATAGTCCACAACACAAGGCAGTAGTGAGAAGACAAAGGAAGAAAAGGAAATTGGAAAACGTGCTCTCTCATGATGCAGAGCAATTAGACGTCCTATGGAAAGATCCTACTACCGATCCCACTGAGAATCTCACCAAATTATCTCAGATCGCAGGAGCATATGCCTCGACAACTATTGATAAAGCATCTGAGGTACAACAACTACTAAAAGAAAAGGAAGACTAGATACAAGTTTTGCAACAATAGTTGCAACAAGCCAATTCCAACAACGAAGCACAGAAACAGCTTGAAAGGCTACAACAGGACTTCCAATGAATGCAGATAGGCTAGCAGAACAGTTTGGTTGAGAGAGGAAAACATTTACAGGATATGCAGGAGATGCACAAGGATGATCCTAAACTTACAAAATTCATCACAGAATCCATTTCCTTGAATGAACTTCTACTACAACAATAGGAAGCATTGAGCCAAAGAATATCACAGTGGAACTTGTATTGTGAAATAAGTGTTAAAATCACTAATCAAGTCGTGGATTTACGACATGATTATTATTTAATTGATAAACGAGTTACTGAATGTTTGGCTTGGCAAGAAACAGAGGAGGGAAAAAGAGCAGGCGCACCAATAATCAACGACAATCACAAAGAAATGCTCTTTAACAAATGAGATGCACAACTCAGGAAAGCAGAGCAAGCAGTAGAAGAAGAAGCCAAAATAGCAAACAATGCTATTGACTGTATAAATGAAAATTTTCATAGAGAAAATCTTATCTCAGAAACCACTCCAGGGTATCTACCGAAAGTACAGCAACTACAAATAGGTTGGAGACAGAAGGCTCAAGAAAAAGCAAAATCAATCCAAAGGTTAACCAAGTTGAATTGGGATTCTTACTGGGCATATTTGGTAAAACCACACAGCCAGTGCATGACTCTCAAATGTATCATCAATTCTGCCGAGAAGATGGCGCCAGCTCTTGCTGATTCTGTTTTCACAGCACAGCTAAGATTTGAAGTTGGTCAGCCGACTCTTCTCAAGCAAATGTTGAATGCTTGCAATTTGAAGGATCAGATACATAAATAGTTAGTTGTTAGTTTTAGATTCAATTTTAGTTTTAATTTTGTTTTATTGTTGCCTGAAATGAGGACGGTCATTTAAACCGCATCCTACATGTTTGAAATAAGTTATTTTTAGATTTAGTTATTAGTATTTAAACCCTTCTCATGCATTTAGAGAAGGGTCCTGAAATTTGTCAAAAACTTATCCCCAGAACATGCACTTTTGTACACTCTGAGGAGGTTTTGATGAATGAATGGAACAAGATTTCTGTATTTAATATCTGCTACTGATGTTGCAATTCTGTACTCTTAGTGGATGTTGGATTAAGAAGAGATAAACCATTATCGCTTGAAGCTCATGAGTAGAACTAGTTATAAATGGTACTTCTATCACTTAACTATTTCTACCTTTGTGTTAAAAGTGATAAATTCATGTTCAGTTGTTTATATATTGATGCGTGAATGCTTGAGTTATCATTTGGCACTTTTGTATGATGATAGCTATTTATTTATGCTTAATGTATGAGTAACTTATTATGCAATATGTTTTTCACAACTGTTTCGTCTAACTTTTTATACAAAGTGATTCATCTTTATTGAATTCTTTTCTCATAACAGTTGAATGATCTTTATTATCGATTGTTATCTGAAATCATTTTAGATCGCATAACAAAAGGATTACACCTCGGGTTAGTGTAGACTTAGATATTTCTGCTTATTAGAATACAATTTGCATGTTATTAGATTAGAGTTAGAATTAGAGCATCTCACTTAGGAACTTTTAGAAAGGAAATATCAATTCTTCACACACACACATAAATTGGGAAACTGGTCCCATATCCCCACTCATACCCACTATACCAAACGGAAAAGGAGCTGCTAACCAAGGTCTGGACCAGGTGGGTATCCCCCTTGTTGTAGACCCTATTTTCGGGGCTTCAACAGAAATATAAACCCAAATGCAAGAAATGACAAGAGAAAAAGTGGATAGAAAACTGTAAATTTTTGTAGTTCATTCTTCCGTCACCAGAAAACCTGAAAAATCTGTCAATCTTAAATCAATGATAATTTTGCTTCCCGTACTTCGTTTGAGTTGATGTTTTTGTTGAAATTGGGTAGCTTGGCCAGAGGAACGCAAATATCTACTCGATTTTGGGAAATTCTACACAGAAAGTAACAAATTTGACAAAAAATGTTGAGTGTCAAAACAAAAAACACTCAATAATGCTCCAAATGCTTATTATAACTAGTTTTTGAAAATGGTGCAACCACTCTGCATCCACTTATGTGGCTGAAATTCTGATCTGAACCGTTGGTCCGCTAATCTTCTGCCCTACAAAAAAAAGGACCAAAATACTAGACGAAAATCACATATCTTACAACCGGAAGATATATATTCTTGAGGAGAATCTAAAAACCATATAGATCTTATAGAAAAACAACCAAGAGCCCCTTGAAAAAAAAATCTCCAAAAGAATACATAACAAAGTTAGGGTTATGAGCAAAAAAACTCAAATATGTAGAATCATGCCTAGATTTGAAGAGAATCCTAATGGCGACTAGATAGAAAGAAAATCTACAAAAAATAATGAGTGCCCAGATAACAAAAAATGAAGATACACTTTGATGGTTAAATTCAAAGAATATTCTAGATCATAGTAGCCATGGCTCCGATACCATGTTAGAATACTAGATCTACCAAACTAGCTATATATCTAAGAAACCAACAATATATCAACATATATATAAGAATAGAAAGAGAACAATGAAAAATAATACAATAAATATATGTGGTTCACCCAATTGGGCTACGTCCACGGGAAGGTTGTCTTCTATTATCTCCAGAAATCTCCTACAATCTTACAAAGAGAGCAACTACAAATAACCCGATACAAATAGAGTATTTTGTGAGCACAAGATAAGATGTGATGGTATCAAAAGATGGTATCTATCTTAGGAGGCTCCGTTGACCCTATTATATACCCTAAGATGTGGAGGAATTACTCTCACATATTAAATTTGGGATAATATAATTCTCCAAAATAACATCTCTTTATATAATAAATGGATACAAGGGTATACTATTCCATAATAAATATGAGATATAATGTATTACTCTTACATAAGATTGTGGAGAAATTCCGACATAATACAAAGACATTATTACCTTCCAAGGAATATAATATATTCCAACAACAAGAACATGAGAGAATAGTTTATATGTGTATTCTTTCTTTGTTGAGTAATATATACTTAGTTTAGTTTGTTATGTGAAAAACTTGTGTGTTCTCCCATTTTCTATGAGGAAAACCTTGGGCTTAGCTCCCTCCTAAGAGGGACCAAGAACATGAGATAACCTTGATACTTGATATTTTGCACATATATAGGACTATCTTAACATTTGGGAGTGAATCATAGGGAGGGGTGGATTGATTCTTTTTTTTGGTTGAGAGTGGAGTGATTACTTTTGATTCTTGTTTTTAGAGGGAGAAGCTACCAAATTCATTTGGTGTAGTTTTGATGGGTGTTGATAGTCCCCATGGTTTTATTTATCAGGAATAAGAAGGGTATTCAAATTAAGTGTGTGGTTGATCCAAAACTTAAGCTTAGTGATGTGCCTCCAAGCCCACCATTTTCATTGCCACAACCACAGAAGTGTCATGATTTTTTGCATTCAGTGGCCTAGTGTTGAAGATAACCAATGGGAGGTTGGCCATGCTTGGCTTTGTGCTGACTTTATAAGCATAGACAATGATCAAGAATGGCCTCTTCTCTTAACTGAATAATGGTGGGTTTTTATTGTTTTTTCTATCAACTTTGGTGCTCACTATAATGTCATTGGTTTTAATGTTGAAGGGAATGTTGAAGGAGAGAAGATATTAGCTCACTATGTCCTTCAATGTTAAAATATGGAATGATTGGGTAACTATGGTGGGCCTCATGACATTTACCTTCACTAAATTATTAAAGGTGACCTACTTATTCAAGAAGCATATAATTGGTTCTCCTCATTTCCATTTCTAATGTTTTTAGAACTTTTAGTGTGAACCAAATTTTATTGTATTTTACAAATATATGATATATTTAATAATTAATGAAAAATCTCCAAAATCATAGGTGAAATAGGTCATGATGATGTGAAATTATAGTTGTAGATCTAGGAAAGGAATTTTCATGTTCAACTTGAGATGGATGGTTGTTCAAATGGTGCGAGACAATGGAGAGTTGGAGAAACTATGGATATGCATATGGGGATTGTTTTCCAATAATTCAAGGGATATCCATGATATAGAATCCCTTTGCAAGTTTTATGCAACATTTCAAGTGCAAATGATTTCCAACAATGTTAGGAAACATGAGTCAGAACTATACCATTCAGAAGAATACATAACAACCTAATGGGGCTCTCATAACCTACAAGATTTAAAAATGGTTACAGATGCTAATGAAGATTGTATTATACAAAGTTTGAAAAAAGTACTCATTAAGGAAGCGAGTTGGAATTGTTAACTCCTACTTGTCTCATATATTAATGTGTCATTTCTCATAATTGCATAAGATTATGATTTGACTTTGTGATGTAGAGAAAAGCTATGCCTGAGTTGTTTCCAAGTCTATAGGGGGTTGTTAGATCTAATTGGGCATGGGAGATTCTCTCCAACTAGTTTCTTCCTAGTTTGGTGTGTGGTTGAAATATTATCTCAACTAGTTGTTGGTATTGTTAAGATAAATTTCCTATCTCAAACCAAAGTTTGATGTATTTATATGTGTACTATTTATTTATTAAACAACATTTACTCAGTTTAGATTGATGTGTGAAAAATGTGTCTATTATCCCATTTTACATCATCAATAACATTACCCTTAAAATGAAACAACTATCTCAATAAGAGAGAACACTTTCATTTAAATTTAAAAGACGTGATATATTTTCCACACAACAACACCCCCACCACTAGTGGGCATGAATAAAACAACTACTATAATTATTCTAGAAACTGTAAGAATGAATACAATAAAAATCCCACACAACATTGATTAGATGACCAACATTAATGAGTAAGGCGATGATGAATGCATGAGAGCACAAATATATATACAATTAAAAGGGTGATAAGTATAACAACAATAATCATGCATAAATTATTTGCTAATAAGTTTAAGTAGTTGAAAGGTGAATGCAAGAAATAGGCCACCTTTTTTTTCAAAGCAACTAGGAATCCATCTGGTCGAAGAATATCTAACTACAAAATAAAAAGAACAATCCAACATTGTTTGGACACAATAATAACACCACTACTAGCAACAATTCTATATACCACAAGAGAAAATGAAATTAAAATCCTATACAACTTCCCTCATAGGGACAACACTGAGACAAAAGGAGAAAATAATATGGGGAAATTCATACGCCTTTTTCAAATTAGGAAATAAGACTCCAAGGAATATTGTAAATATTTCATAAACAACATGAGGGATGAGGGTCATTAACTAGGCAATGTTTTATCATGTGCATTTGTATTGGTGGTTTCAATAAAGAGAAAATCTAAAAGGCATATTGCCCCATATGCCAATGAAGTTGAACTATATAACATGACTATTGGGTATATGTTATACTATTTGCATGATTATTCCCACATGTTATATAATGTGCGATGCGAAACGATTTGGGCAATTTTTGTGTTTTTCTTGAGTGAATTTGACATATGGTTTTGCTAAAAGCAGTTTTATGGTGCATGGTGGTTCTTCCCATGGTTTTGTAGTTTCAATTAAGAAGCTATGGTTGTATTCTAATCCAGCATAAATGGATTGGTGATTCATGGATGTCATGAGAAATATATGTTGTATTGTAACACTATACAAAGGAATATATATTTTGAAAAAACTTGTTAGTTTTATTGGTTTTGGTGTTCTAAGATAAAATACTTTTGTTTACATGTGTGTTTCCGTTACATATTTTCTGTTTTATTAAGAATCTATTTACATCAATTAATTATATAAGGTTAGAACCTACATTTGGTATCAGAGTATTTTTGGCATCAAGGGAATACCTTTGTGGCTAAGGGTTTTGGCTTGGGCCTATGGTAGGCCTTCTTACAGTGGGATATCTACAAAAATGATTCTTGTAGTGAAAAGGAAATGGTGAGTAGTTCAAAGAAGAGATCAATGAATTCAACACGTAGAGTTTTGAGTTGTGGAAGCTCAAAATGAAAGATTTGTTGGTGTATAAAGATTAGTCGATTGCTATGGATCTGGGTATGACACCAATTGTGATGTCAAAAAAATACTTGACCAAGTTGGATCAAAAGGAAAAGAGAATAATACCATTTTGTATCTCAAATTCATTGTTACTGAATGCTTGAAAGGAAACCACAATAAAGGCTTTATGGGACAAGTTAGAGGTATTGGATCATTCTAAGTCTCTAGTGAACAAATTGTTCTTGTGGAAGAAGCCATATAACTTAAGGATGAAGGATGGAGACTTAGTGACAAAGCATATGAAAACCTTTAATATTGTGGTAAGTTAGCTATTATCTATTGATATTGTGGTAATATGGTTGTTGTCATAGGTAGCAATGCAACTACTTTAAGATTTGATGAAATAGTCTCATCCTTTCCTTGTTATTAGAGGAGATGAGATGGAAAAACTTGGAAAGCTAGAACAAAGATTCCTCATTTATAAGAGGATGCTCCCATAATAGAAATAAAAATAAGTCATTCAATAGGAAATTTAGATATAGAGGAATATCTAAATCTCCAAGAAAGTTTGTAAAGATATGTTGGAGATCTGGAAAAAAAGGGCATTGTAAGAAATATTGTAGATCCAAATTTATAATAAAGGGAAGGGATTTAAAGATACTCCTTTTTAGAAGAAAAAAAATCCTCAAATGAAGGAGGGGATGTGTACGTACCTTCTTGAAGTACACATGTAGATCACGAGGCATGAAGGGATGAATTAGGCACATGATTTCATATGTCTCCTCATAGGGAGTGGTTTTGTGAGTATGAAATGGTGGTGATTTTTTCTTAGGATATGAAATAATAAATAGAATCATAGGACGAGGAAAATTCAATTCACAACTCATGGGTGGAAGGATTAGAACATTCCTTGGTGTTATGCATATCGAAACATTAGCTAGGAAATTTATTTCTATAATTAAGATGAGTGATGCAGGTGTAAAAACAATCTTTGAAAATGATATCTACAAGATGGTTCAAGGAACAATGGTATTGTTAAGGGGAGTTTGGATTGGAACTCTTTATATTTTTTGGGAAGCATTATTAGTGCTAACTTAAATAATTCAATTGTTCATAAGAGTGGAATAGAAGAAGGAAAAACTTCTACAACTTCTTGAAAAAAGGCTACGTTATTGATCTAGGTGGATATTGGTGGCCACCCACCTATTCCAATTGGACCCCCATCGTTGTTTCTTTTCAGTTTTCTTAATTGTAGCACAACTTAATTTTTTGGCAGATTTGCGAGTCCTAAACTTCTGGAGTCATTTTGAGGGACTAAAAAATATTTTTAGGGAAAACAGAGAGACCAGAAAAGTCTTGAACCAATATGCTAGATTTCTTTTGCCTCTTCTTTGAGATATTCAAAACAAGGTATTATGATAGACAAACGAAGATCGTATACCAAATTTACAACCCCAGGAAGTTGATGTACCAATTTACCCAACGGGGCCAAAAGTTTTGGCACTTCATCTCTTAGGGTTATATTTTTGGATGTTTAGGGTTTTCCATTGTTTCTCAATAATAAATAGGCCTTTGAGCCTCATTGTAACATAATTCAGAGGCATGCAACCACTACATCTCTTCTCAAAGATAAGATACCATCGCCCTAGCTAGTTTATTTTCATTTATGTATGTAAGAATATTTAAATTCTTTGATATTAATGAAATGAAGTTTTATTTCTGCTACATTTCTGTGTTTATGTGTATATCTATATTTTGTTACATTCCTACATAAGTCTGGATCGATGGTGTTAGAGCGGTTTTCTATTCCTCTTTTTTTCTTTGCATGTCCCCAACAAGGTCAGGATATAAGGAGTTAGGGATCGATGTGGTTGAAAGTTTGCAAGACCACCCTCGCAAACCCCGGCGACCTTCCACGGTGGAAGAAAATAAAGATGAGGGGGAAGGAGATCCTTTCAAAATATTGCTCGAGGAAGCCCTCAAGTGAAAAAGGAATGCAACGATGGATAAATTTTCCCAAATCCTTAAGATGCTACCCACAAGCAATGCATCTTCATCCAACATTCACTTTGGAGGTGCCACTCCTTTTAAGGTACAAGTTAACTTTGACATTCCCATATTTGAAGGACAAATAGATGTATACGCAGTAGATATATGGTTAAATCTATTGGAAGGATATTTTTCAGTTCATGACTTTTCTAACCAGGAAAATATTAATTTTGCACTCCTCAAAGCTGCCCCATATGTCAAGGACTAGTGGGAAACCTATTGTGAACAAAAAGACGAGAGGGAATCCTCACTATTTTCTGCCACACCCACTTGGAATTCTTTCCGAAATGCCATCAAGGAACAATATTACCCTGTTGGGAGCTGTGAATATAAATACATAAATTGGACCATGATGCGGCAGGGAAGGGACCAAGATATGCCAGAGTTCAAAAATGTTTTCCATACCCTTCGCACGAAGCTGGGTATCAAGGATTATGAGCAGAATTTTGTACTCAAGTACTGTGACTATCTACAAAAGTACATCCAAGATGAGATGGAGTTCATGGACATCTCCTCAATTGGTGCCTCCTATCGATACACTGTCAAGATCAAGAAAAAAAAATAAAATAGATACTTTGGATCTATGAATCTGAAGCAAGGGAAAGGTGCCCCCATATCACAGAACAAAGGATAAAGCCAAGTCGGGGCAACCCAAGACAATCTTCCAAAGCCGAAAGAAAAGAACAACACCACGATGGAAAAGAAGGACACAAGGAAATGGTGTGAGTTCCATAAGAGCCTCGCTCACAACATAAGTCAGTGTCGAGCCAAGCAGTCACTGGTGGCTGAGATGAAGGCTTCTAAATTAGATGCATATTTTGAATCTAAGTCAGAAACCGAAAAGGGGAATGATAAAGGGAAACAAATTTTCGATGTGGAGCCTAGTGCCACTGTTACCACCACCAAGATCCAGAAGGATGAGCCCAAAGAACCAGAGGAGCAAGAGAAACTCTTCTAATCACAGATGTAGGTGAAGGGTTCTCCGCTTTAGTTCATTTTCAACAGTGGGAGCCAAAAGAACCGTATTTCAGCAAAGGTCGTGAAGTGGTTGGGCCTCCCGACCACAAAACAGTCACAACCGTACACCATCGGGTGGCTTCACCAAGGGTGATATCTTCGCGTCAGACAACGGTTCCACCTTCCCTAAAGCATCAAGCCCTTCACATATGAGGTATTGTTTGATGTTACCCCTCTTGAAGTTTGAAATGTTTTATTAGGCCAACCATACTTGTGGAAGCGACATGATGTGTATGAGTCTAGGCCTCACATTATTATTATTAATTTGGGAAATAAGTTGTACAGGTGATTCAAAATGGATCATTATAATGTTTTTCATCCATCTCGATTCATTTAGAGTGGAAAAAGTGGAGGAATCAACTCATGGGATCGTTTTCACTAGCGAGACCCAGTTTGGAAAAACAAGGTCTAAAATGTTTCAGAAGACTTTTGAGGCATAAAACAATTTTTTTGGGGATAAGACTTTGCCACCAAGGAACTAAATCTTTTCATGCTATTCTACACACAAAAAATTTCCAATGACACAAGAATCACGTCAATCAGAGTTCGTATGCAAAAGTTATGCCACTCAGAAATTGACCTTCTTGTTTTCTCTCCTATAGTTTGAGAGGATGCCGTGGAAGCCCCCATTATTCATTGAAAAGAACCTAGCCACATGTTTTTAATGCAAAAGACTCTAGATGAGTCTATTTTGTAACTCTAGTTAAGACTTGATGTAGTCAAAATTAACCACTAGTAGGCTATCAGGTTGGTTTATAACCGGGCCACTAGGGGGAAGAGGCATTCCATTCTTTCGAGAGAATTTTGTGATCCGAGTTGAATAATTATATTTTTTTTCATCCATATCGATGCATTTAGAGTGAAAGAAGTGGAGGAATCAGCTCACGGGACCATTTTTACTGGCGGGACCCAATTTGGAAAAATGGGGTCTAAAACCTTCACCACAACTTTTCATTCTATTCTACATACAAAAATATTTCCAACGATGTAAGGATCACATCAATCAGAGTCCGTATGAAAAATTTATGCCACTTATAAGTTGACCTTCCTGTTTTCACTACTATAGTTCATGATGATGTCACGCCAGTCCGCATTATTCATGGGAAAGGGGCTAGCCACATGTTTGTGATGTAAAAGACTCTAGAAGAGTCTATTTTGAAACTTTCACTCCTATAGTTTGGGAGGATGCTGCGTCATCCCCAATTATTCATAGAAAATAGGCTAGCCACGTGTTTGTGATGTAAATGACTCTAGAAGAGTCCATTTTATAACTCTAGCTAAGGGTTGATGTAGTGAAAATTAACCGCTAGTAGGCTATCGAGATGTGTTATATCGGGGCCATTAGGGGGAAGAAGCATTACATTATTTCGAGAGAATTTTGTGATCCGATTGGATCATTATATTATTTTTCATCCATCTCGATGCATGTAGAGTGAAAAAGTTGAGGAATCAACTCATGGGACCATTTTTACTAGCGGGACCTAGTTTGGAAAGACAGGGTCTGAAACATTTCATGAGCGTTTTGAGGCATCAAATAATTTCTTAAGGTAAAAAAGTTCCACCAAAGTACTGCACATGTTCTTTCTACTCCACAGACAAAAAGCTTTCCAACGACACAAGAATCAAGTCAATCAGAGTCTGTATGCAAAAGTTATGCCACTCAGAAGTTGACCTTCCTGTTTTCACTCTTATAGTTCGGGAGGATACCGTGTTAGCCCCAATTATTCATGGAAAATGGGCTAGTCACATGGTTGTGATGTAAGAGACTCTATAAGAGTTTATTATGTACCTCTAGTTAAGAGTTGATGTAGTCAAAATTAACCACTAGTAGGCTATCGACTATGTAATAATCAGGCCACTAGGGGGAGAGGAATTTCATTCTTTCGAGAGAATTTTGTGATTCGAAGTGGATATTATATTATTTTTCATCCATATCGATGCAATTATAATTGAAAAAGTGAAGGAATCATCTCACGGGACCATTTTTACTTGCGAGACCTTGTTTGGAAAAATGGGGTCTAAAACCTTCTCGGAGCATTTTGAGGCAACAAATGACGTTTTCTGGGGGTAAAATTTTCGCCAAAGTTCTACCTTTGTTGATTCTATTATATACACAAAGAGCTTTCCAACGGCGTAATAATCACGTCAATCAAATTCGATATGCAAAATTCATGCCACTCAGAAGTTAACCTTCATGTTTTCACTCCTATAGTTCACGAGGATGCCATGTCAGCCCCAATTATTCATGGAAAAGGGGCTAGCCATGTGTTTGTGATGCAAAAGACTCTAGAAGAGTATATTTTGTAACTCTAGTTAAAGGTTGATGTACTCAAAATTAACGACTAGTAGACTATCGGGTTGTGTTAGAACCGGGCCACTAGGGGAAATAGGCATTCCATTCTTTCAAGAGAATTTTGCGATTTGAATTGGATCATTATAATGTTTCTCATCCATCTCAGAAAAAGAGGAGGAATAAGCTCACGGAACTATTTTTATTGGTGGGACCCAGTTTGGTAAAACAGGTCTGAAACTTTCCGAGAGAATTTTGAGGTATCAAATGATGATTTTTGGGGGTAAAAATTACTGCTGGGGTGTCGTACTTTTTCACATTATTTTACACACAAAAATCTTTCCAACGGTGCAAGAATCCCGTCAATTGGAGTTCGTATGCAAAATTTATGCCACTCAGAAGTTGACCTTCATGTTTTCACTCCTATAGTTCGGGAGCATGCCGCCTCAGCCCCCATTATTCATGTAAAAGGGGCTAGCCACATGTTTGCGATGTAAAAGGCTCTAGAAGAGTTTATTTTGTAACTCTAGTTAAGAGTTTATGTATTCAAAATTAACCACTAGTAGGCTATCGGACTGTGTTATAACTAGGTCACTAGGGGGACAAGGTATTCCATTGTTTTGTGAGAATTTTTGGATCCAAAGTAGATCAATATATTGTTTTTCATCCATCTCGATGCATTTAGAGTGAAAAAATGGAGGAATAAGCTCACAAGACCATTTTTATTGGCGTGACTCAGTTTGGAAAAATAAAGTCTGGAACATTTCGGGATCATTTTTAGGCATCAAATGACGTACTTAGGGGTAAAAATTCACCGCAAACTTTCCACACCCTTTCATGTTATTCTACACAAAAACGCTTTCCAACGACTCAAGAATCACGTCAATCAGAGTTCATATGGAATGGTTATGCCACTCAGAAGTTGACCTTCCTATTTTCACCTCTATAGTTCATGAGGATGTCGCATGAGACCCCATTATTTGTGGAAAAGGGGCTAGCGATGTGTTTGTGATGTAAAATACTCTAGAAGAGTCTATTTTGTAACTCTAGCTAAGAGTTGATGTAGTCAAAATTAACCACTAGTAGGCTATCGGGCTGTGTTATAACCAGACTACTATGCGGAAGAGGCATTCCATTCTTTTGAGAGCATTTTGTGATCCGAATTGGATCATTATAATGTTTTTCATCCATCTCAATGCTTTTAGAGTGGAAAAAGTGGAGGAAAAAGCTCATAGGACCATTTTTACTAGCGAGACCAAGTTTGGAAAAACAAGGTCTGAAACATTCCGGGAGCATTTTGAGGCATCAAATGATGTTTTTTGGGGGTGAAACGTTTCCACAAAAATTTCATACTTTATTATTCTATTCTACACACAAAAATATTTCCAACGGCGTACGAACCACATCAATCAGAGTTCGTATGCAAAATTTATGCCACTCAAAATTTGACCTTCCTGTTTTCACTCCTATAGAGGATGCCGCGTTCGACCCCATTATTCATGGAAAAGGGGATATTCATGTGTTTGTGATTTAAAACACTCTATAATAGTCTATTTTGTATCTCTAGTTAAGAGTTGATGTAGTCAAAATTAACCACTAGTAAGATATTGGGTTGTGTTATAATCGGGCCACGAGGAGGAAGACGCATTCCATTCTTTCAAGAGAATTTTGTGATCCGAATTGGATAATTATATTTTTTTTCATTCATCTCAATGCATTTAGAGTGGAAAAAGTGGAGGAATAAGCTCACGAGACTGTTTTTAATAGCAGGACCAAGTTGGACGAAACAAGGTTTGAAACCTTTTAGGAGTGTTTTGCACAATCAAATGACATTTGTTGGGGTAAAAATTTACCGCCAAGGCGTTGCACCTTTTCATACTATTTTAAACACAAAAAAAATTATAACAGTGTAATAATCATGTCAATCGAAGTTTGTATGCAAAAGTTATGCCACTCAAAAGTTGACATTCCTATTTTCACACCTATAGTTCGAGTATTTTGCGTCAGCCCCCATTATTAATAGAAAAGGGGCTAGGTACATGTTTGTGATGTAAAAGACTCTAGAAGAGTCTATTTTGTAACTTTAGTTAAGAGTTGATGTAGTCAAAATTCACCACTAGTAGGCTATCGGGCTGTGTTATAACCAGGCCACTAGGAGGAAGAGCCATTCCATTCTTTCGAGAGCATTTTGTGATCCAAATTGGATCATTATATTGATTATCATTGATATCTATGCATTTAGAGTGGAAAAAGTGGAGGAATCAACCCACGGGACTATTTCTATTAGCGGGACCCAGTTTGGAAAAACAGGGTCTAAAACCTTCCGAGAGCATTTGAGGCATCAAATGACATTTTTTGGGAGTAAAAATTTGCCGAAAATTTCATGCTATTCTACACACAAAAGGATTTCCAATGGAACAAGAATCACATCAATCAGATTCCGTATGAAAAAGTTCTGCCACTCAGAATTTGACCTTCCTATTTTCACTCCTATAGTTTAGGAGGATGTCGCGTCATCCCCCATTATTCATGGAAAATGTGCTAGCCACGTGTTTGTGATGTAAATGACTCTAGAAGAGTATATTTTATAACTCTAGTTAAGGGTTGATGTAGTCAAAATTAACCACTAGCTCGCTATCGTGTTGTGTTATAACCGAGCCACTAATGGGAAGAAGCATTCCATTCTTTTGAGAGCATTTTGTGATCCGAATTTGATCATTATATTGTTTTTCATCCATCTCAATGCATTTAGAGTGGAAAAAGTGGAGGAAGTAGATCACATGATTGTTTTTACTGGCGGGACACAGTTTGGAAAAACGATGTCTGAAACCTTTTGGGAGCATTTTGAGGCATCAAACAACGTTTTTTTGGGGAAAAGTTTACCGCTGAAGTGCCATGCTTTTTAATGCTATTCTACAAAAAAAAATAAAAAAACCAACGATGTAAGAATCACATCAATCGGAGTCCGTATGCAAAAGTTATGTTACTCAAAAGTTGACCTTCCCATTTTCACTCCTTTTTTTCAGGAGGATGTTGCGTCAGCCCCCATTATTCATGGAAAAGGGGCTAGCCACGTGTTTTTGATGTAAAAGAATCTAGAAGAGTCTATTTTTAACTCTAGTTAAGAGTTGATGTAGTCAAAATTAACCTCTAGTAGGCTATCGAGTTGTCTTGTAATTGGGCCAGTAGAGGGAAAAGACATTCCATTCTTTCAAAATAATTTAGTGATCCGAATTGGATCATATATTGTTTTTTGTCCATCTCGAAGCATTTAGAGTGGAAAAGGTTGAGGAATCAACTCATGGGACCGTTTTTACTAGTGGGACAGAGATTGGCAAAACGACATTTGAAACCTCCTAGGAGCATTTTGAGGCATCAAACGATGTTTTCTGGTGGTAAGACTTTATCTCCAAAGTGTTGTTCCTTTTCATGCTATTATAGACACAAAAAATTTTCCAACGACGTAAGAATCGCGTCAATCGGAGTCCATATGCACAAGTTATGCCACTCAAAAATTGACCTTCTTGTTTTACCTCCTATAGTCAGGGAGGATGCCGTATCAGCCCCCATTATTCATGGAAAATGGGCTAGCCACGTGTTTGAGATGTAAAGACTCGCGAAGATTCTATTTTGTAACTTTAGTTAAGAGTTGATGTAGTCAAAATTAACTACTAGTAGGCTATTAGGCTGTGTTATAACTGGGCCACCAGGGGGAAGAGGCATTCCATTCTTTTGAGAGAATTTGGTGATCCGAATTGGATCACTATATTGTTTTTCATCCATATTGATAAATTTAGAGTGGAAAAAGTGGAGGAATCAGCTCACGGGACCATTTTTAATGGCGGGACCCACTTTGGCAAAATGGGGTCTGAAACCTTCCGGGAGAATTTTGAGGCATCAAACGATTTTTGGGGGTAAATATTTGCTGCCATAGCACCACACACTTTCATGCTATTCTACACACAAAAATATTTCCAATGACGCAAGAATCTCATCAACTGGAATCCGTATGCAAAAGGTATGCCAATCAAAGTTGACCTTCCCGTTTTCACTCTTATAGTTTAGGAGGATGCCGCGTCAGCCCCCATTTTTCATTGAAAAGGGACTAGCCACATGTTTGTGATGTAAAAGACTCTAGAAGAGTTTATTTTGTAACTCTAGTTAAGAGTTGATGTAGTCAAAATAAACCACTAGTAGGCTATCAGGCTGTGTTATAACTAGGCCACTATGGGGAAGAGGCATTCCATTCTTTTGAGAGAATTTTGTGATCCGAATTTGATCATTATTGTTTTTCATCCACCTTGATGAATTTAGTGTGGAAAAAGTGGAGGAATCAACTCACAGGACCGTTTTTACTGGCGTGACCGAGTTTGGAAAAACAGGGTCGGAATCCTTCCTAGAGCGTTTTGAGGCACCAAACGATGTTTTTTTGGGGTAAAACTTTTCCCCCAAAACATCACCATTTTTCTTGCTATTCAAAACACAAAAATATTTCCAACGGTAGAAGAATCACTTCAATCAAAGTCCGTATGCAAAAGTTATTCCAACTCATAAGTTGACCTTCCTATTTTCACTCTTATAGTTCGGGAGGATGCCGCATTAGCCCCCATTATTCATGGAAAAATTTCTAGGCATGTGTTTGTGATGTAAAAGACTCTATAAGAGTCTATTTTGTAACTTTAGTTAGGAGTTGATGTATTCAAAATAACCACTAGTAGGCTATTGGGTTGTGATATAACCGCACCACTAGGTGAAAGAGAAATTCCATTCTTTCGAGAGAATTTTGTGATCTGAATTGGATCATTATACTATTTTTCATCCATCTTGATGCATTTAGAGTGGAAAAAGTGGATAAATTAGCTCACGAGACCGTTTTTACTAGTGATGAGCCCCAAATTTGGTAACATTTTGGGCTCATTTGGCCTACTTACCCTTGCTCAACCCTTCATTTTTTATCACTTATGCATCATTTTTTAGTATATTCATGTTATTTGTAGGAAGGAGGGCAGTCACTATTCCTAGGTGGCTAATACATGTTTATTTCAGGTTTTTCGACACTAAATGGAGCAAAACCACGCAGATGAAGGCAAGGATTGATCCGGATTTAAACAGGAACGCAACAAATTACAGAGATAACCATATACACAAAGATGCAGCGGAAATAATACTTCATTCCATTAATGGAAAATACTGAAATATGCTTACAAACAGAAATGGAAATAAACTAGCTAGGGCGATGGTAGCTTATCTCTGAGAAGAGATGTGATGGCTACATGCCTCTGAACTGTGTTACAATGAGGCTCGAAGGCCTATTTATTGTTGAGAAACAATGGAAAAACCCTTAACATTCCAAAACCTAACCCTAGGAGATGAAACGCCAAACTGTGGGCCCCGTTTGGGGGTAAGTTGGTACATCAACTTCCCGGGGTCGTAACTTTGGCATATGATCTCTGTTTGACGCGTACAATAGCTCATTAGAAAGATCTATCCGAGCACTATCATTGTTGGAACGGGCAACACGAGTCCATTCCATGGACTCGTGTTGCCCCTGGATTCCCCAAAAAACGTCGTTTAGGGCCTCAAAACGGCTCCGGAAGTTCAGGACCTGAAAAACTGCTAAAAATAGTAAGTTGTGCTACAATTAAGGAAACTGAAAATGCTGAGAAAGACAATGGTGGGGGTCTAGGTGGACTTGGCAGGTGGCCACCAATATCCACCTGGATCATTCCTCCCCCCTTAGGAAGCAATGGTCCCCATTGCGTTGAGCTCCTCCATGAGATGAGGAAACTTCTGCTGAACTTGTTCCCTGGTGAGCCACTTGCCCTGCTGAAGGAGTTGGCCCGCTTTGACAACTCGATACAGTTGGATATTCTGTTGGCGAGTGTTCTTGATCTGTGTGTCCATGATCCGATCAGTTGCAGCTTGTTCCATGCAATCTGGATTTAATTCTGTGGGTTTGAGCTGTTTTGCAATGTCGGATGTGTCTAGCAATGGTGGAAAGTATGGCCGAAGGCGGTCCACATTGAATACTGGGTGCAGGCCAAGGAATGGGGGAATGCTGAGCTCAAATGCATTGTCTCCCATAGCCTTAGTAATGGTGTAAGGACCATATCGGAGTGGTCTCAATTTCCGATAGGCTCCAGTAAGGCGTTCCTTTTGCAAATGCAACCAGACTTTGTCGCCCACCTGAAACTTGTGTGGCACCCGATGTTGATCATGTCGCTGCTTGTACTTGGCATTTGATTTCTCAAGAATGTCATGGACCTGCTGGCGAATATGTTGGATGCGCTCAATGAAGCTGGTGGCCTTATCTGTTTCGGACTGGACATGAGCTGAATTCATGTGAGTAGCTGCAAGTGGCATGGCCACATCAATGGGGCATAGTGGCTGGAATCCCAAACCCACCTGAAAAGGGCTATGGCCAGTGGAGCTGTGAAGAGCTCGGTTGTAGCTGTGTTGAACGTAGGGGAGGCTCTCGTCCCATGTGCGTGGATGCTTTGAGTTATACATGCGCAGAATGTGCACAATCATCCTATTGACAACCTCTGTCTGGCCATCAGTTTGAGGATGGAAGGCTGTGGACTTCGTGAGTTTGGTGTCCAGCATTGACCAGAGACTGGACCAAAAGGTGCTGAGAAACCGACTGTCCCGATCTGAGATGATAGACTGTGGGATCCCAAAGTGCACCCACACTCGTTCAAAGAAGAGTTTAGCAGTGGCTTCTGCTGTGATATTCTTCTTGCAGGCCATCATAATGGCCATCTTTGAGAACCTGTCGACGACCACAAAAACATAGTCATTTCCATGCTTAGTGGAAGGAAGGCCTGACATGTAATCCATGGAGATGGATTCCCAAGGTCGACTAGGGGTAGGCAACGGGGTATAGAGGCCTTGCTTCTTAATGGTCGGTTTGGCAATGGCACAGGCAGTACATGATCGGATGTACTTCCCAACATCCTGTCGAAGATTCGGCCAATAGAAATAGTTTTGCAGTACTGCCACTGTTTTCTCAACCCCGAAATGCCCAGCAGCCCGACTGTAGTGTGCTTCCAAAATCATCTTGGCATGCTCGCTTGAAGGAACACAAAGGTGACCGAGGTGGCATAATAGGGCATCTTGGAGGTGAAAATCTGCAACCTGCCGACCCTCCAAGAGTGTCTGGTATGTGTGGCCGAATTCTGGGTCGCTTTTGTAGAGAAGTGGCCAATCAGAAGTCTCGTGCCTGCAAGAGTTGAGCACGGTGGTTAGCGCCATGATCGGTGGTCGACTGAGGCAATCTGCAACATTATTGGTGCTACCCTTTTTATACTTGATATTCAAGTGAAACTGTTGCAGGTATGTAGACCACTTCTGATGGCGATCATTCTGCAATTTCCCTTGGGTCTGTATGAACTGCAGAGGTCGGTGGTCTGTGTGGATGACCGTTTCCTTCCCCAAAATGTAATGCTTCCATTGTCGGCAGGCCTGTACAATGGAATACATCTCTTTATCATAAGTGGGGTACTTCCGGACTGTGTCTGAAAGTGTTTTACTGTGATATGCCACTGGATGTCCATGTTGAGTAAGGACTGCCCCAATAGCATAGTCAGAGGCATCTGTCTCGACCTCAAATGGTTGTTGTAAATCTGGTAACGCGAGCACTGGTGCCGTGCAGAGGCGATCCTTCAACTCCCTGAATGCCTTCTGTTGAGATTCAGACCAAAAGAATTTTGCTTTCGCCCCGCCCTTGGTGACTTGACTCAAGGGCCAAGAAATATGAGAAAATCCCAACACAAACCTGCGGTAGAAGTTGGCAAGACCTAGAAAGCTGCGGAGCTCTGTTAGAGTGGTTGGAGAGGGCCAATCCCGAATGACTTGGACCTTGGCTGGATCGACATGCACCCCCTGTTCATCAATGATGTATCCCAGATACTGAACCTCGGTCATGCCAAAAGTGCATTTCTCCAAATTGGCACATAGCTTGTGTTGCCGCAGTGTTTGGAGAACCTGTCGGATGTGTTGGAGGTGCTCTTCCCAACTCTGGCTGAAGATCAGAATGTCATCCAAGTATAATACTACAAAGGAGTTGGTGAATGGCCGCAAGATGTCATCCATTAGCCTCATAAAGGTTGCAGGAGCATTCGTCAATCCGAAAGGCATGACCAACCATTCGAAGAGGCCCTCCTTGGATTTGAAGGCAGTCTTCCACACATCTGAGGGTTCAATTGGTACCTGGTGATATCCTGACTTCAGATCGATCTTGCTGAAATATTTCGCCCCCTTTAGTTGGTCTAGGAGGTCATCAATCCGCGGGATCGGGTACCTATTACGGACAGTGATCTTGTTCAGCGCCCGATAGTCAATACAGAGTCTCCACGTCCCATCCTTCTTCTGTACCAACACTATCGGGCTCCCACAGGGCGAAGAACTCGGACGGATGTGACCTTTCTGCAGGAGCTCCTGAATCTGCCTCTTGATTTCATTGTTCTCCAGAATGGAGCGCCGATAAATTGGTCCATTGGGTAGCGGCGCACCTGGGGTCAGATCGATGGAGTGTTTGACTTGACAGTGCAGAGGAACCCCTGCCGGGGAGGTGAAGATGTCTTCGTACTCCTCCACAATCTTGTCCATCTGTAGCTGCCGTGCAGAGGGACCCCGTTTGGAGGCCGCGACCACTGTCTTCTTCTTCCCTTGAGGGCGTATCATCAGGAAAACAAATTTCCTGGTTTTGGAAATGATCTTACTGCATTGTTTTGCAGTAATCAAAGAGATGGCGGCAGGTGGTGCTACCTCTGGTATCCTGAACAACTTATTTCCCAATGTAATAATAACAGCACGGGGCCTTGATTCATACACAGCATGTCGCTTCCACAAGTATGGTTGTCCTAGTAATACGTCACAAACTTCAAGGGGAGCAATGTCACACAATACCTCATCCGTGAAGGGCTTGATGTTGTATGGAAGATGACACTGCTGGCTCACGCGAAGATCTCGCCCTTGGTGAAGCCACCCAATGGTGTATGGTTGTGGATGTGCTGTGGTCGGTAAGCCCAACCGCTTCACGACCTCTGCCGAAATGAGGTTCTTTTGACTCCCGCTATCAACAATGAACTGTATCGGGGAGCCCTTTACCCACATCTGGGAGTGGAAGAGACGCTCCTCCTCCTCTGGATCTTCGGGTTCATTTTTCTGGATCTTTGCGGTAGCAACAGTGGCGCTGGGATCCGCATCAATGATCTGCTTCCCTTTTTCATACCCCTTATCGGGTTCTGACTCAGAGTCGGAACATGCATCTGATTCTGAAACCTTTAGCTCAGCCACCAGTGACTGCTTGGCCCGACACTCACTTGTGTTGTGAGTGGAGCTCTTATGGAACTCGCACCATTTTCCAGTGTCCTTTCTCGGCTTCGCGGCGTTGCTCTTTGCTTGCAGCTTCGGCTGGTTGTCTTGGGCTGTCCCGCCTTGGCTTTGTCCTTTGTTATGTGGTTTAGGGGCACCTTTCCCCTGCTTTGGATTCGCAGATCCAAAGTCTCGCTTCTTTTGTTTAAACTTCTGCTCGACCTTGACGGCATACCGGTATGCTGCGCCGAGCGAGGGGATGTTTAGGAACTGTATTTCTTCTGGATGTACTTGTGCAGGCAGCCACGGTATTTGAGTATCAAATGTTGCTCCGAATCCTTGATACCCAACTTTGTGCGAAGGGTATGGAAAAGATTGGTGAACTCCGGCACGTCTTGGTCCCTTCCCTGCCGCAGCGTGGTCCACTTTATGTATTCATCCTCATAGCTTCCGACAGGGTAGTACTGCTCCTTGATGGCATCCCGGAACGAATCCCAGGTGGGTGCGGCTGAAAATAGTGAGCCAGTACTTCCATCCTTCTGCTCGCAGTAGGTTTCCCACCAGTCCTTGACGTGGGGGGCTGCTTTGAGAAGAGCAAAAACAATCTTTTCCCGACTCGAAAATTCATGAACAGAAAAATAACCCTCTAGCAGATTTAACCATTTATCTACGGCATCGGCGTCTATCTGACCCTCGAATATGGGGATTTCAAAATTAACTTGTACCTTAAAGGGTCTGGCGTTTCCAGAGGAGCTGCTGGAAGCCGATGCGCCGCTTCTGGGTAGCCGCTGAAGGATCTGCGCAAAGCTGTCCATCATCGCGTTCCGTTGTCGCTCGAGCGCTTCTTTGAGCAAGATTTTGATGGGATCTCCTGCCCCCTCGTCTTTCTTCTCGTCTGCCATGGGAGGCCGTCGGGATTTGCGAGGCTGGTCTTGCAAAGGTTCAACCAGTTCAAGCCCTAACTCCTTATATCCCGACCTTGTTGGGGACATGCAAAGAAAAACAGAGAAAAAGCAGACCGCTCTGATACCACTGATCCGGATTTAAACAGGAACGCAACAAATTACAGAGATAACCATATACACAAAGATGCAGCGGAAATAATACTTCATTCCATTAATGGAAAATACTGAAATATGCTTACAAACAGAAATGGAAATAAACTAGCTAGGGCGATGGTAGCTTATCTCTGAGAAGAGATGTGATGGCTACATGCCTCTGAACTGTGTTACAATGAGGCTCGAAGGCCTATTTATTGTTGAGAAACAATAGAAAAACCCTTAACATTCCAAAACCTAACCCTAGGAGATGAAAAGCCAAACTGTGGGCCCCGTTTGGGGGTAAGTTGGTACATCAACTTCCCGGGGTCGTAACTTTGGCATATGATCTCCGTTTGACGCATACAATAGCTCATTGGAATGGACTCGTGTTGCCCTCGGATTCCCCAAAAAACGTCGTTTAGGGCCTCAAAACGGCTCCGGAAGTTCAGGACCCGAAAAACTGCTAAAAATAGTAAGTTGTGCTACAATTAAGGAAACTGAAAATGCTGAGAAAGACAATGGTGGGGGTCCAGGTGGACTTGGCAGGTGGCCACCAATATCCACCTGGATCAAGGATACAACCAAGGTGGCATTGCGGTTTTGTAGGAAGGTTGTCCACAGCCTTGAATGACCTTCTTCGTGATCTCCACCCACAACTCCAAGCTCCAACAACTATCACCACCGAGCTAGAAGGCAGCCAATGGATTCTAAGGGAACAACAGTTTACTTTTAGTTGGTCAGCCAAGCCCCACTAATTTAGGAGGCCAGTTTGGCCCTCATAATGTATAAATATTGAGGTTGTAGCCTTCGATGGGAACTGTTTTGAACCTTTGTTGTAGATTCTGAATTACGATCTATAGCTCTGTTTTGCTTTTTGTAAGCCATTTTTGGCATGTTATGAGACTAATGACTATTATCTTTTAATAAAAGGCAGGCAGATTCGATTTCAATTCTGAGTTCTTAGAGGAGCTATAGCTCTCAGGGTTGGGCCCAACCTGAGAGCAATAGGCCTCCTTTCTTTGTATTGTTACCTTTATTTCTTTCAACATTATATTTCTTTGCCTTTACATGCATTTGGAAACACAGTTTGCTGAGTTGAATTTCTTGATGTGATTAAGTAGGTTAGTTTTATGGATAAAGTGCTTTCAGTAGTTTAAATTAGAGTAAGGGGATTAGAGTTCATCAGAGCTCCAAAAAAGGGTTGATTGCACACTCACTTCCACCTCTGTTTAGAGATTGGGAGTGCAGACCGTGCCAACTACCAAAAACACAGTTTTACATGTTCATGCAAGCTTTAACGTAATATTTCCATTTGTAGTAGTGTCCATGCATTTGGATCTTGAGCAATAACTCTTTGTTTCAGCACCATGCACGATTTTCCCTTAAAAACGACATTGATGTTCTTTGGTTTCTAATAAAACAGTTAGAGTAGGTTGATGACATTTCAGTTATACGCAGGACAGGGGTGATTTGTTTCATTTACACTGCACAACACCACTCCATCGTTTCCTTATCCTTCTAAGCCGTGCCTAGGCCCTCTACTCATCTCCCAGTTAGATCCTTTGCCTCCCAACTCTTCTATCATCCACGTTGCCTTATCTTTTCGGCCGTCCATTGCCTCTACCCTCCTCTAGACCAACCAGCTTTACACACCCCCTCTCCATCTCATCTCTCTGTCGATAAGCCATCACAAGCTCCCCTCTCATCCTCCCTATCCACCCATACAGCTCATCCACTCATCCATCACCCAAAAATCCTATTGCAGAACATCCTGTAGAAATTAGCAGACTTCCTGTAGAAATCCTGAACTTCCTGTAGAACCCCCTGCAGACATCCTGTAGAAGCTTGCAAACACAGTTGCCAGGCATCTGAACTTTTTGAACTCCTGTGGAATGATGTTAGGGACCCCTTAGACCCTCTCAGAGTCCTCCTGAACTTTTCCAAGCCTTCCTCCCCTTGATCTACCCCTGCACAGTCAAGACCCAGTAGGAAGCACAGTCACAATAACTCCAACCACTTGAGCAAAAATACAAAAACTTGTTCTCTTCAGATGAAAGTAGTTTAGACACATGCATCTCATCTCAATAGAAGTAATGGCATCACTTTTAGAAGTTGCATTCCCACCATTGCATCGTAAGGATTAAGCTGGTAAAATTAGGGTTTACTAGGGTTTCCATGTTTTGTTGGCTTTCAGTTCATTCTTCCAAAGTAGGTTAATCTCCTTTGAGATAGCTTTCGTTCAGCACTTAAAAATCTTCTTCTGAGAACATATAGAAGTTGGCTTGAGCCCTAGCGGACTTGTGCCAGCTGACCAAGTGACAGCTGCGACAAGAGCTAGTACTTGTGCATACAGCACCGTCGCTTCCAAGTTTGTTACGAACTACCGGGTTGATAAAATTAGAGAAGGAAGCTCCAGGAGTTGTAGCATTATTGCTACAATACTGGAGCCCACCATCTTTTTGGCGCCGTTGCCGGGGAAGAGTCAGAGTATTAGTAATTGTTGCTTTTCTTCTATTTTCCTACTCTCGCCTTCTGCCAAGTAGTTTATTCCATTTCCATTCTGCAACAGTAGCATAGACATTTCCTGCTTTCATAGATTAACATTTCCATTCCGCAATTTCAATTTTGCAAGCATAGATTAGCATTTCAATTCTGCAAGCGTAGACTAGCATTTCCATTCTTGCAATTCCATTTGAGCAAAGTAGATTAGTTCTTTCCTGCTTTCATTTCAATTCTGCATTTTCATTTCAGCAAGATAGTTAGTTGTAGATCAATTTGTTTCAGTTTTTGTAGGTACCAGAAAAAAAAACAAAAGCAATAAAAATTCTTTCCATTTCATGCCTCGTACGAACCGAGATAAAACAGGCAAATTCTTACCCAACACCCCCACTACATCACTGAGTCACCCTTCTCTCTTCTTCGGTGACAGTGATCCAAAAGAACCTATAGGTGAACCTCCTGAGATATACGAAGATCCTATAGCAGAAGAAGAATTAGAGACCATTCCATCTGAAGCTATGGCTGACAATAGAGGAGAAGATGAGAGAATAGAAGGTGCCTTCCCCATCCAAGAGACCAATGGAGAAATGAAAATGAAGAACATTAGCCCCTCCTCTTTACCTCACTTCCATGGACTGACTACTGAAGATCCTGATACCTTCCTGTTTGAGTTTGCTGTCCTTTGTTGAACCTATGACTATACTGAAGATGAGCAGAAGCTGAAACTCTTCCCTTCAACTCTTAAGGATGCAGCATTACGCTGGTTCATGGGCTTACCTGGGAACAGTATCACCACTTGGGCTCAGATGCAGCAAGCTTTCAACACTAAATACCGGGACTACTGTAGGTCCAAGGAAACCAAGGGAGAAATCTTTCGGATGACCATGGGAAATGATGAGTCCTTAGAGGATTATGAGGAAAGGTTCCAACTTAGCTATAAACGGGCCAGGTGCACACTTGACCCTGAATCCCTCAAGTTGGTCCTGCTCCGAGGAGTCCCTGAAGACCTCTTAGATACCCTTCACATGTTAGCTGGAGGAGATATTTACCAACTGCCTTATGAGGACATAAAGACTGTGTTTAGAAACCACTCTAGGGCAGCCCAGAAACGAGGTAGAGGAAACATCCTCTCAGCTAGTATTCCTTTCTCCAAACATGAGTTTGCAAATCAATTATAGGATCTCAAAAGTGAGGTGAGACAGACCATTGCCATGCAACTTGATACATTCAGGATCCAGCAGAAGAAGGAAGAAGCTGAGAGGGCTTTGGCTATCTTCTGCCCTAGGTGTACAAGGAGACACCCTAAGAACGAATGCCCATTGCATTCGATTGAAGTATGTTTCATTTGTGAGGAGGACCATTCCACAAATCAATGTCCAACCTTACCTGGGCTTAAAGCCATGTATCAAGGGACAGAAGCCCCCACCGAACCTCTCTATTTCCTCAACCAAAGGAGGCCACAAGGACCTAGACCTTACCAGCAGGGGACGCATGTGGCACCCTAAGCTTATTACAGCCCCAACCAATCTACTCCTATGCCTTCCTGGGGTCCCCCTGCTCATCCTTCCTTGTCTGTGCCCCCTCCATGGTCTTATCCACCTCAGTACCATACTCAACCCACTACTCATTCGTATCACTCACATGCCCAGCCACAGCCTCAGTGGAATGCACCTCAATCAGGGTGGAGGCCCCAGTACAACACTCCTCCCGCCATTTTGCCTCCACCACCAGTTCAACCTCAACCATTACCTCCTGCTCCTCCAAGGCAACCTCAAATGCCTGCTCAACCGAAACCGAACCCCAACAATAGATAGGCCCAGCAGGTATACACTGGGAAACATCATGCCCTACCTATGCTGTGGAGATCTAGGAGATCAATCTGCGATCTGGAAAGACTCTTCCGGATCGCCAACCTCCTCCCCCAGAGGACGAGGAAGACAAACAGGAAAGTGAACCAAAGGCTATTCCACCCTTTCCTGAGAGACTAACAGCCACCACACAACCCAACCCAGAGGAGGATGAGCTTCTGGGAGAGCTCAAGCAGTTGTGTGTGAAAATACCACTTCTCCAAGCCATCAAGGATGTGCCAATATACAACAAACTGGTTAAGGAAAAGTGTTTCAAACACCCAGGCAGGCGAAAGAGGGATGCTTCAACCATCAATGTCATAGGACAACTGTCTGACCTTATGTTGGGACAAGTCATCTGCCCAAAGTACCTAGATCCTGGGAGTCATGTAGTAGATGTCCACATCAATGGCACCATCATACCTCACACCTTGATTGATCTGGGGGCTGCCATTAATGTGATGACCAGGGATACCATGCTCAAACTCAACCTTCAAGGTTCCTTGAGGAAGATCTAGACAGTCCTACAACTAGCAGATCGCTCCACCGTGACTCCCGAAGGGATTGTGGAGGATGTCTTGGTCTCTGTTGACTCTTGGGAATATCCTGCAGATTTCTTGGTGCTACAACCAAAGGCAAAGCTCACTGGATATCCTCTTATTTTCGGAAGGCCTTGGTTAGCCACTGTAGATGCTTACATAAGTTGCCGTGCAGGAAACATGACCATAAAAAATGGTCCTATGTCCAAGCAGCTAGTCCTATACCCTCCTGCCCAACCCTCATTAGAGCATGACTTACCACTTTGGTTGGAGGAAGGAGAAGAGGACGAGGTGTACTCAGCACCTTTGTGCACCCTAGACACCACTAGAAGAGACCCCCCAACCGAGGATGACTTGATTGAGACCTTGATCCAGAATCCACCTCCTAGTGCACTGACCTTAGAGGAATTGGTGGAGGATGCCCAAGCCAGCACCTTAGTGGACCTTTGTGCAACCAACCCTGTCACTCCCAGAGTCAAGAATGTGGAGTTCGGCCTTGAGAGGACGTTAAAGATCAGCTCCTCCCTATCTCCTTCTTAGGAAAAGGAGCTGTGTAGTCTGTTGGCTAGTCATCTAGATGCTTTTTCTTGGAGCTATAAGGAGATGAAAGGAGTCCATCCTTCGGTCTGTACCCATCACATTTACATCAAGGAGGACTGTAAACCGATTAGGCAACCCCAGAGGAGAATGAATCCAGCCCTTAAGGACATTGTCAAGGAAGAATTGCAAAAACTGTTGGATGCCGGATTCATTTACCCCATCTCAGATAGCGAATGGGTGTCCCCTCTGGTGTTGGTTCCCAAGAAAAATGGGAAGTGGAGAATCTGTGTGGACTACCGAGAACTGAACAAAGCTACCAAGAAAGACCATTTCCCTCTACCTTTCATAGATCAAGTGTTGGATGGATTGGCAGGAAAGAAGTTTTTCTCTTTCCTGGATGGGTTTAGCGGGTACAACCAAATCCAAATCAGCCCGGAAGACCAAGATAAGACCACCTTCACTTGTCCTTGGGGTACCTTTGCCTACCGATTTCTTCCCTTTGGTATATGCAATGCTCCTGCTACCTTCCAGAGCGTCGTCTTAAGCATCTTCTCAGAGCTGGTCCATGATGCAGTGGAAATCTATATGGATGACTTCACTCCTTATGGGTCCAACTTCAAGGAAGCATTGTCCAATCTGGGACAAGTCCTAACCAAATGCATTGAGATGAACCTGTCCCTTAGTCCTGAAAAATGTGAATTCTTGATGACTGAAGGGACCGTGCTAGGCCATACCATTTCTTGCCAAGGGTTACAGGTGGATCCTAACAAAATTGCTCTCATCAAGAAGGTTCCACCTCCTCAAAAGGTAAGGGATGTTCGGAGTTTCTTAGGATTAGCAGGGTATTACAGAAGATTCATTAAAGACTTCAGCAAGCTAGCCTCACCATTGTTTAGCTTGTTGGCAAAAGATGTGGAGCTTAAATGGACTGACGATTGTCAGAGGGCCTTGAATGAATTAAAGGACAAGTTGGTGTCTGCCCCAATCTTGAGAGGTCCAAACTGGGCCCTACCTTTCCACATCCACACTGATGCCTCGAACAAAGCCATAGGGGCAGCCTTAGGACAAGTTGAACAAAAACTTCCGTATGCCATTTACTTTGTTAGCAAAAACTTATCCAAAGCTGCACTGAATTACACTGTAACCGAGAAAGAATTCTTGGCTGTGGTCCATGCACTAAACAAGTTCTGACATTATATCACGGGCTATCAAACATTTGTACATACTGATCATGCTACAATTAGATATTTAATGAATAAACCAAATGTGAATGCTCGTATTATTAGATGGTTACTTTTGTTGCAGCAATTTGATTTGACTATCGTTGACAAACCAGGTAAAGAAAATGTTGTTGCTGACTTTTTATCTAGATTAGATTTATCTGCAGATGAGGATGGAACAGTGGATGACCAGATGCCCGATGAACATCTGTTTGCTATTTCAGTACTCTCTCCATGGTTTGCTGATATAGCAAACTACCTTGTTTCAACACAGTTCCCTCCGCACCTATCCTTAAGAGAGAAGAGCAGAATCATTAGAAAAAGTGCCTCATTTACTTGGATCGGGGGCAACCTGTTCAAGCTTGGCCCTGATCAGATCTTAAGGCGTTGTGTAAGGGAGGAGGAAGTCTTTGATATCCTCCTCACCTGTCATGATGGGCCTTGTGGAGGACATTTTGGAGCAAAGAGGACTACCTTCAAAATCCTGCAGGCAGGCTACTATTGGCCCACACTTCATCAAGATGTCAGAAGGTATATCAGCCAATGTGACCGATGCCAAAGAATGGGGAAACCGACTCAAAGGGATGAGATGCCTCTCCAACCTCAAGTGAATCTTGAGCCATTTGAGAAGTGGGATATGGACTTTGTGGGTCCTATCAACCCTCCTTCGAGGCAAAGGTCTTACATCATTGTGTGCACTGACTACCTGAAAAAGTGGGCAGAAACTAAGGCAATCAAAGCAGCAACAGAAGAAAAGGTGGCTGAGTTCTTAAGAGAAAACATCTTCTACAAATTTGGCTACCCAAGAGAGCTAGTCACCGATCAAGGAAGCCAGTTCACATCCAACTTAATTGAAGACCTACTAGCTCATCACAAAATCAAGCATAGGACTTCCACCCCCTATCATCCACAGGCAAATGGGCAAGTGGAAGTCACCAATAGAGCATTGGAAGGGATTTTGACTAAGGTGGTGAGCAGCAGTAGGAAAGATTGGGCAGATCGCCTGGTTGAGGCCACATGGGCTTACAACACCACCCGGAAGACCACAACTAGCTTCACACCTTATGAGCTGGTCTATGGGAAGAAAGCTTTGCTGTCCATTGAATTTGAATACAACACTTTGACGATGGCAGCTCAGCTGGACCTAGATCTCAACCATGCACAACAAGAAAGGTTATTGCAGCTGAATGGACTGGACGAGCACCGAATGCAGGCCCTCCTTCACTCAGAAGTGGTTCAACTTCAGAGAAAGGTGTGGCATGACCAACACCTCAATGACAAGCAATTCCAGCCAGGAGATTGGGCACTGTTGTATGACTCCAGGCACAAAGATTTCAAGGGGAAGCTGAGAACCAGATGGCTGGGACCATATGCAGTGGAAAAATGTCATGACAATGGATCTGTTCTTATTCGGACCATTGATGAGGAGGCCATCCCCATGCTTGTCAATGGGCATCGACTGAAGATCTACAGGAAACCTCTCTCAAGACAAGAGTTCATCAAAACTGTGGAGAAATCAGTGTTGGTCATAGAGAAGGGTTCTGCCTCTGCTTTGGGCATACCCTGAAAGATCTAAAAAAAAATAAATAAATAAAGATCCTTGGGTGAAAACCTTTCTGAGGCTCCCAAGGCAGGTGGTAGGGGTGAAAACCTCATTGAGGCGCCCCTATTGTCTTTCAAAAAAAAAAAAAGGGATTTGAAAAAAGATCCTTGAGTGAAAACCTCTCTGAGGCGCTTAAGGCAGATGGCAAGGTTGAAAACCTCATTGAGGCGCCCCTGCTATCTTTCAAAAAAAAAAAAAAAAGAAGAAAAGAGAAAAAAAGAAAAAAACAATAAGCAAAAAAGACAGGGACATCAAGTTTATAATGTGGAAATGCATGCAGGTTGCAGGTGTTCTATGAAGGGGAGGAGGTCTCTCAACTCAAAGTCAAGGATCCTTATCATGCTGCCAGGAGACCTCACCAGCACCTCCTCCAAGAATACTCATCTTCTCCAAGGTATGGGCACAATTTCATCACAGCTTAGTCTTCTACAGGAAGTTACAGACTTTCTACAGGAAGTTTTGTATTTCTACAGGAAACTTCCTGTAAAAGTTTTGGACGGCCCAGAACTGATTGTATGAGGAGCTCTAATGACCAAGGTCCGGTATGGATGCATGCAAGCTACCATTTTCTCCCTCACACACTGCTGTCACCTCCTTCTACCACCCCTGTCGACATGAAATGAAGATACCTGCACAATCAAAGCAGATCATTGAGTTATCAAGAGAAAGAAATTTTTAAATGAAAAAAGACGCTGAGATGCCATGCCATGCCCATCCCAGGTATCCAAGATCCCTTTGAGCGTGATCGTGAGGCCATTGTCTTCATCGTGCAGCATGCACCCGAGGAGGAAAAACTGCTACAGGACATCCTGCAGGAGTCCTGTAGCAGTTAAGCCAACTAGAGTGTACACCATTCAAGCGCCTGCAACATGCAATGAAAACGCAGGCACATGCAGCCGAGTCATAAGCTTCGTCGTTAGCGGCCTGTGAATAGGAACCTCCGGGCCTGTGCAATCAAGCAGCAGCAAACAAATCTACTCATCATCGTCCAAAAGCCCGAAGAACCATGTCGCGGCCGCACAGGTAAGTGCCTCGCCCTTTCTTCCGTCGAATCGCATGAATTTTACTTTGAAATGTTTGCAAGTGTGAAGTGAATGGGTTGAGCTGTCATATGGCCATTCGACTGGCCACGTCGACCAGTCAGCTGGTCTAGTTAGATGTGTAGAATGGTGGCCGTGGAAAAAGAATGGGTAGTGGACATGTGAGAACTATCCAGTCAGGGAGAAACGAGTTGTAACAGAAATGACGGCGGCGGATCTGCGGGGAATGATGCGGCAGTAAGGGAACTTGCAGAAGAATGAGTAGACGACGTCATCCAACGGTCCGACAGGGAAAGCTCACCCCCGCGCCATGGATTCCGCCGGATTCAAATCTAATCAGCTAGATTGCCACCCCCCGCATTTATCATTCGCCGTTTGGAAGTCGAGTGAGCATCCGGATTCCTCTGAAGCTCGACACTCCACGTCTTCGGCCGTTTGAACGCCTGTTAAGCAGCACAAAGAGCGCAGACCCACTGCAGTATCCTCCAGAATCCGTGCGCTGCTTCTACAGGAAAGCTGCTTCTACAGGAAATTGGGTTCCTCACGTAAAAAGGTGGCAGATTAAAAAGGTAAGCCTGAACCTTCCATGCAATTGGTTTTGAGGGTGGCAGAGTCGACGTTCTACAGTCTGGTCGTAAAACAATTGCAAGTATTGTCTGTCGTTTGCATGAATTGTCGTCCTAGAGGATGTGAGTTATAATTAAGCGTTGTTAAGGTCATCAGGAGATAAGTTTTCGTGAATTGTATGCATGGCAGAGGCGTAATTCTATGCTCTGTCCCAGTAGGCGAATTTTCTTCCGCACTCGCCACCTCCAGCTAACGCAGCAGTTTTTCACCATGCCGGGTGGGTTCATCAGAAGGGAACCAACCGACTCAACAAAGCTAAGAGAAAATCCTAAGGTCGTGGAGCTGTTCATGCAAGTGCAATGGATTTCGTTCTGGGACAAATTGCAGGGCTATGATGATGAGGTGGCAGAGGAGTTTTTGCAAGCTCTGAAGCCGAAATCCAAAACATTGGCCACCGTCAACTTCAGGGGTTTGAGTCTCAGACTCACCCGACAATTCATCAGCCGAGTTACTGAGCTCCCAATGGGATTACCATGGGATAAAGAAGAGAGGAAATTGGGCCAGAAGGCTAAGAAAGAATTCTTTCCACCAGAGGAGGAATTCTTAGAAGATAAAAACGGGGTTCGTAGAACTAGCTTACTGCCACTTTGGAGTGAAGTTAGCCTTCAGATTATGAAGTACATCACTTGCGAAGGTCGGTTTAACATTGTATATGGGTACCATTTTCGGTTACTCACGGAATTAAGGCATCAGATGGACCTACCTGTAGAAAACAAACTAAGTATCCCCTACTTTCTACTACAGTCTATGATTGAATGTGCCACCAAGTTGAAAGAAGGCACACCAGACCAGGTAGCCCACCATGGACTCATTAAACTCCTTGTGGAGGATGCGCTCCACACATACAAGGTTCCTCTCTCATGGGAAGCCTACAGAAATTTGACCAAGGATGGTGATATAAAGATGTTGACCGAAGAGCTCGGTTCATCTAGCAGTGAGGAGAAGGAGTCAGTGCCCGCAAGGAAGAAAGAAAAAGGCCAGAAGACCACGACCACGGAGCAGAAGAAAGAGCAAAAGAAGAAACAAGAGAAAAAGGGTGCCAAAGAGAAGGATGACACACCCATGTTGACGGCCAGAGAGAAAAGATTACAAAGCAGAGTGGACAAGGTTGAGCAGGTCCACGTCAGCAAAGGCACCTCGACAGCAGCCGCAACCAAGTCAAAAAGTAAAACACCCGCAACAAAGCAACCTAAAGTGGTGCCACCTGTTCCTACAGGGAAACCGAAACCGGCTTCTACAGGAAGCCAGAAATCAACTGGGAAAGGGTCTTCTACAGGAAGCCCTGAGAAAAGAAAACCAAGGGAAAAGAAGGGCGATGTTCTCGCAAGGGAGGCAACAGCTGTGTTGGCCACCCTCAGTACACCTCCTAAGCCAAAGGAGAAGAGAAAGAGGGAGACCCCTCTATATTTTAAATCTAGGAGAAGTGTGAGAATAAAGACGGGCAAGCCACAGCCTCCGTCCAGCAGCCCAATCACTATAGATGATGCCCCTACTTCGCCCAAGGAGAGGTCCCCCTCAAGGATATCAGTCACCTATGAGAGGGGGAGCCCGAAGAAAACTACTTGGAAAGAAAGGTTAGACCAGTTGGCTTCAAAAGCTCGGCTACAGGATGCTGAGGATGCTCTACAGGAAACCTTAGCCTGGCTTAAGGAGACCGAGAGGATGGAAGGAGAAGAACCCTCATCACCACCGAGGGAGGGCGAAGTAGAGCCACCAAAAGAAGTAGAGAAAGAGCATATTCCAGAGCCTAGCCCTCAGCCAAGTCTGAGTTCATATTACAACTTCTTAGAGGCTGGCAAAATTATACCTCAGAAATTCACTGTGCCACTGTTCTTTGCATTGGAGGAAGAGAGAGTACGTACACACACGTGGATGAAAATAGCCAAGTCAAAGGGTGTGGCGGACATAGGCCCCTTGGAAGAGCAACTTAAGGAGGCCAGAAGTGAATTAGCCATGGCTAAACACGTGGCAAATTGCCAACGAGTGTTCCTACAGGAAGAAAATGAAAAGCTTAGATTGCAGCTACAGGAGCTGAGGACAGGAACAGGTACATCCTCCGGGGACACCACAGCAGAACAACAAGGCAAAAAGGAACTGCAAACCGGTCTTGGGGAGCCAACCTTGCATCTACAGGAAGCAGAACAACAAGCACAAATTGAGGTGCAAGCTCTCAGACAACAGCTGCAGCAGAAAGAGGCACAATTGGCCTGCATGGCCAGTTGGGCCATGGATGCTATACAATGCAGACAGCCGGCCAAATCCTATGGCCTGTACCTGAAAGACCAATGGCTGCAATTTCAAATCAATACCTTGGCGCAAAGAGGTATCTCTCAGCTCCAAGACCCACAGCAATTCACTGAATTATGCAGTACCAGCTCATCAGAGGATAAGGCCAAATTAGCGGAGTTCTACCTCCATAATTTGGCCCTGCCTAATGTAATTTCATGGGATCCCAATACGGCCTTAGGAGATATGCAATTAATGGCATTTGCCTCATGGTTGAACCATGAGGACAAAAGAGCAGCAGAAGCCAAAGCGGTCATGAACCGAGAGCTGAATGAGCCATTGCTAATTAGAGCAGAACCAGGGGATCCAGTTGCACTAATCACAGCACACCAACACTTGTCCACTGACCCTCAAGCTTCATTGAGATATATGGATCAGCAGGCCCAGGCCATAGCGCATTTTGAGGACATGGAGAGACTGTTAGGAGACAACTCTGTCCAAGCTTGCACCCGCCGATGGAATACATTGGCCCACAGTCTGAAAATCAGAGAGTATCATACCCCAACTCGGATGAGGGAAGCTCTAGTCCGGGTGGCCCTCTATAAGAAATCCATGCAAAACCTCCAGGCCAGCTGGATTGGCCTCAAGCTAAGCCCACCACTGCTGCTAGGATTGATGGAAGGCAACACAGAGAAAGATGATAATGAACAGTGGGAAGAGGTGAACAGAAAGGCTGGGTTCCATATCAGCAAGGAGGATACTACTATAGAGGCTTGGGATGTAAGGGTGGCAGTAAAGGCAATGAAGGATGAGGAGCTGGACTAGTTGCTCAAGGATGAGAAAATATTTTAGCTGGGGGGTGATGATGAGCCCCAAATTTGGTAACATTTTGGGCTCATTTGGCCTACTTACCCTTGCTCAACCCTTCATTTTTCATCACTTATGCATCATTTTTTAGTATATTCATGTTATTTGTAGGAAGTAGGGCAGTCACTATTCCTAGGTGGCTAATACATGTTTATTTCAGGTTTTTTGACATTAAATGGAGCAAAACCACGCAGATGAAGGCAAGGAGACAGCCAAGGTGGCATTGCGGTTTTGTAGGAAGGTTGTCCACAGCCTTGAATGACCTTCCTCGTGATCTCCACCCACAACTCCGAGCTCCAACAACTATCACCACCGAGCTAGAAGGCAGCCAACGGATTCTAAGGGAACAACAATTTACTTTTAGTTGGTCAGCCCAGCCCCACTAATTTAGGAGGCCAACTTGGCCCTCATAATGTATAAATATTGAGGCTGTAGCCTTCGATGGGAACCTTTTTGAACCTTTGTTGCAGATTCTGAATTACGAGCTATAGCTCTGTTTTGCTTTTTGTATGCCATTTTTGGCATGTTATGAGACTGATGACTATTATCTTTTAATAAAAGGCAGGCAGATTCGAGTTCAATTCTGAGTTCTTAGAGGAGCTATAGCTCTCAGGGTTGGGCCCAACCTGAGAGAAATAGGCCTCCTTTCTTTGTATTGTTACCTTTCTTTCTTTCAGCATTATATTTCTTTGCCTTTACATGCATTTGGAAACACAGTTTGCTGAGTTGAATTTCTTGATGTGATTAAGTAGGTTAGTTTTATGGATAAAGTGCTTTCAGTAGTTTAAATTAGAGTAAGGGGATTAGAGTTCATCAGAGCTCCAAAAAAGGGTTGATTGCACACTCACTTCCACCTCTGTTTAGAGATTGGGAGTGCAAACCGTGCCAACTACCAAAAACACAGTTTTACATGTTCATGCAAGCTTTAACGTAATATTTCCATTTGTAGGAGTGTCCATGCATTTGGATCTTGAGATATAAATCTTTGTTTCAGCAACATGCACGATTTTCCCTTAAAAACGACATTGTTGTTCTTTGGTTTCTAATAAAACAGTTAGAGTAGGTTGATGACATTTCGGTTATACGCAGGACAGGGGTGATTTGTTTCATTTACACTGCGCAGCACCACTCCATCGTTTCCTTATCCTTCTAAGCCGTGCCTAGGCCCTCTACTCATCTCCCAGTTAGATCCTTTGCCTCCCAACTCTTCTATCATCCACATTGCCTTATCTTTTCGGCCGTCCATTGCCTCTACCCTCCTCTAGACCAACCAGCTTTACACACCCCCTCTCCATCTCATCTCTCTGTCCATAAGCCATCACAAGCTCCCCTCTCATCCTCCCTATCCACCCATACAGCTCATCCACTCATCCATCACCCAAAAATCCTATTGCAGAACATCCTGCAGAAATTAGCAGACTTCCTGTAGAAATCCAAAACTTCCTGTAGAACCCCCTGCAGACATCCTGTAGAAGCTTGCAAACACGGTTTCTAGGCATCTGAACTTTGTGAACTCCTGTGGAATGATGTTAGGGACCCCTTAGACCCTCTTAGAGTCCTCCTGACCTTTTCCAAGCCTTCCTCCCGTTGATCTACCCCTGCACAGTCAAGACCCAGTAGGAAGCACAGTCACAATAACTCCAACCACTTGAGCAAAAATACAAAAACTTGTTCTCTTCAGATGAACGTAGTTTAGACACATGCATCTCATCTCAATAGAAGTAATGGCATCACTTTTAGAAGTTGCATTCCCACCATTGCATCGTAAGGATTAAGCTGGTAAAATTAGGGTTTACTAGGGTTTCCATGTTTTGTTGGCTTTCAGTTCATTCTTGCAAAGTAGGTTAATCTCCTTTGAGATAGCTTTCGTTCAGCACTTAAAAAGCTTCTTCTGAGAACATATAGAAGTTGGCTTGAGCCCTAACGGACTTGTGCCAGCTGACCAAGTGACAGCTGCGACAAGAGCTAGTACTTGTGCATACAACACCGTCGCTTCCAAGTTTGTTACGAACTACCGGGTTGATAAAATTAGAGAAGGAAGCTCCAGGAGTTGTAGCATTATTGCTACAATACTGGAGCCCACCAACTAGCGGGACCCAATTTCGCAAAATGGGGTCTAAAACCTTCCAGGAGTGTTTTGACGCATCAAAAGACGTTTTTTTGGGTGTTAAACTTTTCTGCCAATGTGCCACACCTTGTGATGTTATTCTACACACAAATTTTTTTCCAACGACACAAGAATCATGTCAATTGAATTTCGTACGCAAAAGTTATGCCACTCAGAAGTTGACCTTCCTATTTGCACTCCTATAGTTCAGGAGGATGCCGCGTTGGCCCCCATTATTCATGGAAAATAGGCTAGCCACGTGTTTGTGATGTAAAAAAGTCTAGAAGAGTTTATTTTGTAACTCTAGTTAAGAGTTGATGTAATCAAAATTAACCACTGGTAGGCTATCGGGCTGTGTTATAACTAGACCACAAGAGGGAAGAGTCATTCCTTTCTTTTGAAAGCATTTTGTGATCCGAATCGGATCATTATATTGTTTATCATCCATTTCGATGCATTTAGTGTGGAAAAAGTGGAGGAAACAACTTACGGGCCCTTTTTTACCGGCGAGACCCAGTTTGACAAAACGAGGTCTAAAACCTTCCTAGAGCATTTAGAGGCATCAAACGATGTCTTTTGGGGGTAAAACTTCTCCATTGAACCACCACATATTTTGAAGCTATTCTATACACAAAAAACTTTCCAGTGGCATATGAATCACATCAATCAGAGCCCATATGAAAATGTTATGCCACTCAGAAGTTGACCTTCCTGTTTTCACTCCTATAGTTCGGGAGGATGTCGCGTTAGCCCCCATTATTCCTGGAAAATGGGCTAGCCACGTGTTTGTGATGTAAAAGACTCTAGAAGAGTCTATTTTGTAACTCTAGTTAAGAGTTGATGTAGTCAAAATTAACCACTAGTAGGCTATCGGGTTGTGTTATAACCAGGCCATTAAGGGGAAGAGGCATTACATTCTTTCAAGAGAATTTTGTGATCTGAATTGGATCATTATATTGTTTGTCATCCATCTTGATGCATTTAGAGTGGAAACATTGGAGGAATAAGATCATGTGACTTTTTTTATTGGTGGAACCCAGTTTGGAAAAAAGGGGTTTGAAACATTCTGGGAGCATTTTGAGGCACCAAACAACGTTTTTTGGGTGTAAAACATTGCTACCAAATCACCACACCTTTTAATTATATTCTACACACAAAAATATTTCCAATGACGCAAGAATCTCGTCAATGAGAGTCTTCATGTACAAGTTATGCCACTTAGAAGTTGACCTTCCTGTTTTCACTCCTATAGTTAAGGAAGATGTCATGTCAGCCCACATTATTCATGGAAAAGGGGTTAGCCACATGTTCATGATGTAAAAGAGTATAGAAGGGTCTATTTTGTAACTCTAGTTAAGGTTTGATGTAGTCAAAATTAACCACTAGTAGGCTATCGGCCTATGTTATAACCGGGACACTAGGGGGAAGAGGTATTCCATTCTTTCGAGAGAATTTTGTGATCTGATTTGGATCATTAATTTGTTTCATCCACCTCGATGCATTTAGAGTGGAAAAAGTGGAAGAATAATCTCATGGGACTATTTTTACTGGCAGGACCTAGTTTTGCAAAATGGGGTCTGAAACCTTTCAAGAGCGGTTTGAGGCATCAAATGATAATTTTGGGAGAAAACTTTTCTGCTTAAGAATCACACATTTTCATTCTATTCCACACACAAAAATCTTTCCAACGGCGCAAGAATCGCGTCAATCGGAGTCTGCATGCAAAAATTATGCCACTTAGAAGTTGACCTTGCTGTTTTCACTCCTATAGTTCAAGTGGATGCCACATCAGCCTCCATTATTCATGGAAAAGGGTTTAGCCACATGTTTGTTATGTAAAAGACTCTAGAAGAGTCTATTGTAACTCTATTTAAGAGTTGATGTAGTTAAAATTAACCACTATTAGGCTATCAGGTTGTGTTATAACCGGGTCACTATGGAGAAGAGGTATTCCATAATTTTTTCGAGAGAATTTTGTGATCCAAATTGGATCATTATATTATTTTTCATCCATCTCTATGCATTTATAGTGGAAAAAGTGGAGGAATTAGCTCACAAGACCGTTTTGACTAGCGAGACACAGTTTGGCAAAACGAGGTCTGAAACCTTTTGGGAGCATTTTGAGACATCAAACGGCATCTTTTGGGGGTAAAACTATGCTGCCAAAATGAAACACTTTTTCATGCTATTCTATATATAAAAATCCTTCTAACGATGCAAGAATCACGTCAATCGGAGTCCATTTAAAAAATTTATGCCACTCAGAAATTGACCTTCCTATTTTCACTATTATAGTTTAGGAGGATGCTGTGTCAGCCCCCATTATTCATGGAAAAGGGGCTAGCCATGCATTTGTGATGTAAAAGACTCTGAAAGAGTCTATTTTGTAACTCTAGTTAAGGGTTGATGTAGTCAAAATTAACCACTAGTAGGCTATGAGGTTGTTTTATAATCAGGCCACTAGGAGGAAGAGGCATTCCATTATTTCGATAGAATTTATTTCCATAGTTAAGAAAATATAGCCAAGAGAGATAGGAGGTAGATCACACAGAGAGGAATTGTGCACTGTAGTAGCCCACGGGCCATAAACATTACTTAATTGTATATGAAACCATTTTTGCAGACAGAAAAAGAGAGCGAAGCGACTTCACCTTCCAGTTGGGTTTTCTCTCGAAAGGGTTTCCTAGAGAGCATATTATGTATTATGTGTGTGTGAGTTTGTTTTGCGATTCTATACTTTTCTTCTTGATTTACTTTTACATCCATGTACTAATTACAATTAATTTTCAGATCTAGAAATTAAATAAAATAATAATAGTGTAGAATCTGAGTTTTTTAATATAATATTATCATATCTACTGTGATGAACTATCCAGTGGAATATCCACGACCATTTACAGATAAATATGATAGCATAGGTAGCACCATCTATTGTCATTTCTTTGTTCACTACGAAGTAATGCAATAAGATCATTTCCCAAACTAGGGAATTCGTTTTCCTTATGATTCACCCTCAGGGCAAGATGAAGATTATGGCAACAACCTACAGAAAAGGCTCCTCCACACGACAACAACAGATGGACAAGGTTGTAGATGAGTACAGTGACATCTTCACCTCACCTGCAGGGGTACCTCTACACTTTAGGTCAAGCATTCCATTGATCTGACCTTAGGAGTGCCACTACCCAATGGACCAATCTATCAACACTATGTTCTGGAGAACGGTGAAATAAAGAGGAAAATTCAGGAGCTATTGCAAAAAGGGAACATTGGGCCAAGTTCATCACCTGTCAGATCCCGATTGTGTTGGTACAGAAAAAGGATGACACCTAGAGACTCTATATTGACAATCAGGCTTTGACTAAGATCACTGTTTGCAATAGTTATCCAACCCAACAGATTGATGACCTTATGAACCAACCTAAGGGGGCCAAATATTCCAGCAAGATTGACTTGAAGTTTGGTTATCACTAGGTACTAATCGAACCCTCCAATGTGTGGAAGGCTTCCTTTAAATCCAAGGAGGACCTTTTCGAATGGCTGGTCATGCCTTTCGGGTTGACGAATTCTCCCGCAACCTTCATGAGGCTGATGGGCGACATCTTGCGACCCTTCACCAACTCATTCGTGGTGGTGTATTTGGATGACATTTTGATCTTCAACCAAAGTTTGGAAGAACATCTACACCATATTCGACAGGTACTCCAAACCCTGCTGAAACACAAGTTGTGTGCCAATTTGGAGAAATGCACTTTTGGTATGACCAAGGTTAAATATTTGGGGTAAAATATAGATGAGTGGGGTGCGCATGCGGACTCGAAGAAGATACAAGTCATTCGGGATTGTACATCCCTAACCACTCTAATAGAGCTCCACAAATTTTTGGGTCTTGCCAACTTCTACTGTAGGTTCGTGTTGGGGTTCTCTCATATAACTTGGGATTTGAGTCAATTCACTAAGGGAGGAGAAAAAGAAAAGTTCATTTGGTTCGAATCCAAACAAAAGAAATTTTCTGAATTGAAGCATCACCTCTACTCTACACCAGTGATCATATTACCTGACCCGAAACAACCATTTGAGATAGAGATAGATGCCTCCGACTAGGCTATTGGTGCAGTTCTTACCCAACAGGGGCATCTAGTGGCATATCACAATGAGACACTTTCAGACACAGTCTGAAAGTATCCCACCTATGAAAAAGTGATGTATTCCATTGTGCAAGCCTGCCGATAATGGAAGCATTATATTATGGGGAACGAAACGTTCATCCACATACAACATTGACCCCTGAAATTCATACAGACACAAGGGAAGTTGCGGAATGATCGTCATCAAAAATTTTCCACATACCTGCAACAATTATGTTTTAACATTAAGTATTATAAGGGAAACACCAACAATGTTGTAGACTTCCTCAACTGACCACCGGTCATGGTGCTGACCACTGTGCTTGACTCTTGTGGGCACGAGACAATGGGGTGGCTGCATCTTTACAAGAGCGATCTAGAATTTGACAACACATACCAGGTGCCCTTGGAAGGAAAGTAAGTTCCAAATTTTCACTTCCAAGACGCACTGTTATGCCACTTGGGACACCTCTGTGTTCCTTCAACCGTGCATGCCAAGATGATTTGGGAGTCACACTATAGTCGGGTCACTGGACATTTCATGGTAGAGAAAATAGTGGGAGTGTTGCAGAAGTATTTTTTTTTGGTTGACTTTCAACATAATGTTGGGAAGTACATCAGATCCTGCACTGCCTATGTCATTTCCAAACCAACCATCAAGAAACAAGGCCTATATACTCCTCTACATACTCCTAGTCAACCTTGGGAATCCATCTCCATTGATTACATGTTAGGCTTTCCTTCTACTAAGCATAGCAACGAATGAGTTTTCATGGTCGTCGATAGATTCTCTAAGATGGCCATTTTGGAAGCCTACAAGAAGAGTATCACAACACAAGGCACTACTAATCTCTTGTTTGAATGAGTGTGGGTACATTTTTGGATTCCACAATCCATTATCTTAGATCAGGACAATAGGTTCTTAAGTACATTTTGGTCAAGTCTCTAGTCAATGTTTGATACGAAGCTCACTAAATCCATGACTTTCCACCTCGAAATTGATGGTCAAATAGAGGTCGTCAACATGATGATCGTATACATTCTGTGTATGTACAATTTGAAGCATCCAAGCACATGCGATGCAAGCCTCCCCTATGTCCAACACAACTACAACAAAGCTCTTCATAGCTCAACTGGCCACAACCCCTTTGAGGTAGGGTTGGGATTCCAACCACTATGTCCCATTGATGTGGCCATAGCATTTGCAGCTACTCAGGAATATTCAAATCATGTCCAATGTAAATTTGACAGGGCTAACAACTTCATTAAGCACATTCAACACATCTTCCAACAAGTCCATGACATATTGGACAAAGCTAATGCTAAATACAAGTAACATCATGATCAACATCAGGTGCCACACAAGTTCCAGGTGGGGGACAAAGTTTGGTTACATTTATAGAAGGAGCACCTTGCTAGGCCCCATCGCAAGCTTTGTCCACTCTTATATGGGCATTACACCATCACCAAGGTTGTAGGTGAAAATGATTTCGAGCTTGACATTCCACCATTCCTTTGCCTGCATCTAGTGTTCAATGTGGATTGCTTTTGACCATACTTTCCACCATTACTGGACACATCATACATTACAGAACAACTCACACCAACAAAGTTAAACCTAGATTGCATGGAACATGCCACAATTGATCGGATCATGGAAACATCACAATTGATTGGATCATGGATCAGGTTGTCAAAGCTCGCCAGCTCTTGCACCAAGGCAAGTGGCTCACCAGGGACCAAGTTCATCAGAAGTTTCCCCATCTCATGGAGGCACTCAATGCAATGTGGACTATGCTTCCTAAGGGGGGAGGATTGATCTAGGTGGATATTGGTGGCCACTCGCCTATTCCAATTGAACACACACCATTGTTTCTTTTCGTTTTCCTTAATTGTAGCACAAATTATTATTTTTCGTAGTTTTTCGGGTCCTAAACTTCAGGAGTAGTTTTGAGGGACTAAAAGGCGTTTTTTAGGGAAAACAGAGAGACTAGAAAAGTCCCAATCCTAGATTGACAATTTTTTATCAACTCTTTCTTTTAGATATTCAAAATGAGGTATTATGATAGCCAAACAAATATTGTATGCTAAAGTTATGACCCTGGGAATTTTATGTACCAATTTACCCAAACAAGGCCCACAGTTTTGGCACTTCATCTCCTAAGGTTAGGTTTTTGGATGTTTATGGTTTTCCATTGTTTCTCAATAATAAATAGGGCTTTGAGCCTCATTGTGACAAAGTTCATAGGAATGTCCCTGCCACATCTCTTCTCAGAGATAAGCTACCATCACCTGACCTAGTTTATTTTCATTTTTGTATGTAAGCATATTTTAGTTCTTTGATATTAATAAAATGAGGTTTTATTTCTACTTCATTTGTGTGTTTATGTGTATATCTGTATTTTGTTGCATTCCTGCATAATTTCGGATCTTTTATGGCATCAAAGATGGGGACATACTGGAAAGAAGGGCCTTTCAGTGCTACACAATACTGGTATGTCAAAAGGTATTTCTAATTTCTCTGTGGATTTTGATTTCTGTGAACATTGTTTATATGTGAAGCATAATCTAGTAAGATTCTCCTATGGTTTTATGAGGTAAAATGGAATATTATAGTTGGTGCATAATGGTGTGTATGGAATTGTGTCAGTTTCATCACTGGTTAAATATTTTTACTATGTCTCATTTATAAACGAATTTTGAGGAATACATGCATTTATTTCCTTAGGAGGAAATTTTAAGTCTTTGACAAGTTCAAAGAGTTTAAGGCTCTTGTGGAAAATAAGATATAGAAGAAAATTAAGGTGCCAATGATAGATAATGATGGATAATTTTGTGGTAATGAATTCAAAGAACTATGTAAGAAGTGCAGTATAACAAGGAAAAAGACTACTCCATACACACCTCAACACATGGAGTTGCGTAAAGGATGAATAAGATGTTGATGGACAAAGCAAGGAGCATGCTTAATAGTGGTGTTGGGTTATGATAGGAATTATCGATAGAGGCAATGGATACTGCATGCTACTTGGTAAATAGATCACCATCATTAGTATTGGATGATAAGACTCCACGTGAGGTATGGATTGGTAAGAAACCTTATCTTAAACATCTCAGGGTATTTGGCTATGATGCTTGTGCACATGTTCCAAGGGAGAATAAGAGTAAGCTATATATTGAAAGTTGAAAAGTGTATCTTTATTGGATATAATTATGGTATGAAAGGTTATCAATTTTGGAACCCATAAAATAAGAAGGTTGTGTATAGTCGAGATGTGACATTTAGAGAATTCAAATATGTTTTCAAATAGGAAGTCCTACCAAGGGAGAAAGACCTAGAAAATATAGAATTTGAATTGAAGGATGATGAATAAGACTCTAAAGAAGAACATGAATGAGAAGAAGGAGAACCACCGACTCCAACACTGAGGAGATCGGCTTAGGAAAAAAGGCAGGTAGAAAGGTATATCCCACTTAATTTCTATTCAAATTTTGCTTTGTTTATTACTGATGATGATCCTAGAACTATTAGGGAGGAAGTGGATTCAGAGGATGAAAAAATCTAGAAGAAGGCCATGGTTGAAGAAATGAACACCTGGGACAAGAATGAGGCTTGGGATCTAGTGGAACTTTTGACTGAAAGGAAGCCTATTTCCAACAAATGGGTGTTTAAGAAGAAGTTGAGTGCAAAAATAAGAGTGGAGAAATATAAAGCTAAATTAGTAGCAAAGGTTTACTCCCAAGTATAGGGAACTAAATTTTGTGATATTTTTTCTCCTATTGGCAAGTCAACTTCTATTAGATTTATTTTAATTATTGCTATTGATTTTGATATTGAAGTAGAGAAAATGGACATGAATACAACATTCCTATTGAAGTAGAATAAATGGATGTGAAGTTTACAAAACTAATAAATAAGTAATTAATTTTATTATACATACATATATATATATATATATATATATATATATATATATATATATATATATATAGTCAAAGGTTTCTATTAATTCAAAAGAGATTTACATTGTTGAATACAGTTCCTTAAAGTTATTCTAACCTCACTCCTACCGAATTTGTTGTCCAAAAGAAAACTACCAAAACATAAGAAAATATGCCAATAAAATCACATTAACAAAAAACAAAAATTCTAGTGAAACCATAAAACCCTTAGTATCAAAATACAACCCACTACCATTATGGATTAGAAGAGGTGGCTGGAGTAGGGTTCTCCAGTCTGGTGCAAGGTGAGGAAGAATGATTTAAGTCATTTAACTTTCTTTTCCATGTTTGTGAGCCTCCCCTACAAGAATTCCATCTTCTCAAAGATTCTTCTCTGACCCCTCACCAAGGAGACCAAATGATCCTACATTCACCATTAATTACTTTGAAGGTCATTCAGAAATTTGATGACTAGATCTCAGTCCTCATGACAGTAATGATTCAAGTTCTCCTAGAGGAGAGCTACCAATAAAAAACATCCAGAGGGGCACAGGTGGGGGTTCCATAGTTCCAGGAGAGTGTGTGGGGCTAGAATCCACTGCTTCACCTAGACCATGGTCCCCCATGTCATGTGCCCCATGTTGGGCCCGTGAGTCCATGTCCCTCCTCCCCCTTCCATGCCAATGGTGCATGGCTCATTGAGTTGAGGTCCAAAGAGACTTGAGAATCAAATTAAAACTCACAAACCTATGGAACAACCTTTCCATAAGGCCACTCAAGGCTTGATTCCACCCATTGACCACCACCCAAATAACAATAGGAGACCCACTGTAACTATATCTACCCTTGGCCTTGGTAAAAATCCCACCCTTGAATACCCTCCAAGGTGGTTAATCGATGAACAATAAGAACCAATAGCCTCAAGTGAAACCACCTTTTCGAAAGTAACCTAGCTCAAGAGCACTAGAAGCCCCACCCTCAAACACATAGAGTCACCTCCCAACAAAACTAGAAACCAAATGTAGCCGACCAAGATGGTGGTTGAGCTCAATTCTCTTTAGCCTAGCCCTTCATAACAACCCTAGAAACCCATAACACAAACTAGACTACCACCATGACACCTAAAGTACCAATTCCTAGTACAATACACAGAAGGAGACAAGGGATCTCCATAAAAGAAATACCTCTAAATAACATTGACAATTCCACTAAAATACCATTCGACAAAATGAGAATACCTTACCAGTAACTTGGGCAGAGGTCTGTGACACAACACTAACCAACATTCCATCATGGGAAGGCCCCACGATGCTGAAACTTCCTCCTGTCATTGATAAGAGCTATGGATAGAACCTCTTATGCCGAGATCCGGAGACCATTTCGTTCGGTAGCGAAATGCCCTACTATTATTATTTAAGCAACATTCAAATTCATAAGCAGTTACTTATTTATAAATCTAAAAACCATCAATTGATTGGGGAGCATAAGCAACGATGGGACTTACTAGATACCTATTTCCTTTGACTTATGTTATAGAAATATTCAACTCGCCAATATCCCACTGATAAGAGCCAGACATTCACATCAGATCTAAATTCCTAGTTCAACGCATGTATATGGTAAACTTGCGTAGGCGTAACTGTATCATCACTAACCTCTCTATCCACCATGCCAAAACACAGATAACTGACATTGCAACATAACTCCAAGAAAAAATAACATGTCGAATCCCTTCTTGGAACAACTTGCCCACAAAGCCATGCATGGTGCCTTAACACCAAACCTCTAAATTTAATTATCAGCTTGGCCACTGTGGTCCCACCCCTCGAATCCTGACACTCACATGGTCTGCTACTCTTATCAGGGATTTTTTATTAGAATTTTAATTTACAACCATAAATATCAATAAAAGTGGAAAATATAAACATTATTGAAATAAAATATTGTTATTTGTTTCATTATTAAATTTATTGATAAAGAAGTAATTAGTTTTTTAGGATTTAAAAATAAGAATATTGATTATATTAATTTCCACAAGTAACATATTGAACCCATATTAAGCATAATTCCTAAAATTTATCATCTAGATATATATATATATATATATATATATATATATATATATATATATATATATATATATATATATATATATATATATATGAAGTAAATAAAAAAATAACATTGACATAAATATCAAGGATAAACTTGATAACCTGTTGAAGAAAAACATATGAAGTATAGTATCGAATACCTGGGGTTCCATCTAAAACCTGACTCTTATAAAAGAAATGTCTGGAAGTGGCTTCTGGCTAAGATTGAAAAATAGAGCTTCAAATGATTTTTGAGGGATGAGAGACTGGTCCTGATTAAATCGGTTCTAGTGGAAATTCCAGTCTACTGGATTGCGCTCACATGGATTTCAAAAGGGATATTGCACTCTATAAGGAAGTTGTATGGACATTTCCTATGGGCAAGAGAAAATGAGGAAGGAGTTCTCCCTCGGGTAACCTAGGAAAATATAGCTCTACCAAAATCCTGAGGGGTTGGGGAATAAAAGATTTGCCTATTTTTTCCAATTCACTTGCAATAAAATCTGGGTGGCACCTACTGACTATGGAAAACCTTTGCACGACAGTGGTCACCCATAAATAAATCTTTCCTCTCACCTTAGATGAATGTATAAAAAGGACAGACAAGAGAGTACCAAACATTTCAACCATCTAGAAGTCTACAGTGGGCTCTTTTAGAGTGATAGAAGTAGGTTTGGCTTGGCAAGTTGGAAATGGTCATGGCTCTAAATGAGCAAGGCATTTTTTTTCCTGAACCAAGTGGCAGATGAAGAAGGATCCACCCTCTGGCATCAAGGCTAGAAAATGGTCGAACACTTACACCTAAATGAGAATTTTGGGGATATTTGGCAAGATTATATAAGAGAACTGCAAAGATCACAAGTTAGGATCCAGAAAAGGGAATATTCATTCAAGTGGATTCATGCCCCCATGGGTCTTTACTCCCAAAAATATGGGTACAACCATCAAATTGAAGAAAGAATACAAGTTCAATAACTTTGGTGGAGGAAGCCTATGTGGAAGCTAGAATGTCCATCTAAGACTAGGCTCTTCCTATGGTGTCTTCTCAGAAACAAAATCCAGACATGGGATAATTTTCAGAGAAGGAATAAACAAGGGCTAGGATGGTGTGTGTTATATAGGTATGGGGAAGAAACAGTCAACCATTTATTTCTCACCTACCCCTTCACAACAAGAGTATGGGAAACATCTCAGAGACTTCTAGATTTTATGCTTGATTGGAGGGGTTACAATATTGGGGAAGTATGGAAATATTGGTGGAATGGAGCGAGAGATGAAAAACTAAGGAATATTTCACCTCTAATATGATGAGGTATTTGGTTGGCGAGAAACAAAGGAATTTTTAGAGACCAAACATTAGCCCCAACTCTCATAGCATCTGAAGTTGCTACAATTTACTTGTTAATACCAAAATCTCAAACATCAAAAAATCCAAGAGTCATAATAGAGGAATAAATCAACCCACAAATCCCTTGATCCTATTTTGATGGAGCATCTGATGCATAGGGTCATTGTGGGGGTGGACTGGTAATTCATCTAAGCAACTAGAGTTGCTTAAAATCCAAAATACGATTGGGAAATGGATCAAATAACTATGCATAATTATTATCCTTGAAACTATTACTCTGCTGGGTGAGGGAACTGGGAATCATATCTCTACAAGTTTTTGGGAACTCCTTAAATGTAATCAATTGGTTTAATGCAATACAAAGATGTCAAAATCACATTTTACAACTAATCCTACAAGAAATGTAGGTTTTAATCCTGTAAAGAAATTACCTGCATACGAATTCTAAAACACAGAAAATAAACAATGCGAGGGCATAACACATAAAACACATATACACAGAGATTTTCCCTTGGATCCCAAAACCGGGACTACCAGCTTGATTTTTCATTATGTTCCTTTCAATGTTATAATACATATTTATACATGTCGAAGCATCCAATACCATGGACCGAAAACCATCACGTCCAATACCATGGACTAAAAACCATCGTGTCCAAAAACCATGTGTGAAAATCATGCACAAAACCATAGGTGGGTCCGCCCAACCTAACATAGGGTCCAAAACCAAAATTTTCCGAGGCATTGCCCTGGACCACATAAAGTGGGGTTACGGGTGCCCCTCAAACCCCCTGTTAACTACGTGGAAAGAATATAACACAACCCAACAAGAAATACAATTCATTAGACAACCTTTTTATTTTACTTCATGTTTCCATATTTACATGGAATGTAACACAATGCCATACCTTCTCTCTTAGGAGGGTGTGGGACAAGATCTGGGAATTTGGCATGTCAAAAATCGCATAGAGGTGACACTCTAGGAATATACACATTAACCTTTTTACTTGATAGGTTTATTATAGGTCTTATAATTCATGATGGTCTTAGCTGGTATCTCTCTTATTGATTGATATCATTTACTTTCTTTCTGACAAGATTTCTTGGGGAAATCTGTTTTTGGCTAAAGATAATTTCTCCTGTGGGCTCTATTTTATTAGTACTCAACTTATCATTTTTAGTTATACTCTGTTATTGGTTATGAATAAGAAAAATGGGTTGTTTTCTCCTTAAGAAGAGGCCCAATTTCGTCTTTTTTTGTGGACATGTCACAAAACTGAATGTTTCTCTTATTTTAGTTCTCAGAAACAGTAATTTTCATGCATACACATATGTAACTTTTTATTATCTTCATATAGTAGATAGAGGAGACACCAAAAAAGAAGAAAATATCTTTTGGATAAATGCATAAGTAAAAGATGGTTATTGATACACACCTCATTCACTGTTGTAGGTCAGATTATTTTCCTTGATATCTTTGTTCAAGCATGTTGCTCTAGTCAAAACCTCATGTGACATATCATATTGTGCCATTATCTTCTTTTCTGGAAAAAAAACACAATGGATGGAAGTATAAGTAAATAAAACATATAAAAATCTAGCGTATAAAGTTGCCTACGGTCCTAAGCCAACTAGAGCATCAATTTATGCCTTCTTGACATATATCTTTATATGGAAGAATTCAGTCATATCCTTCTCTTTTTGTTGTTGAAGGATACTCATATTCACCCCTTCTACATTGATGTGTCAACAATCTTCTCATCTATGTCTGAGTTACTTTCCACCTGATTGGTTGAATCTTTCGCTATGAGATTGTTCTTCTTCACATCCTTTTTATTATTCTTTAGGTTGAGCTCTAGATGTAATTTCCAACACTTCTCCTCTGTGTGACCATAAATGTTGTAGTGGTTGATAACATGTTTTCATTGGTGTGTTGTGGCTCCTTTCTTCTTATCCTCCCCCCATTTTCACTTATTCTCCCGCTCCTTGGAAGCTTCTTGGTGTTCCTTTTGCTTTGAGCCACTTGAACGCCCTTTCTTCTGGCCTATGTTTTCCAAATACTATGCCTATACACAAACATCATCTACCATTTTAGGTTTGAACAACATCACTTGTTTTTTTGGATTATTGTGTAGACCCCTTAGATACTTGAGGAGTATATCTAGGTTCTTATAAGAGATACCCAATATTATTGTCATCTTCCTAAATTCGTGGTATATTCTTATACGTTCTTCCCCTATCTTTTCTTAAATTAATGCCACTAGATCTATTCATCCTTTAAATACTCGATAGGGTAAAATTGAAAATTTATGAGAGTTTTGAAATCCTCCCACTTAGTGATAAGAGGATAATCCTACAACGTAAATGTTTCCATGTGGATTTCGCACCAGGTTAGGGAATGGCTCTATAATTTCGAATGAGCAAATGAAATTTTGTGTTCCTCTTTTATATGGTGAACACTAAAATAAACATCTAACTACTGCAACTAATTATTTAATTTCAAAACATCTATCTCACCTTAATGTGGGTAATATCGACCTTTTCGTCCATATTGAAGAGGGACTATGAATGGTTCATGACACTCAAAATTAGCTATGCCTTTTTGGATTTCTTGGACTCCTTCTCTAGTTCTTCTTGATGCCCCAATTTCCCTTTTGATTTGAACTTTGCATTGGAACCTCCATGTTCTTTGAACAACCAAATATTATTGGTTAGGGACACCATGTGTAGGCTCACATTATAATTTGTATTTATGACTTGGTTCTTCCAACTATGCAATCCTCTCCTCTGCAGGATCTCAAGGGTTATCATAAACTTGTCTGTCAACCATGGCTGAGATTTTACGACTTTCTTCTCAAATCAATATAAGCCCCTACAACTTCCCACAATATACCTAAAGAAATATGTTAAGATACCAATATGATCTATAAATTGTCATGGAGATTCCACTAAATAGTTCATCGCATTTGATCTATGCAAATGAACTAAGATATATACTATGAAGGGTTAATTACTTTTACATTTCATATTTTTTTATTACTATTTTTGTTTCTTATGCATGCAATAGATAATATGGTGTAAAATAGAGAAAAGGTAAATACAATCATTCAGAAACCATGATGAACACCAAGATATGCTTTGGGAAACCCTTTTGGGAGAAAAATCTACCTAGAAGGTGAGACTTCTCTACTATCTTTTGTTTGGATTGGAAATGATGTAAATAGAAAGGATAAGAAACTCTTTATGAAGTTTCCTAAGTCATGTGGCCCATGAGTTTCCATTGAATACAATCCTCTCTATTATTCTCTCTCTCGCTCTCTCTATCCACACTTAGCTATTCTATTATGCTATGGAACAAAATGCAAGCAGATGGAATGGGACACATTTTCTTCCTAGTGGTCTGATTATAACACAACTCAATTTCCAACTAGGGGTTAGATTTGACCCATTCAATCCTCAACATGGGTTACAACTTGACCCCTCAGAGTCTTCTTCATAGTCCCAATGTGGCTATCCCCCTTTTCCATGAGTAAAAAGTGCTAACGTGGCATCTTCTCAAATTTTGGTGGTCAATCTTAGTAGCTCAACTTTTGGGAGGCATAACTTTGGCATTTGAACTTTAATTGGCACCATTTTTACATTGTTGGAAAAATTTTCGAGTTTAGAAAAGTGTCATGAGGTCCACACTTTAGTGATAAATCTTTACCCCTAAAAAGTGTCATTTAAGGCTTGAAACTGTCCGTGGGAGGTTTAGACCCTAATTCTCCAAACTGGTTCTCATTCATAAAACTAGACCTTTATGTTGATTCCTTCACTTTTTATACTCTAAAAGCATTGAGATGAATGACAAATTATATAGTGATTCAATCTAGATCAGTGTAAAACACTCCTTCCTAGTGAGACCAATAATACAAGATCACCATGCAACAAATGACTAGGAATCTTCAACAACATAATGAAATATCTACCTTCTAAAAACATCATCTAACATCTCGAGGGATGGGGGATTGGGGGGTTGTAGGGCGCTACAATTAACATCATCTATGAACAAGGTATAACATCATCAATATAAATTAGTATTCCAAAACCTCATCATGATTCGATAGCATGTTCCATAACAATTAGATGTACAACCAAGAAGTGATCAACAAGACAAGCACATGTAAGGAGACCACACCACCAAACTAACAAACATAATCCTTAAAAAAAAGAAATGAAACTCCTCAACCAAAGACCTATAATACAAAAAGAAAAGAAAACACAAGTTGAAAACCCACCAGCTAATCTCCATCAATATATTGAAAACCCAATTACCATGTGTAACAAAATAAGTTAACTATTTTGTAATGCCATATATATATATAATAATAATAATAATAAAAATAAAAATAAAAAAAACAGACTTATATAAGCAGTTGTCTATAATGCGATTTTTTAGAAGCTTTTCCGGTGGGTTTTTCCGGTCAAAATCCGGCAGCAATTTATTGGAATCGCAAGTTTGATAGCCAGTTTCTGCACAATCAAAACATACCAGGGGTTTTCCAGGGTGCTGAATCCAAATATGCAGTTAAAAAACCATTTTAACTACAAGAAATCAAGATTTAACCTCAATTACTTCCGCTGGATTTCGTCTCCGAAATCTCCAAAAAGTAACATTATAGACAACTCCCTTATATAATATAAGAATTAGAGGTCTGTCCAACCTCTTGGAATTATGGACCAATTTTGTTTTTTAAATAATAGGCATCACTATGTTAATGTGGATTGTGAACAGCGTAATTAGTTATCTGTTATAAACAGAATTGAGAGCAGTGAAATTACGTAGCAACTATATGGTAGGAACTCTATACGAGATAAAACTCGTCCATGACCTGGAATTTGCATACAAAGCAAAAAGTTTAATAAAGTCTTATTTTAATTTCACCTCTAATGTCATATTTTTGATTCTCCGGGAGTTAAAGTTGAATTCGCAATACCTGTGACTTGTCAAATGAGAAAATATATCGGTCGGCTGTATCTTTCTGACTTATATTTCAAAATCACTTATGGCATATTTTGAATATTTCGAACTGTATTTCATCCTGTGAAGTGTTAGTGAGTCGGATGCAGTCGGGTCAATAAAATTATAAGTGTGATGCAGAATTTATAAGAGGTAAAGTATATCGTTTCATCTTCGTTACCCTTAGGTTCAAAGTTCCATACATAAAGTGAAACCGAGGTTCATCTTCTTTATGGTACAAGTGACAATTCCAAACATAAAGTCTACAAGGTGGAAATCAATCCCATCTGGGCCTTCAATCATAAATTAACTCTAATTTGGCTCTGTGGCAAATATTCACCTTTTTACATAGTCTTTAATGTTTGCTGCGAATGTTATAAAATTTACCCTACTACCCAGTATTTGTGGTATTTAATGTTGTTGTGAACGTTATAAAAGTAGTGGAATTTGAATAATTTCAAATCCAAAAATTACACATCACAACACTAAATTTTAGTTAGCAAAGCGAATAAGGCTCGTTGGTTTTGATAGTTTGGTAAGTGGAGTTTAATTTGGTATAGTTTTATGGATGTGGTCTAAGATTAGGTGAGAAAATTTGAAAATATAAATTTTATGGTCTAATTCTGAACAAAATTATGTATGTTTGAAAGTTGCTCAAACAAAACTACTTTAGTAAAAAAAATGAAAATTTCAAAAAAAAAAAAAACCTAAATTTAACTTAGATGGTAATGCAGGGAAGTAAGGCAATGCGAAAGCAGTGAACACGAGCAAAATAATGCAACGATGGGGAAAGAATGTAGACATGATGAGCAAAATACAATGCAGAAAACGATGAACACGAGAAGAAAGTGACGCAGGGAAGTAAAATACAATGCGGAAAACGATGAACGGGAAGGAAGATAGTGCGGAACGTAATGATGGTAATGCATGGAAATAAGACCGTTGGTGACACAGAAAAGGGAACTTCGTAGGTATGGTTTTCCACATAAAGGCGTTACGTTGTTCTTATATTGTAACCTTTTGAAATTTGTAGAAATGCACTATAATTGTCATCAAGTGGGCTTTCGGTAGTGGGTTGGTCGTTAATTTGTTTATCCACACATGTTTTTGTTTTTTAATTTTTAAGAGGTTGTAGGAAAGAGTGGTGGTAGAAGAATATTCAAAAATATTTTATGAGTATAGATATATAAATTAATATAATCATATTAAAAATATTAATGTGATTAATACATTGAATCTTTTATTTGTATATAATATTGATAAATATATAAAAAAAATTTATTGTAACAAAAATATTATTATTAATTTTGATTTTATTTAATTTTTAAGAATTCTATGTTATGATAAAAAATATAAGTGTTGAAGAATTTCTATCTTTTACAACCAAGATATAAAACAATATTTTTAAAATTAGAAATATTTTGAAAATCTTTAGGAAATTGATGGGTGGGGAGCCATTTGCATGAATCTAATTTTTTAAATTGATTAAAACTCAATCCAACCTAAAAAACTATGTAGCACACTACACCAGTTGATAAGCATTGGCTACACCAGTTGATAAGCATTCAAACTAAGCATATGCTGGGCATATTCCATTGAGAATCAATCTAAGCCATCAATTAAAAAAAAAGGTCAACAAATCCTCATCCATCTTAAGTTGAAATAGGAAGCTTTCTGCAATTATATGGTTGATAAATGGTGATACTTATCAAAACACTTATATGCTATTTAATTTATTGGTTATTGAGCCAAGAGGCTCATTCTACAACCCATCTTAGTTGAAATAGGAAGCCTTTGGCAATTATATGGTTGATAAATGGTGATACTTATCAAAACATTTATATGCTATTTAATTTATTGGTTATTGAGCCGAGAGGCTCATTCTACAACCCAATATGATGTGTAACGTTGTACGTCATCAAAGTTGAAATTTTTCTCATGTTGGCCACAAAAATACAAATAAATAAATAACTATACAATTTGCACGTGAAGAAATTGGATCCTCTCCACTCAACCCAATATGATGTGTAATGCTGTACTTCATCAAAGTTGAAATTTTGCTCATGTTGGCCACAAAAATACAAATAAATAAATAACTATACAATTTGCATGTGAAGAAATTGGATCCTCTCCACTCATGTTAGATCCGTATTTAAGATGGATCTATGCTGGTTTAATTTATGTAATTCGAGAATTTGTAAGGCTATGGTAGAGCCAAGGTCACAAACACACCACATAAGTTTTGACATGGAAAAATCCATGTAGAAACCCTTGGTTTTATATGTTAGGTTGTGTATATGACAATGAATATTCTCAACTACATTTATTTTTTAAGGAATGAAAATTCTAGAAGCTCATTTCCTAAATAGATTACACTTATTGACTTAACTAGCACAACCATATAAATTAGATGAGTGGTGAACACATGTAAGCATCAATCTATGATAAGCATAAAAAACTTCATGATAGATATCGACTTATTAAAATTAAACATATCATAAAAATTAATTAAACTGACACAAACAAAATGAAATTAATATATAAATTAAACATATTTATCAATACCATATTCCCAAAAACCTAGAACTCATCTCATATGACACTTTCTCATATCACATTTTTTATAATTAATCGATTTAATCAAAAGGGAAAAAATGAAAAAATGACATAACTAATTTGAAGATAAATCTCAACCTTTCATTTATGAATACTACTAAAAATATTTTAGAATGGCTACTATCCACTTAGCAATTATTAATAATTAAATTAAAACTGTGAAATTCCTATTCCAAAATAGATACACTTATTAAGTAATCAAATTGTATTCATATTATTATGTGAGTATATATAACATATACTTATTCTTTTATTAATATATTATAAAAGTTTGTAAACATTTTTAATTAATATATTTTATTAACCTTTATTTATTTATATATATATATATATATATATATATATATATATATATATATATATATATAATTATAATTATAATTGTTAATGTAGTTGTTTTTACTTAACTATATGTTATAGTGAATAAGGCTATAATTTATAATAAATTTAAGATATTAATTTTTTCACTTTATTAATGAATTAATACAAATCTATTTTAAACACAAATCTACCACATCGTTACAGGGATCAAAGCTTTAGATATGTAAACCTCTTTTAAAGTAGAAAAGTTGAATTTTTTTTGCATTTATGGAGAGAATATATATATATATATATATATATATATATATATAATTGTTTAAATTACATTTTTGAATTTTAAATGGATGCAATACTTTGAAAGTATTTTTGGACACTTGGATTATGTAGACGCAACTTAAATTTGCAATTTCAATAAATCTTTTCTATATTTTAGATTAAATTGACATTAAATATACTTGAAAAATGACTAAAATATAAAATAGTAATACTACTTAAAATGTTTTAACCATAAGAATTTTTTCCTTTCTTAATTTCTTTATAACATATACATAAATATGCATAAATAACATTTAAATCTTTTATTTTCTACCTACATTTTTATTTTTATTTTTATTAATATTTTTAAATGCCATGTATTAATTTAATATTAATAATTTAATGAATTACATCGTCATTTCATTAGGAAGTAACTAAATTATTTTAAGTTTTTCTTTCTAGAAATCAAAATATTTCTTATGGTACACACATGTTCATATTGGAATATATTAGGTAATATATATATATATATATATATATATATATATATATATATATATATATATATATATATATATATATATATATATAGATATAGATATAGATATATATATATATATATATATATATATATATATATATATATATATATATATATATATATAGATATAGATATAGATATATATATATACTTTCTCTCTCTAAAGACTTAGTATAGAAATATTTAATGTTTGGTTTCAATAGTAAAATGAAATATTTTTACCATGTATCTTAATATTAATTGCCATATCTGTTTCATTTTCGGTTGTAATATTGACAACTAATTAAGCAAACATAGTGAATGTTTTATAACGTTTTTAATTAAAACTAATTAAATATGAATATTCATTTCTAGTTTTATTATAGGCTACAATTTTTTATGTACAATTATTTAAATTTTATTTTGAAAAGGACATATGTCTAAATATGAATATTCATTTCTAGGTTTATTATAGGAGACTTTTTTTTACAATTACTTAATTTTTATTTTGAAAGGGACACATGTGAACTCCACCTTGAGCACGCGAATCACACATAGCCTTCATAATGGGGTGTAGAATGAGTCCAATAAGGTTTGGTTAACCTATATATTATAATTATAATAAAGATAAAATAAAATTTAAAATGCCATATTAACTAATGGAATTGTCAACTCTTACTAAACAACATGCATCAATGCTTATTAACCAACATGCATCAACATTTATTAACCAAAGTTCATCCATATTATCTCTAGATATATCATGAACTTAGAACTTAGAGGGATCAAATCTATTGAGGTGCAAATATCTTTCAAGTACAAAATTTGAAGAAATGTTTGCCCCTCCAAAATTTTCATAATAATTGGCATTTGATAGATTTGGGGTTAATATGGATCTATGCTACACACACCATGTGTCAACTCTGGGTTGAAGATAGAAGAAATTACAAATCTCCTTCATTGTAGCAATATAGTAATAAAATGTTTTACACATGAAAAGCTTTTTATTTTCATTTTCTTTATACAATACATAAGTAATTGACATTGAAATAAATTATTTATGGGACCCAGATTCTCTCTCTCTCTCTCTCTATATATATATATATTTTTTTATGTTACATGTAAACTCTATATTAGGCATCAAAGGAATTAAGAATCTCCCTCGTTTCCTATATTGAATTTTTTTTGTTATATCTCTGACAAAGGAAAGTGAAATATAAGTTTTTTTTTTTTTTTTAAAGTTTAATTACTTTATATTTTTATATAAAGTTGATGTAAAATTAAGGTGGAATTTTAAGTATTTTATTTATGATGGACATTAAAATATTTTTTTGCTCTTATCATTTTTTATTTTGTTAATGTAAGTATTATTTTATTATTTTTAAATCTAATGTTACTTGACAACATACTCCCATACTTTTATTACTTTTTACATTCTATCATTCTGTTCTATATCAACATTATGTTTTTTCATTATGAGTTTTTGATCTAATGATTCACTGCAACATCTCATCTTCCCAATAATGAGTTGTATAATGGCTCCAAGGGACAATGAGTGATTTCTCGTCATAGTATACAATTATTATTTGTTATTGTGATGTAGATACAATATCTAAGTGAGTTATTTCTAAGTTTGCATGAGGTTGTTAGTGCTAGGAATAAAAATGTGAGAGAAAATAAAAATTACAACATAGCAATAGGAACCTTAGTTTTAACAAAACTAGGAAAAATTAGCAAAAATAGATCTATCAATTTCTTTTAGATTTGGCCTAGTTATCCAAGTGAACCTTCACCACTCACCTCTAGTCCCATTGCAATGATGCATCCCAAGCCTATTTAAAGGTTTCATTACATCAAAATGGAGGCACACAAAACCACATGATAGGAAAACCACCTATTAACTTAAAATGTATTTCCCTAATTGGTTGTTTTGTTGAGTAAAGTTAATCCTAAGAGTTAGATCTAGTTGAGTATCGAAGATTCTCTCCAACTAATTTCTTACTATTTTGGTTTGTGATTGAGTTATATTCTATAAACCAATTGTTAGCATTGGTAAGATGGCTTGTCTATCTTGAACCAAAGCATGACATATTTATATGTGCATTCTTTATTTATGGAGCAATATATACTTAGTTCAATTTGGTGTGTGAAAAACATGTTTATTCTCCCATTTGCTATGAGTGAAAGTTTGAGCTTAACTCCCTGATAGAAGGGATCAAGAACATGAGAGAACAATTTACTTGTGTACTCTTTATTTATTGAACAATAATAACACTTGTACTTACAATAATTATAGATACCACACGAGCAAATGAAAGTAAAATTCTACACAACTCCCCACAAAGGTACAACATTGACACAAAAGGAGAAAATAATAGGTGGAAACTCAAACACCTTTTTCAACTTAGGAAATAAGATTACAAGGAATATTGTAAATATTTTATAATAAATGTGAGGATGGTGATAATTGAGTAGGAATTTTCCTATAATGTGCATTCATATTGGTGGTTTCAATAAAGAAAAAAGCCTAGAAAACATATTTCCCAATATTAAGGGGTTGCAGGAAGTTTAACTATGTAACATGATTGTTGGGTATATGTGTTATATTATTTGCAGGAATATTTCCACGTGATGTAAAATGCGTAGAGAGGGGGTCATAGGGGGATAGTAGCACATCTGCATGGGGTTTGGGAGCAACAACCATGCCACCCCCTTACAAAAAAAATAAAAAAAAAAATAATTGGGTGGCTTTTGTATCTATTTTTGGTGATTTTTTTCACATGATTTTGCTAAAAGCAGTTTTGGGATGCATGGTGGTTTTTCTTATGGTTTTGTAGTTTTAGTTAAGGAACTAAAATTGTATTCTAATAGGGTAAACATATTGACAGTTCATGGATGTCACAAGACATATATGTTCTATTCTAATAATATACAAAGAAATATATATATATATATATATATATATATATATATCTATATCTATATATATATATATATATATATATATATATATATATATATATATATATATATATATAGATATTGAAAATTCATGTTGGTTTTCTTTGTTTTGGCTTTCTAGGATAAAATCTTTGTGTTTAAGTGTGTATTTTCCATCACATATTTTTTGTCATATTAAGAATATGTTTGCAGCAATTAATTGCACAAGGGTTAAAACCTACATTTGTCGTTATAACAGTTTTGGCTTCAAGGAGACACCTTTGTGGGTAAGGGTTTTGAATCAATATTGTGGTATACCATGTTATAGTGGGAGATCTGTAGAAGTGATTCTTGCAGTGAAAAGGAAACAGTGAGAAATTCAAAGAAGGGATCAAAAAATTCAATGGTAAGAGTTTTGAGTTATGGAAGCTCAAAATGGAATATTTTTTGGAGGACAAAGATTAGTGGGTGTGAATGCATGAAGATGGGTTACACTTTTGGGCCAAATGTGGTAATGAATTTTCAATTTTTTTCGCTTTTATCGAATTGAAGCCCTCAAAATTCATATAAGCATTGTGAATTTTGATTAAGAGTAAAAAGATAATTTGTGAAGAATTATGTTGTTGTCCTAATGATATTTTTTGCAAAATTTTTCACTGTCATATAATTTGTCTAGTTTCAATTAAATGAAATGCTTTTCCTTACAATTTTTCACACATATTAAGAGGTATGTGTGAGTTTGCATAACATAAATTAGTATAAAATGTGTACTATATATATAAGCATGACCTATACAAAGATGACCAAGTTTTTCATATTATTGTTTTTTTTTTTTTTTTTTTTTTTTTTTTTTTTTTTTTTTTTTTATGTAAAATGATATTTTTATTATTTTTCAAAGTTTGTGAAGTAATATTTCAATTGCATTTTGTAGACACATGCGTTTGCGTAAGTTTTTTTTTCAATTGTTTAAATAAATTGAAAAACCCAAGAGTACGCTTTTGAAGAGGACTCATAAATGAAGACACACATATTTTTTGAAATTTTTTCATTGTGTATATTTTACGTTATTAATTTTTTGTTCAACCCCTTTGAAACTGTCCAATTTTTTTTTTAAGCATTATGTTTAAAAGAAATTAGAAGAAAAATATCATATAAATTTGAAAGTATCAAACTCATATGCCATTGGATAGAGGATTATTTCATGAATTTAACATGATCAACTCTATCACTTAAGGACAAATTCTCCCCTAAATCCACTAGGGTACAAAATGGTGTTGTAGAAAAATCTGTAGAAGGGGAGCTAAAACTATGATTTTTAAGACCTCAGTAGCTTGATTGAATGCTTAAAGCACTTGATCGAGTGCTTGAGTTCAAAATTTAAATAACTTGATTGGGGTTAAAGAAACCATCCATCGAGCCATAAACATGGTTAACTAATGGCTCGATTGAACCATTTAAAAAGTGGCCGCACACCAACTGCACACCAACTACACACCAAATTTTATCACTAACATTGATGTTAAATGCTACAGGCTAGAAGCTCAATCAAGCTCTTGTTGTCAACAAAAAAAAAATGAATCAAAATTCAATCTCATGAAAAAATAACAACAAACATCCATTTAGAGAAAAATATTAGAGTGTGGAAATTACACAAGGATTCACAACAAACATGGGAAATTGGAGGGTTCGATCTCGAAAAGGAAATAAATTTCCAACCACAAAGGAAAGGAGAGAAAAAGATAAAGAAAGTATGAGAAAAGTATAATAGACATTGACAGAACAAGAAGATCATGCAATTCAAAACATTCATGCAAGTACAAGTAATTCAAGTAGTCTCACTTCTCATATTACCTACTCCATATTATATGCATTAGGAAATATGATTGAAAACATGAAAAAAATGAAGAATGAAAAAATATAACTAAGATAAAATAAGCATTGAAAGCAATACCATGTAGTTAAAAATTGAGATGTAACAACAACTAAAGAAAACCACATGAAACCAAGCAAATTATTGAAAACCACTTGAAACCATGCAATATTGAAAACCACTTGAAACCATGAAAATTATTGAGAACCACTTGAAACCATAAAATTATTGAAAACCACTTAAAACCATGCAAATGATTTAAAACCATTTGAAACCATGGTTTATTGGAATTTTCTGAAATCACTTGAATTCATGCAAATTATGAGCCACCTTCGATTGTAATGGTCAAGGATAACCCACAAAAACTAAGGATGTGATTTAACCAAAGAAAATCGTTACATTTCCATATATTATTTACATTTGACAACCATGTGCATGTAGTGAACCATCTGGGCTACCAAACTTGAGTTTTTCTTTCTTCAAATCAATTAATTTCAGAATCCCCTTCGCCTTGCACCTAGGTGCCTGAAAGTTATAATTCATGGAAATTTGTTTACAAGAGGGATTAGGAAAAATGGCGGTCACATAGGTGCTCTAAAACTTATAAATGTTAGTTTGATTAATTCTTAATATCCTTGTAGGAGTTAAAAGAGAGTAAATGTGTCAAGAGCTAGAAGGAGCAAGTGTATCCCTCCTTCTAATGTGCATGTTGTGAAGAAATTCTTTGTTAAACATATAAAAACATTAATGTTTTGTGACATACATCATATATATAACATTTAATGGTTCCTTGAATCCTAAATGATGATCCCTACCTTTGAAAACCTCACAAGTGTAGAAAATCCTGTACATTCACAAGCTAATGCAATTTGCTAAAGCAAGAGACAAGAATCTACTTCTACTCTTTACAGCGGAATCCCATAAACATTAAGAAAACAATAATCAATAGAGGAAGAGAATCAAAGGCACATAACACAATAAATATCCGGGGAAAGAAACAACTCAAAACCCCACTATATGTTTTGTATTAATCTGGAAAATCAAGATGAAATTACAATGCTTGTTCTCTCTAGAACAATCCCAACACTTAGCAAATTCAATCTCCAACTCATAAGAAAGCTCAAGGCCAAAGCTTAGCCTCTTCACAAGCTCTCCAGGTCTCTATTCCAATGCGTAATTCCTATGGAGGATAACTTGTATTTAAAGGGAAATAAAGCCTCTAAAAACTGCGCAATCCCTCAAGGGTCAGTTCTTGAATGCATGCACCATCAATTCAACTAGAAAAAACTAAAACAAACAACACACTCTCCCTGCACTCTAGTCTCAACTGGGTCTTTCTCAGAACTGACATGCATGAGTTTATGATGAGTAAATATTCAATTAACTAGAGTAGCACTGGTGGAGTTCATTAGTGACACCATTGACACTTAACTCACTATTAGTTATCTCAATCAGTTTGAGAACTAATTTAACTGAACTGACTCATGAAATTGAGGCTTCTATTTTACAACTCACAATTAACTCATACTAGACTCCTACAAAGTAGGGAGAACATACACATGACTAAAGAAAGACTTCCAACTCAAATTTCCTAAGTTAAGTAAGTTTAATAAACTTAATTAACTAATTTTAAGTTGCTTTGAGAATAGAATTCGAATTTAATTCACAGTTTAATTCAAGGAAAAATCAAACCGGAATTTATTGTTTCCATTTCTCAACACTCCCTCTCAACACGAAATGGATTATCAACTACCCCGATCTTGTCTCTGTGAATCTCAAATTTACATTTTGATAATGCCTTTGTCAAGATGTCAACATCTTTCTCCTCCATGGGAATGTAATCTAACAACATGATCCACCTCAATACACAATCTCTGAGATGATGATACCGAATATCAATATGCTTGGACCGATCATGAAAGACTAGATTTTCAGAGAGTTTGATACAACTCTAATTATCACAATAAATCACTGTTGGATCCATTTTCTGACTAAACAAACCAACTAGGATCTTCCTCATCCAGATAATCTCACATGATGCCTGAATTTCAACCATGTACTCTACCTTTGCCAAACTAATTGAAGCCAATCTCTGTTTACTATTGTACCAAGAAACTATTGTTGACTCAATACTAAAGATCCCTATTGATGTGTTCTTCCTATAGGATGGACTCCCTACCCAATTTGCATCGGTGAAGCCTTGAAGCTTCTTTCCCTCTATCTGTACCATAACCCAAACTGAGTAGTGCCTTTGAGGTATCTTAATACATGCGTTGTCACCTTCCAATAAAACTTGGCAGGCCTAACCATCCCTTGACTAGGCTGGTTAACTGCATCACATATTCGGTCATGTGTTCACTAAGTACATGAGTGAACGAACAAGCTGCCTGTAAATAGTAGCTTCCACCACTTCCCCTAAAGTAACATCCTCCTTACTCCAGTTACCAGGTAGAGGAGTCTCCATGGGTTTACTTCTCTCCATGCAGAATCTCTTGAGTATCTCATTGACATACTTGCCCTAACATACAAACAACTCCCCAATGTCCCTACCATATCTCCATGCCAAGAAAGTAATGCATTTGCCCCATGTCCTTCATCTCAAACTCTCTTGCAAGGTCCTCCTTGCAAGATTTGATGAGCTTCTCATCACCTACCAGTATAAGATCATCTACATAAAGTACAATGATCAACAACTTACCTTCCACCACTATGTGATACAGGTTTGCATCCACTTCACTCTTCGTGAAGCCTAACCCAGTGAAGTAGCTATCTATCATGGTGTACCGAGCACAGGGTGCTTGCTTCAACCCATACAATGCTCTCTTGAGTTGGTACACATGAAACTAACGATCCAAGGTTTCAAAACCTTTGGGATTCTCTATGTACACCTCTTCCTCAATCATGCCATTGAGGAAGAAAGTATTTACATCCATCTGATGGATCTTTCAACCCATCTGTGCTGATAGTGCCAAAATATATCTGATTAACGAGTACCTTGCAACAGGAGAAAAGGTCTCATCATCGTCAATTGCCTCTACTTGTGAAAAGCCACGAGCCACAAATCTGGCTTTATGCTTCTCCACACTACCATCTACAGCTTGCTTTACCTTGTAAAGCCAACAAGAGCTCACAACTAAATTGTCCTCTAGTCTCGGGACCACATCCCAAACAATTTTTTGAACTATGGAATCATACTCCTCCACCATCACATCAACCCAAACCGGCTGCTGCACTACTTCCTGAAAGGAAGATGGCTATGTCAAAACACATGCTCCCATTAGTGCCACGTATCCAATGTACCTCTCTAGTGACCTCCTCTATCTGCACTGAGAAGAGGGTGCTCCCACATTCTCCCGTGCATCATCCAACAATCTGTTAGCCTCTCTAGTGCACTTTCTTCCCTCTCTAGAAGAATCTGCCTAAGTGGATGTCTCCACTCTCTGAACCTCTACATGTTGCTGCTTCACATCAATCTAAGGTCCCTTAACATTAGGAGCTAAAATCTCCCCATCTGCATGTATCTCAGGCTCCCTCTCAAGGGAAACTCGCATGGCCTTATCCTCATAGAACTTGATATCCTTGTGAACCACTGTCATCCGACTGGTCGACATGTACACTCGATTGTTATGGGGTGTAGTAGTGTACCCCACAATGATCATCAACTTTTCTGTTGGCTAGAGCTTATTCTGTGCATCTTTGGTCACATGGCAATAAACTGATGACCCAAAAATCCAGAAGTGACCAACATCTAGCCTCTTACCAGAATAAGCCTCCTCTAGTGTCTTCATCTCAAGTATTTGATGTGGGCTACAGTTCTGAACATAAACCATTGTGTTGTAAGCCTCAGCCCACAAATGTAGTGTTAGGACCTGATCATGCAACATCACCCTTGGTGCCCCTACTATGTTCCTATTCTTCCTCTCAACAACCCCATTCTGTTGAGGGCTATGGGGTGCCGTCAACTCTCATTTAATCCCTTCCGCTGCACATAAGTTCTTAAACTCATTGGAGACATACTCACCACCGTTATCAATTTGTAGAGCTTTAACCTTTTTACTAGACTCTTTCTCTACCAATGCTTTGAACTCACAAAACTTTGTGAAAGTTTGATCCTTTTTTTGCATAAAAAATACCTAGCATTTACAAGAATTGTCATCAACAAATATAACATAATACCTGTGTTTGGCCATGGATGTTGTCGATAATGGTCCACACACATCTGAATGGACTCTCTCCAGAATAGACTCTGCTCGACTGTCTCTATCTCTAAAGGAATACTTGGTGTATTTTCCCAAAGTACAACCCTTTCATGTATCAACTTGCTCAAGCGTACCTTTGGGAAGACTGGTATATATTTGCTGCAATATCTTCAAATCCCCATGATGCAAGTGGCCCAATTGCTTATGCCACAACTCACTGATGTTTTGGCTAAAAATCTTTTCCAATTTTTAACTCAAAGCAGCATAATCCTCTACCTCTATCTTATAGAGATTCTGAACTCGAATCCCTATGTTCTTTACTTGACCCGTGGATATGTGTCGAAGGAATGCCTTTCCTCTTGAAAATATCAAATCATAGCCTCTATTATCAAGCATGGCAACATATAGCAAGTTCTTTCTCAGTCCCGGTACATGCATAACATTCTTCAAGCCGAGTGGAGCCGCATGCTCCCTCTGAAAAGTAATATTGCCCACACCAGTAACACTATACTTACTGTCATTACCCATCCTGATATACATCTTGAGATCTTTCTCCTCTAGTTCACTGAATAACTCTTTGTCATCAGTCATGTGGAATGAAGCTCCACTATCTAAGTACCAAACACTTCCCATCATTGAAGACATCGTGCATGTAATGAGGGAAAAGTCCAATTCGAATTGGGAGGCCAAAGGCTCACCCGCAGCTCCTCCCGAGGACATCTCCTTAGACTTCTTCAAAGGACAATTTTTAGCAAAGTGTCCCATCTTGTGACAATAAAAGAATTTAACTTTCATGTTGTCCTTCTTCTTACCTCCATGATAAGAATCTGATTTGGAATGGGAAATTTTACCTTTCCCCTTCCTCACCTTAATCGCTAAGGCACAATTCTCTTCATCATCAATCTTTGATGAAGAGCCATCCCTGGTGTTCCTCTTGATCTCATCCTACATCAAATCCAACCATAGTCGTTCCCAATCTGGCAACTTCTCCTGACCATTGACATAGTCCTGATAACTATGCCAACTCTTTGGGAGCCCAAGAAGAGAAAGGCTCACCGTATCCTACTTGACAACCGTGATTCCAACACTTCCAAGTTCATCCCGACATTGAGTGAACTTGGCCAAGTATTTCAGAATCATCTCGCCTTTCTCCATCTTGATTTTATGAAGTTTATCCTTCAGTGCCAAATTCCTTTAATCATTGGTATTCTGATACAAGTCCATCAATGTTTTCCACATAGCATGCGGGGTTTCCTTTCCATGGAGACTTGAGACAATATGATCTCGAACTCCCTCAAGGAGTATCCGCCTTGCCTTTGCCACACACTTCTTACACTTGCCAAGTTTTGTGCATTAGTAGTTGCTGGCTTAGGAATTTCTTGTTCAACAAATTCCTTCATGCCATTGTCCTCTAGCACAACCTCCATCCTGTCCCTCCAGGCTATAAAATTTGAGTTGCCTTCGAAGGCATACTCAAGCCTCAACCCATGGAATGCCATCGGCTGATCCTGAAGTATGTATTGCAAATTTGACTTTCACCTATAACCCAGAAACTCAAAACTTCGAAATCTCCTATAGTATATTGTTCTTATCTCTAATACCATGTAGAATTATCCAAATTTAAACAGGAACGCAACAAATTATAGATATAACCATACATATAGAGATGCAGCAGAAATAATACTTCATTTCATTACTGTAAAATATTGAAATATGCTTGCAAGTAGAAATGGAAATAAATTACCTAGGGTGATGGTAGCTTATCCCTGAGAAGAGATGTGGCGGTTACATGCCTCTAAATTGTCTTACAATGAGGCTTGAAGGCCTATTTATTGTTGAGAAACAATGGAAAACCCTAAACATCCAAAAACCTAACCCTAGGAGATGAAGCGCCAAACTATGGGCCCCGTTTTGGGTAAATTGGTACATCAACTTCCCGAGGTCGTAACTTTGGCATATGATCTCCATTTGACGTGCATAATACCTCATTAGAAATATATATCCAAGGACTACAACTTTGGGAAGAACAACATTCGTCCATGGACCCATGTTGCTCCCATTTTTCCCAAAAGATGTCGTTTAGGGCCTCAAAACAATTCTAGAAGTTCAGGACCCGAAAAAATGCTAAAAATAGTAAACTATGCTACAATTAAGGAAACTGAAAAACTGAAAGAAACAATGGTGGGGGTCCAAGTGGAATTGGCGGTGGCCACCAATATCCACCTGGATCATTCCTCGCCCCTTAGGAAGCAATGGTCCCCATTGCGTTGAGTTCCTCCATGAGATGAAGAAAATTCTGCTGAACTTGGTCCCTTGTGAGCCACTTGCCATGGTGAAGGAGTTGGCCTACTTTGACAACTCATTATAGTTGGATATTATGCTGGCAAGTGTGCTTGATCTGCATATCCATGATACATTTAGTTGCAGCTTGTTCCATGCAATATGGATTTAACTCTGTGGGTGTGAGCTATTCTACAATGTCGGATGTGTCTAGTAATGGTGGAAAGTATGGCCAAAGATAGTCCACATTGAACACTAGGTGCAGGCCATGGAATGGGGAATCCTGAGTTCAAATGCATTGTCTCCCATAGCCTTGGTAATGGTGTAAGGACCATATCAGAGTGGTCTGAGTTTCCGATAGGCTCTGGTAAGGCATTCCTTTTGCAAATGCAACCAAACTTTGTTGCTCACATGAAACTTGTGTGGCACCCGATGTTGATCATGTCGCTGCTTGTACTTGGCATTTGATTTCTCTAGAATGTTGTGGACCTACTGGCGAATATGTTGGATGTGCTCAATGAAGATGTTTGCCTTATCTGTTTCAGACTGGACATGATCCAGATCTACCTAAGTAGCTGCAAATGACATGGCCACATCAATGGGACATAGTGGCTAGAATCCCAAGCCCACTTGAAAAGGGTTGTGGCCAGTTGAGTTGTGGAGAACCCGGTTATAGCTGTGTTGAACATAGGGGAGGCTCTCATCCCATGTGCATGGATGCTTTGAGTTGTACATGCATAGAATGTGTATGATCATTCTGTTGGCAACCTCTATCTAGCCATCAGTTTGGGGATGGAAGGTTGTGCACTTAGTGAGTTTGGTGTCCAGCATCGACGAGAGATTGGACCAAAATGTACTGAGGAACCTACTATCCCAATCTAAGATGATAGACTGTGGGATCCCAAAGTGTACCCACACTCGATCAAAGAAGAGTTTACTAGTGGCTTCTGCTGTGATATTCTTCTTGCAGGCTGCCATAATGGCCATCTTTGAGACCCTGTCGATGACCAGAAAAACACAGTCATTTCCATGCTTAGTAGAAGGAAGGCCTAACATGTAATCCATAGAGATGGATTCCCAAGAACAATGTAAACTTTGAAACGGGAACTATAAACTCAAAATGGGAACTCTGGCCAAAAAACCCCAAAAAACATAAAAAACAGTGCTAAAAACGAAAAGTGTGTATACTGGAACGATGTTTTTATTTTTTAGGCATCAATTTTGAACATGTTTTAAAAATGGCAGTGACTACGAAATTTACTATGAAATTTTTTTGTAAAATATAGCTTCAAAATGAAAGTGATGATACTGGAACAATGATTTTTTTTTAAGGTCAATTTTCAAAAATTTTAAAAACTGCTAATAAAACCAAATTTTTATGTGTCAAAAAAAGTTGTTTATGAGGAAAAAAACACATTAATGTTTTTGGTAGAATATCATTTTTCTTTCCTAAGTATAAATTTGACATGTTTTCAACCATAACATGCTAGATACAAAAGAAATTGAAATTTTTTCAACTATAAAATTAAAAAACCATGAAATTATGAACAAATTACATCACTAAATGAATTCAAAACTCAGTATTTGTATATTGAATAAAACATACATTATATCTCTAATTTAATATTGCATTGTAGATATTTTAAAGAATAAAATTTATCATAATTAAGACATATAATCCAACAACATAAAAATGCCTCATAACTTCTCATTTAACGCCATATGGAAAACATTAATTTTATTTGAAGATACGATGCATACATCAGCTATATAAATTGTCTTAAACAATTATTCAAAATTACTCATATTTTCTTCAACACCATCAGAATTCACATCTTCAGATGAGTGACTGGATGCTGACGAAGATGTTTCATATTCTTCTCTTTCATCAACTTGTGCCCCATCTGAGTCCACATGCATGCCCAACATTTCAGGTTTCAAAATTCTTCTAGATCTACGACTAGTTTCAGCAGACTCCCATGTCCACACTGTTCCTTCTGGTAACAACCTTTTCAGAATCTCTATCGTCTTGAAGCGAAGATTTCCTCTCTTTGTTAAATTGAAGTCATAAACAAGTACGTCAACATCCTCCAATTTTAATATGTCTGTGCGGCGGAGATTTATATTTGTACCCTTTCTTTTTCTTTTTCCGCCGTTATTTTTGTCAACTACCATCTCTGGCTTATACACACCATTGAATGGGTGTGTATTTGTGGCATACCAATGTACTTCAACACTTGTAACATCCTCATTTTCTGTAAAGACCTTTATAACTTTAGCAACCCAAAATGGATAGCCATTTGGATCTCCATCTGTCAGCACTGCAATCATGCAACCCTCCTTAATATCCTGTACTTAACCCCTATAAAGGTCTTCCATGGCTTCACATTGTACACGAGATCTTCTGGAACCAATATACATCTCTCTTTCCGCTGCCTGTGAAGAAGTAATAATACCTTGAGATTGTTGCTGTTCAACAATGTTTACTTCCTCATGTTCATTCAACACATTTGTGGCCAAATAAATGGATTTTTCGAAGGTATATCTTCATTTTTTGTTGTTGAAATGATATCACTTTTATTATTGAAAAATGACTCCCACCAAACTGAATCAACAATGTCAAAGTACTCATATGTGTATCTAATACATTTTTTAATTTCTTCCAGGCAATCAGAATAATTTATATCTCTATTCTGTCTGCGTGCATTCTGAACTTCACCAACTGATTGTAATAACAATATTTTTGATGCAAATATTGGATGATCGAGAATGAACTTCAAAAATTGCAAACCTGATGGCGGTTCCCATTCTGTAGTAGTTGAATACTTCTTGCCCCATATTAGTGTTTTCCCATCAATTTTTTTGATACAAAATTGACGTTGGAAGCTAATGTCATTAAGTTGTTCAATGCATTTCCTCTCACCATATGATCCCAGAATAAACCTTCGCATGTCAACAGTTTCTTCCAACACATCAAAAGTAGGCTCTAGCATGTATGATTTCTTAATACATTCAATTAGTGATGGAAAGCTCCCAACTTCGTTCCTCCTCAATGTGACTGAAAAACGACTGAACATCTAATCAATATGGTCATGAGTGTGCCCAAAAAGAAGGAAACCAACCTTTACCTTTGAAAAATTCTCAATTCAACAAGCATGTTTAGATATCCAAAAATAACCCGATTTTTGTTTTCACAGCAAGTGTTGTCCAATTGTAGATACAAAACTTCAAGAAGATTACTAGACCAATGAGAAATCACATCATGAATTATGGTTATGGTCAAATTTGCATCATTATGAATATTTGGAGCTATGAAGTACACCCTTGGCAACATTTTCCCACAACCGACCAAGTGAAACTGAATAAAATTTTCCTCCTTTAAATTTTTGGGTGTGCGAACAAAATGTGGTAAAAGTGTTTTCTTCTGGTCCATACCATCAATTATCAAACCCAAACATTTATTCGGATTATCATAACACTTATTTCGATGCTTGTACAACTTCTTCCTTTCGTCTGTTTGTTGTTCGTGATGCTCCTGAAGTTCTTTGACAATTAAATCTACACAACATAAAAGAAATTCATTAAGAAATATGTTTTCATAGTTGATGACTATACAATTTTAAAAGTTAAAGTTATGAACGCTTACCTCTTTCTGAGCCTTCACATTTGTCCCTTTTTTATTTAAGAGAAGCACATGTACTGCAAATCCCCATCCTTGTCTTCTTAGGAATATGGACATTGTTGAATTCTTTCTTCCATACCTTCACAAAATATTGATATGTAATAAACTGGCCATGTCCCTCAGCACCTTCTACATATTCTTTGTGTAAGTTGTAGATTTCTCGTCTTGAAAAATTATTTGGAATATGTATTGTCTCTCTGTTTGGCATACACTCTCCATGCTTTCAAAAGAAATATTTCATCCATGACATTGTAGTATTTGGTAATGGCCCAAACTCTCTTTTATGACGTACTTCCAAATAAAATGCGGGATCCTTTTCCAAATTTTCTTGAATTCTCGAGAGACGAAAATTCCCAATCGAATGAAACATTTTGAAAGCTTTCCTACACATAAATAAATTCCTAATATGATAATCATAACCTGACAATGTAGATTGCATGCACCCAACTAAATATGAATTTTGCATGCTTTTATTCATTGACAAATATCTCTTCCTGCTTTCTAATGCAAATGTGAAATCCATATGTTTCAAGCAATTTTTTTGGCAACATTCACTTGAAATGAGAGTGCTAATAGAACTTCTTCTCGTCAGATATTCTACTATACCCCTTGCATAACTAGAATAACTTGCATTGATACGAAAAGGTTTGCTCCTACTCCTCGATACAATATTTCTTGGCAATATCGCCATCATTGGATCATCATTTGTATAAGGATTTTCATCATCATTAAGAGGAATGTTATCCACACTATGATCAGCTCTGCTTTTCAAATATTGACTTGGAGGATATTCTTCATCTTCCCCTTCTTCAGTGCTACTGTCATAGTCCTTAGAATTCGGACTGAATGGAAAATTTGACTCGATGTTTAATGGATATTCTTCCTCATGTGCATTGTCAGTGCTACTCTCATAGTCCATAGAATTAGGACTATGTCGAAAATGTGACTGTTTACTTATTGAAGATGCTACATCCTGTCCTTTGTCACTGCTACTTTTATACTCATTAGAATTAGGACTAAGTGCATCATCCTGTCCTTCATCACTGCTGCTCTCATAGTCCTTAGAATTAGGACTAAGTGGACACCGTGACACTCCATTCTTTTGAAATTCACCATCATGCTCTTCAAAACTGCTACTCTCATAGGCCTCAGAAATAGGACTAAGTGGACACCGTGACACTCCATTCTTTTGAACTTCACCATCATGCTCTTCAAAACTGCTACTCTCATAGTCCTCAGAATTAGGACTAAGTGGACATCGTGACACTCCATTCTTTTGAACTTCACCATCATGCTCTTCATCATTGTTGCTTTCATAGTCCTTAGAATTAGGACTAAGTGGACACTTTGACACTCCATTCTTTTGAAATTTGTTATCACACTCTTCATCATTTTTGCTCTCATACTCCTTAGAATTAGGACTAAGTGGACACCGTGACACTCCATTCCTTTGAAATTTTCCATCATGCTCTTCAAAACTGCTACTCTCATCGTCCTCAGAATTAGGACTAAGTGGACACTGTGACACTCCATTCTTTTTAACTTCACCATCATGCTCTTCAAAACTGCTACTCTCATAGTCCTTAGAATTAGGACTAAGTGGACATCGTGAAACTCCATTCTTTTGAACTTCACCATCCTGCTCTTCATCACTGCTGCTTTCATAGTCCTTAGAATTAGGACTAAGTGGAATCTGTGACTCTTTATTTATTTGAAATTCTCCATCCCCTCTTTCATCAGTGCTGCTCTCATAGTCTTTAGAATCAGGACTAAGTGGAAGAATTGACTTTCTATTCATAGTGGAAGAATTCCCACTATATCCATCAATATGAATAGAGTTGTTACGCGATGAAGATGTTGATGATGTATAAATCAAAACTTCACTATCATAACAATCTATCCCTTTCAAATAGAAGATGTTGAATGATACAAATGGAGTCTCCTAAGGATATTGTATAGCTTAAAGAATGAAATTTTCCCTCCAAAATATTTTTGTCCAAAAATTTTCGCGAAAATATTTCCCTCCAAATTTTTTTGCGAAAATATTTCCCTCCAAAAAGTTTGTTAGATTTATTTACCTTCATTATTTTATTCTACAATTTATTGAAAAATGTAAACTAAATTTTTTTATGAAATAAATCACTAAAATTAAAATTGTAAACTACAATTTCTAGATTAATTATTCTAATAGTTAAAGTATATAATATTTACTAAACAATTGATTTTTTTTATTTTTTTTTATTTTTTTTATTTTTTATAATATATTCTACAACAAATTATCCCACATCAACCCGTTGTAAAAAATTTCTACAATATTCACTTTATAATATTTTAAAACAAATTATCCCACATTCAACCCATTGTAAAATAATTCTACAATATTCGCTTTATAATATTTTAAAACAAATTATGCCGTATTAACCGTATGGTAAAACATCTCCGTAATTTCACTTATATATTAAAATTTCATTATCACTATTACTCACATCACATCCAGGCTTTCTAAAAATCATTGAAAGACTCATGAATTTGTGGAGCAGCTACATCGCTATCAACAACATATTCACCGAATAATTCTTGCAATTGAAAGGTAAGTTAAATTTTTTTCCTTGAAAATTTTCATATTAAATTAGTTTAATGAAAAAGTTTTTTTTTTTTTTAAATTAATAATTTTTCTGAGCCAAAATAACAATTACATCCATCATGAGCATGGTGGGCCCGATCAAACTCAATCGCTCAATACCCGTGGGTGGGCCGCCGTGGTGTCGCGGGGTGGGCTCCTTCCCTCACTACCCCCTTCACCTCCCCTTCCCCCCTCAACCTCCTGCGCCCATCCGTCCCTCACCCCCCTCTCTCACCTCCCCCCACCCCACTGGGCGCCCTCGCCCCTCCTGCACCCATCTTTCCCTCAGTGCCCTTTGTCACCACCCCAACCCCCCGTGGGCCCCCCCCGGGGCGCCCTCCACCTCCTTCACCCACCCCCTAGGCGTGCGTCGCCCCTCCTCCACCCACCGGTTCCTCCACACCCACCCGCCCTCCTCTTCTCCTGTTCCCCCAGTGCGCCCCCCCTCCCTTGGCACGCGCCCCCCCAGCCCACCCATCCCCGGGCACCCACCCCACTCACGCCCCACCGCCCACCCTCCGGGCGCCTGCCCCACCCCACCTCACCCCACCCACCCTTGGGTGCCTGCCCCACCCCACCTCACCCCACCCACCCACTCACGCCCACCCCACCCACCTCCCAACCCCGGGCGCCCGCCCCACTCGCGCTCGCCCCACCCCACCTCCCACCCCCGAGTGCCCGCTCAACCCACCCCACCCCACCTCCCACCCGCGAGTGCCCGCTCGGCTGACCCCACCCCACCCACCTCCCACTCCCAAGCGCCTGCCTGGCCCACCCCACCCTAGCCACCCCTGGACGCCCACCCGTGTCTTCCCTCCCTCCCTCCCCCGCCCGGCCCGGGTCCTCCCCATTCCCTCCGCCCCCAACCCCCTCGGGGCACTCATCCCCTCCCCCCCCTTGGGCACTCCACCCAACCCACTGGCATGTGCCCTCCCTCCTCCCTCCTCTCCCTCCCCGCCCTCCTCCTCTCCCTCCCGCGGCCCGTCCCCTGCTGGTGCCTGACCAGCGGCCCGCGTCCCCGCCCGACAAGCGGTAGGGCGATTCCAGGAATTGCCCTGCCACCTGCTGGGCGGGGCCGTGGGCCGCCGGGGTGGCACCTGCCTCGGCTGCGCCACCTCGGCGACCCGCACCCCTGCCTGGCAGGCGGCAGGTGCCAGGCGGGGGCATGGGCCACCGGGGTGGCGCCTGCGCGGCTGAGGTAGGCGCCACCTCGGTGGCCTGCCCCCCCACCCGCAGGTGGCAAGGCGATTCCCGAAATCGCCCTATCGCCTGCCGGGTAGGGGCGCGGGCCGCCAGTTGGGCGCCGACCGGGTGCGAGCTGCAGGAGGGAGAGGAGGAGGGCGGCGGAGGGAGGGGAGAGGGAGGAGTGGGGGGCGAGCGCCCGGGGGGGGGTGCTAGTGGGTGGGGTGAGGCACCCGGGCGAGGGAAGTGGGTGGGGCGCATAGGTGGGGGAAGGGTGCGACCCAGGGGAGGGAGGGAGGGAGGGAAGGTGCCGGTGGTCGGGGGTTGGAGTGGGGCGCCAGTGGCTAGGGCGGGGGTGCTCGAGGGGGGTGGCGGTGGGTGGGGTGGGTCACCCGGGTGGGGGGAAGGGGTGGGGCGCCCACGGGGGGGTGGCGGGAGAGTGCGGGTTGAGAGTTGGGGTGTGGCGCCGGGGGTTAGAGCGAGGTGCGGGCGCCCGGGTGGTGGGGGGGGTAGGAGGCGAGTGCCTAGGGGTTGGGGTGGTTGGGAAGGGGTGGGGTGCATGCGGGGGGGTGGGGGAGGGTGCGGGCCAGGGGTTGTTGCGGGGGGCAGGCGCCTGGTGGGTGGGGTAGGGCGATCGCCGTGGCAGGGGGAAGGGGGACAGCGCAGGCCAGGGATTGGGATGATGCACCCGAGGGGCTGGGGGGTTGGGTTGGGCGGGGTGCCTGGGGCTGGGGGCGGGCACCGATGGGTGGGGTGAGGCGCCCGGGCGGTTGGGGGGTGGGCGTGCGGGTGGGACCGCCAGTGGGTTTGGTGCGGGGGGGGCAGATGGGGTAGGGCGCCGGTGGGTGTGGTGGGGTGCCATTACATATATTTTTTTGTACTTATTAAAAAAATCAGACATTTCATATAATATATACATAGTTAATTTTGGAATGTTTTATTTGTGATTTACTTTTTTTACACTAGAATGTTAATGCATACCCTTTTAGAATGTGAGGGTTAGTGGGTGAGGGAGGGGACGTGGGCAGGTGGAAGGGTGGTCGCGCAGCAGGCGGGTGAGGGGGGCAGCATTGGCGGGGTGATTTTGATCAGTACAAATAAGAAAATTATGATATATTTTCGTTCTTAATTTAAGTTAATATGTTTTTATTATTTATTGATTTATGTGTTTCTATTTTTCAGGAAAATAGCATCAAAGAAAATTTCAGTGAATCTTTTTGGACCAAAGACTCTTAAAGGTGCATCTTCAAGAAACATTGGTGAACGAACTCTACCTGAGCTCATGGCTACAAATCTTTCAAGTGCCTCAAGTGATAAGAAGATGATTTTAGACTGGAAGAATTCGAAAGAGGTGAAATTTCCATCAAGAATCTGGTATGTGAAAGAAAAAGAAAGCACAATATGAATATATATCTATATATTGATATACCGAATGATAATGGAATTTTTGAGGTGATGGAAAGAGTCGTAGATATGTGTTCGATACCAGACACTGAAGTTGTTTACATACTTACGAAAGATCTCAAGTCACATGAAATGATTAAATACCGACTATCATATTCATTGTATGACACGAGAGAGGCATCTACAAAGTTGTGTAAACAAATCGTAAATGAGATGACACAAAACATCGTAAGTATTGTTATTTATATTTGTATTTTACATTCTTCAAAGTGGCTCGCTATATTTTTTAACTTTGTTTTTTATTGACATATGATATTTTGTTTGGTAGAATTTTGTTGAAAGTTGTTCAATTAGGTTGGGAGGCATTCATTTCATAGAGCATGATATCATGAAAGTTGTCAACAGTTTTTACTCAGTGTTAGAAGAAGATATGGAAAACAAGCAAAATGTAGTAATTGATGATGCTACAAAACTACATCCAAAGAATCAGAAAAAAAGGCCTCTGGTGGATAAATCTAGCAAGGGTAAACAAGTTACTTTTGAGGACGATGAAGTTGAAATTGACAGTGAAGCATATGTTTCCATTACTGAAGATGACATTGGAACTGAGAAGAGCCATAAAAGACCAAAAGTAACAATGCCCAAGAATAAATCTGTTGGGAATGTTATGACCAAGAAAAGTAAAGTTGAAGATTTTGTACCAGTCATTACCAGCAGTCAAGAACCTAGTGAAACTTCAAAAGAAAGTAGAGAAATCATTACAGCAGAGCTGATTTAGAGGATGGCATTATCAAAACAAAACAAAATGCCATTCGAGAGAATTTGACAAAGAGAAACTTAATTGATGGTGGTCATACATTTCAGCTTAATGTCAAGAAAACCTATAAAGCAAGTGAAGGACAATGTCAATATCAAGTTAGAAAGCCACATCATCTTCATGTTCACAACTTGAAGACATTGATGAGGTACAATCCATATGCTCATGTGGTTAGTTATGTGCTTCTTGTTGATCCACTTCAAGTTCCCAACAAAGAAGCATTCGATAAGTCAAAATGTTTTGAATACAATTATTATGTGCTTGGGGGGAACCATTCTGTAGAAGCTCAAAGACAATTGATGGAGGAATATCCTAATAACCCATGTTTTGAAACAATGAAATGTATCATTTATTCTGGTTTAAATGAAATAGAAGCAAAGTTAGTGGCATGGGATCATAATTCAGATAATGAATATAGGATGTTTATGACTTTCATCCAAAGGGTTAGATTTATTCATAGTGAATTTCAAGAAAAATGTGGTGGGGATAGGATAAATGTTACTGCAGATTTCCGAAAGGAATGTTGTATGGAAATAGGCTATCAAATTGAAGAGAAAACCAATTCAAAAGGTGGAAAAGGCAACAAAAATAATGATTTATTCAGAGGTGTTGATAACATTTTCCAATTGGCATTTAGAACTGGAGATGTTTGGAAGTTGATTGATGATATTTTTAGCATGTGGGAAGACATTGGCATTAAAAACCAGAGGATCAAAAAGTTTAAGCCATTGATATGTAGCAACAATAAATTAGCTCCTGAACTGAAGCAACTTCCATACGATATGAATATCACACCTTGGAGGGCAATGTAAGGAGTGAAAGATGAAAAAATTGTCAAAACAATATTATCTCGTGTGAGGTCAGGGGAATTATCATTGGAGGAAATGTTTGAAGAATTTCAAAAGTAAGTTTGCTGAATTATTTTTATTTATTTCTAGATTATAGTTATCTTATAAATAAAACATGTTGTTCTTGGTAGTATTTGTTATACATATCATTATATTAACTTTTTATTACTTTATCTATGCAGTCACAAAGTTTACATGAAAATTCAAGAACAAATGGTTAGATTGTTGAATGAAGATAGTTGGGATGATGTTGTATGCAACTATCCAGATTCAAGTTCTACATCAACATTAAAAGCTTTTTATCTTGCATTTAAAAAGGTATCTTGATTTATACATTCATTTTTATTCATCTGTGTACTATTTTTAATTTAAAACTTACACATATATTTGTTTATTTGATCAAAGATGAGGAAGAAAGATAATGGAGCACCAGACAGTTTCAAGACTTTTATTGAAAAAATAAAGATCGAGAGATTGAGGAAGCAACATATTAAGAATGTTGAACTTGATCCAACTCTTAATCATTGCATTTGGAATGGGCTAGACACTATTCAATATCAAGTAATACAAAGCGACTGTGAAGACATTGCTAAACTCATACCAAAAAGGGATTATGCCCTAGTTATTGCAGATATTCCCCATGGTTTCAATATTCCAAACATTTACTATGATAGTGACCCTTATACTTATCAAGCTTTTAATAAAGTGGTTGCGGGATTTGTAGAAGTGACGTCATCACCATTATGGAGATTTATGACATTTCATTCAGACACACAATTGGCAATGATATTGTCAAGCTTCAAGGGGAAAACAAATTCAAGGATGCAGCTTACATGGTAAGACGTTTAAAATTTATATTTGATTAATGTTGAAAAATTCATTTATGTACAAGTTAATTGAACTTTTACTATTTCATGTTACAGGCAAAAGTCAAATCTTCTTAACAATGAAGATCAACAATTTATAAATGACTGTGAGTTCATTCATATTGATAGTTGGGCAAAAGATGATAGCCATATGTCTATGATTTTTAATTGGGTGGACGGAAAGAGTCATAGCCAAATACTGACTTATGATGCTGTTGTGAGAAAACTAACATATGAAGACAAAGAAACAAAAGGAGAGATAGTTAACATTTATCAAAAGCCACAATTATTGATTAACTATCTTATAGACATATGTTCAAATGAAGGAGATTGGGTTCTGGATTTATTTTCTGGCTCAGGTAAGTTTTGTTATATGGAATTGAATTTCAATATGTTCTTTTTTTAATTAATATGTCATTGTACTAATTTACTTCATTATTTATTTTGTGCTTGATAATTAGGTACAACACTAGCATGCTGCCTTCAAAAAGGAAGAAATTGCATTGCAATTGAGAAAGATCCATTACAGTGCAACTTCGTTAAGAAAATAATTAATGCTCTTCAATTTCTTCCAGATGCAATGCAAGAAATTGGGTTGAAGAAATGGGACTTTAGTGAATTACGTGTGGCAAAAAAGGCAAAGGAACCCCAACCACCATTACATGGAATGTTTGGAAAGACATACATTGGGAGATTCGAAGACATCAAAGATCCATTAAAAGAGGAAAATGAGCAAAAGGAAGCAGAAAATATTGTAGAAGAAGACAATGATGAAACTCTAGAGGATGAAGAGTTTGGATTACGTGACATTGTTGATTAAAATTAAGTTATGGTTGGAAATCAATCTTTGCAATGTTTTGAATTTGACATTTTATGAGAAGAATAATCAATCAATTAAGGTTGTTATGCGTTCAATATTTGTAATATGTGATTTTCACATTGATTTTTAAGTTAATCATTATTTTTTGAAAAAAAGTGATTATTATTATTTTTTACATGAAATTCATAAAAAAAAATCTATTATTTAACCATTTTTAGTTAAAATTTTCGTATAAAAATTGTGATTTTGACATGTCAATTCTAGCAAAAAATTATCAAAACGTGTAGTTTTTTTGTTATATTTATGTTAAAAATGGTTATTTTTATGTTCATTGTTAAAAAATATTGTTTTTTAGAAACAATTATTTCATGTGGATTGAAAAATTAACTAAGGATGTATAAATATGTAGATTATCTAAAATTCAAAATATCGTCTTTCTAATTTAAAAATGCAAAACAATAAAAACCTCACTGAAAAGAAAATTAAAATAAAAATAAAAAACAAGAAAATATGAAGAAAACGACCACCTCAAAAAATATCAAATTTAGAAAATAATTATTTACATTTCATACATTAGAAAATTTAAAGTCAAAAAATAGGTCTTTTAAAAAAAGGGTGTGATGCAGAATACTCACTTTTTAAAATCAGCATGAAAATCACTACCATTCTAAAATGTAATGTACATAAAAAAAATTAAAGTGCCAAAAACTATGCTCTAAAAAAAACATGTGTGTTCTGCATCACCCCTTTTCAAAATCAGGTCACTTTTTTGGTATCTTTATGAAACGTGTAATAGTATCAGTTTCCATTTCAAAGTTTACATTGTTCAAGGTTGACTAGGGGTAGGCAGTGGGGTATAGAGGCCTTGCTTCTTGATGGTCGGTTTGGCAATGGTGGAGGTAGTACATGATCTGATGTAATTCCCGACATCTTGTCGAAGATTCAATCAATAGAAATACTTCTGCGGTACTTCCACCATTTTCTCGACCCCGAAATTCCCAACAACATGATTGTAGTGTGCTTCCCAAATCATCTTGGCACACTCACTTGAAGGAACACAAAGGTGACCCAGGTGGCATAACAGGGCATCCTGGAGGTGAAAATCTAGAACATGCTAACCCTCCAAGGGTGTCTGGTATGTGTGGTTGAATTCTGGGTCGCTTTTATAGAGAAGTGGCCAATCAGTAGTCTCGTGCCCACAAGAGTTGAGCACGGTGGTTAATGCCATGATTGGTGGTCGACTGAGGCAATCTACAACATTATTGGTTCTGCCCTTCTTATACTTGATATTCAAATGGAACTGTTGTAGGTATGTGGACCACTTCTGATGGCAATCATTCTGCAATTTCCCTTGGGTCTGTATGAACTACAAGGGCTGGTGGTCTGTGTGGATGACCGTTTCCTTCCCCAAAATGTAATGGTTCCATTGTCGGCAGGCCTGCACAATGGAATACATCTCTTTGTCATAAGTGGGATACTTCTGGACTGTGTCTGAAAGTGTCCCACTGTGATATGCCATTAGATGCTCATGTTGAGTAAGGACTGCCCCAATAGCATAGTCAGAGGTATCTGTCTCGACCTCAAATGGTTGTTGCAAGTCAAGTAATGTGAGCACTAGTGCCAAGCAGAGGCGATGATTTAACTTTGTGAATTCCTTTGTAGAGTTGAGGCTTCTGTGATCTATATGAAGTTTACGAGAGATTTTTTTCGGCGAAAATCATATGAGAAACCATTTGAAAAATGGTTTCTCATGTTATTTTCGCCGAAAAAATCTCTCATAAATTTGTGGATTCCTTCTGTTGAGACTTAGACCAAAAGAAGTTTTCTTTCTCTCCTCCCTTGGTGACTTGACTCAAGGGCCAAGTGATATGAGAACACCCAACATGAACCTACGGTAGAAGTTAGCAAGACCCAAAAAGCTGTGGAGCTCTGTCAGAGTGATTGGAGATGGCCAATCCCGAATGACTAGGATCTTGGCTGGATCCACATGCACCCCTCGTTCATCAATAATGTATCCCAAACACTGAACTTAGGTCATGCCAAAAGTGCATTTCTCTAAATTGGCACATAACTTGTGTTGCTGCAGTGTTTGGAGAATGTGTCGGATGTGGTGGAGGTTCTCTTCCCAACTTTGGCTGAAGATTAGTATGTCATCCAAGTATACCACTACAAATGAGTTGGTGAATAGCTACAAGATGTCATCCATTAGCCTCATGAAGGTTGCAGGAGCATTCATCAACTCGAAAGGCATAACCAACCATTTGAAAAGGCCCTCCTTGGCTTTGAAGGTAGTCTTCCACACATTGGAGGGTTCGATTGATACCTGGTGATATCTTGACTTAAAATCAATCTTGCTGAAATATTTTGCCCCCTTCAGTTGGTCCAGGAGGTCATTAGTTTGTGGGATCGGGTACCTATTACAGACAGTGATCTTTTTCAACACCCAATAATCAATATAGAGTCTCCAAGTCCCATCCTTCTTCTGTACCAACATGATTGGGCTCCCATAGGGCAATGAACTGAGACAAATGTGACCTTTCTGCAGCAGCTCCTGAATCTGCCTCATGATTTCATCGTTCTCTATAATAGAGCATCGATAGATTGGTCCATTGGGCAACGACGCACCTAGGATTAGATTGATGGAGTGCTTGACTTAACATTGAAGAGGAACCTATGCAGGGGAGGTGAAGATGTCCTCGCACTCCTCCATGACCTTGTACATCTGTAGTTGTCATGTGGAGGGGCCCTATCTGGAGGTCGTGGCCATCGTCTTCTTCTTTCCTTGAGGGCATATCATCAAGAAAACAAATTTCCCAGTTTTGGAAATGAGCTTACTGTATTGTTTTGTAGTAACCAAAGAGATGGCAGTAGGTGGTGCTACCTCCAGTATCCTATACAACTTATTTCCCAAAGTAACAATAACAGCACGAGGCCTTTATTCATACACAACATGTCACTTCCACAAGTATGGCTAGCCTAATAATACATCACAAACATCAAGGGGAGCAATGTCACACAATAACTCATCCATGAAGGGCTTAATGTTGTATGGAAGGTGACACTATTGGCTCACGCGAAGATCTTGTCCTTGGTGAAGCCACCCGATGGTGTACAGTTGTGGATGTGTTGTGGTCGGTAAGCCCAGCCGCTTCACGCCCGCTACCGAAATGAGATTCTTTTGTCTCTCGCTGTTGACAATGAACTGTAGCGGGGAGCCCTTTACCCACATTTGGGAGTGGAAGAGGTGCTCCTCCTCCTCCGATCTTCGTGGTGGCAACAGTGGCATTGGGCTTCACCTCGATAATTTGCTTCCCTTTGTCATTCCCCTTGTTGGGTTCTGACTCAGAGTCAAAACATGCATCTGATTCTAAAACCTTTAGCTCGGCCACCGGTGACTGCTTGGTCCAACACTCACTTGTGTTGTGAGTGGAGCTCTTATGGAACCCACACCACTTTCCCGTGTCCTTTTTCGGCTTCGCGTCATTGTTCTTTTCTTGAAGCTTTGGCAGGTTGTCTTGGGCTGCCCTGCCTTGGCTTTGTCCTTTGATCTATGGTTTGGGGGCACCTTTCCCTTAATTCAGATTCGCAGATCCAAAGTCTCGCTTCTTTTGTTTAAACATTTTCTTGATCTTAACGACATATCGGTATGCCGTGCTGAGTGAGGAGATTTTCAGGAATTCCATTTCGTCCTAGATGTACCTGTGCAGGCAGCCGTGGTATTTGAGTACCAAATGTTGCTCTGAATCCTTGATACCCAACTTTGTGCGAAGGGTATGGAAAATATTGGTAAACTTTGGCATGTCTTGGTCCATTCCCTGCCATAGCGTGGTCCACTTTATGTATTGATCCTCATAGCTTCCGATAGTGTAGTATTGCTCTTTGATGGTAGCCCGGAATGAATTCCAAGTGGGTGTGGCTGAAAACAGTGAAGCCATAATTTCATCCTTCTACTCGCAGTAGGTTTCCCACTAGTCCTTGATGTGGGGGGAAGCTTTGAGAAGAGCGAAAGTAATCTTTTCTTGACTGGAAAAATAACGAACAAAAAATACCCTTCTAGCAGATTTAACCATTTATCTACGACATCTGTATCTATTTGACCCTCAAATATGGGAATGTCAAAGTTAAATTGTACCTTAAAGGGTGTGGCGCTTCCAGAGTAGTGTTAGAAGTAGATGTGTCGCCCCTGGGTAGCCGTTGAAGGATCTGGGCAAAATTTTCCATCATCGCATTCCTTTGTCGCTTGAGGGCCTCTTCGAGCAAGATTTTGATAGGATCTCCTTCCCCCTCGTCTTTCTTTTCATCCGCCATGGGATGTTGTTGGGATTTGCGAGGCTGGTCTTGCAAAGCTTCGACCAGTTCAAGCCTTAACTCCCTATATCCCGACCTCGTTGGGGACATGCAAAGAAATACAGAGAAAGAGTAGACCGCTCTGATACCACTGATCTGAATTTAAATAGGAACACAAAAAATTACAGATATAATGATACATACAGACATGCAGTAGAAATAATACTTCATTTCATTACTGTAAAATACTGAAATATGCTTACAAACAGAAATGGAAATAAACTAGTGAGGGCAATGGTAGCTTATCTCCGAGAATAAATGTGGCAGCTACGTGCCTCTGAACTATCTTACAATGAGGCTCAAAGGCCTATTTATTGTCGATAAACAATGGAAAACCCTAAACATCCAAAAACCTAACTCTAAGAGATGAAGTGCCAAACTATGGGCCCCATTTTGAATAAATTTGTACATCAACTTCCCAGGGTCGTAACTTTGGCATATGATCTTCGTTTGATACACACAATAACTCATTAGAAAGATCTATCTAAGGAATACAACTTTGGGAAGAGAAAAATTAGTCCATGGACCAATGTTTCTCCCATTTTCCCCAAAAAATGTTGTTTAGGGCCTCAAAACGGCTCTAGAATTTCAGGACTCGAAAAATTGCTAAAAATAGTAAACTGTGCTACAATTAAGGAAACTGAAAAACTGAAAGAAACAATGGTGGGGGTCCAAGTGGATTGGTGGGTGGCCACCAATATCCACCTGGATGATAGAAGATCTTGTAGATTCACAAGCTAATGAAATTTGCTAAAGAAAGAAACAAGAATCTACTTCTACTCTTTACAGCGGAAGCCCATAAAAATCGAGCAAACAATAATCAATAGAGGAAGAGAATCAAAGGCACATAACACAATAAATATTAGGGGAAAGCCACAACTCAAAACCCCACTATCTATTTTGTATTAATCCGGAAAATCAAGATGAAATTACAATGCTTTTTCTCTCTAGAACAATCCCAGCACTAAGCAAATTTAATCTCCAACTCATAAGCAAGCTCAAGGCCAAATCTTAGCCTCTTCACAAGCTCTCCAAGTCTCTATTCCAATGTGTAACTGCTATGGAGGATAGCTTGTATTTAAAGGGAAAAAAAGCCTCTAAAAATTGTGCAATCCCGTAAGGGTCAGTTCCTGAATGCATGCACTATCAGTACAACTCAGAAAAATCTAAAACAAATAGCACACTGCCCCTGCACTCTAGTCTCAACTGGGTCTTTCTCAGAACTAGCATGCATGAGCTTCTGATGAGTAAATATTCAATTAACTAGAGTAGCACTAGTGGAGTTCATTAGTGACACCACTGACAGTTAACTCACTATTAGTCCTCTCAATAAGTTTGAGAACTAATTTAACTGAGCTAACTCATGAAACTAACTCTTCTATATCACAACTCACAATTAACTCATACTGGACTCCTACAAAGTAGGGAGAACATACACATGACGCCATAAAGACTTCGAACTCAAATTTCCTAAGTTAAGTAAATTTAATAAACTTAATTAACTAATTTTAAGTTGCTATTAGAATAAATTCGAATTTAATTCACAGTTTAAATCAAGGAAAAATTAAACTGGAATTTCTTCATGCCATTTCTCAACAACAAGTTTCTTCTCTCAATCCTCACACGCAGGTTAAAATAAGACGTTTTCTAAATACATATTGGGTCATGGACCAAGGTCACATGTATTCCAATCTAAATGGTGGGAAAAACATTATAGTGGGAATCACTTGTGCTTAATAATGGCTATGGAAATTAGGAAAGGAAAAGAGACAATAAATGGTATTTAATTATGAAAATAAAGGAAAATAGGAGAAAATGAAGGTGAAGAGACACAAATTTGCATGCAAGGGAAATTAGATGAAAGATGAAGGAAAATGAAGAAAAATGAGACATCAATGATAAAAATGCATTAGAGAAACAATATACAACTTTTTCTCATCTTTTGATCAGGACCAGCATAGGAGAGAGAACAGGTACTTGGAAAATTAAGCAAGGAAAGAAAGAGTGCACAAGAGGAAGATTGGACATTAAAAAGTAAGGACACAAATTAGTTGTGGATTGCAGGTAACGGTGTGTGTGTGATTTAGCATGTTGGTTTTCGGATGCATGGTATACGCATGTGGTTTCTTGGTTATGTACTTTCATTGGCATGGAGATTTGTCTAGATTGACAGAGGTTTCAACTATGCCTTTCCATTTCTTGGGTAACCATGGTGTAGTGCGTTCCCCATTCGTTTTTTTATTGGTTCTATGGTTTCCTATGCTTATGGGTTGGAAAAAATTCTCTGGAGCCCTGAAACATCTTGGATTCCCTCAAGGTTGTGGGTTGAGTTACTATTCTCTAGACCTTGTGGGTTGGGAAAAAATCTCTAGATCCCTAAAATAGCTTGGGTTCCCTGGAGGCTATGGGTTGAGTTACAAGTTCATGAGGCCCTAGACAACTTGGGTAGAGACTAATATGGTTGATGTTAGTGATTTCTGGACCATATAGGTGAGATGAATGTGCTTGAGGGTTGAGGTGGTTTGGTCTCTGGAAGCCCTGGATGATTTTGCTTTGTTTTAACCCTTATGATCCCGCATTCATGCTTGGAATATGGCACCAGGGTGATTTACTGAAAGAGATGTTTTGTCAACCCAATATATGGTCAGGTGGTATGTGGAAGTCTCTGACTTGATTGGAATTTTCATATATTAATATTAACTATTTTCCTATTGTGATCTATGAGCACTTGTACTGGTTAATATGGTGATCTTATGACTAATTTGTCACAGTTTATATTCTGGTTATATGATGGTTATATGCATGGTCCTAAGATGTGCTCTTACTATGGATATTTCTCATGAGTTGATAAGTTATTGGATGGTTGATGAATGCATGGCTAACAAGTGTTATTATAGCTAGCTAAAGAGGGAATATAGCCTTCTTGGAAAATTTCAAATGAAGTTCAGAAGTTTATGATCATATATACATTCATGAACTATAGTTTATATTTTTGTCATGTGTTTGATGGAATGTCTACCTTGCATTAGGCATGTCTTGGTCAAGATATTTCTCAAGCTTTAATTATTTAGCATTATCATCATCATTGTCATGATTCTAGAAAATTATAGGTAGTCCTGCATAGTGGTCTAGAGGATAGCCTAAAAAGGTGGCATAGATCTCGTGACCACATGCACTGAATTGAGGAATTCAGGCCATTATTGCTAGCAACCAGGTCTATGTATGTAGTTATAGCCTCCCAACTGCATGCATGAAACAATATGGTTGTGGTTGGGGAGTTTCTCTTGTGGAAAATAGTTCCAAGTCAGGGATTGATCACCTTGGGTGCTTTGCAGACTCTTGAGTGTCCTATAGTCCCAAAGGGATGGTTGTAAGTTGTCAATAAGTCGACCCCGCTTCCATAAATGGAACTTGAAGTTCTGGTCATATCATAGTGACACTTAGCTCATGTTTACATTAGAGTGCTTGTAAAAATGGGTAAATGTGGGAGGAGGCATTACACATACAAAGTGTAGTGTGGATTGGTGCTGACGCAGACAACCGACAATATGATGTGGCAACCGACAACTAAAATAGTGTATGACTTGGAATAAAATAAATGCACTCTAATCAGAGTATGTGCGTGGATATCTTACTGAGGGTCCCACTCACCAAACCAATCTCTGCCATTGATCTCATGTGCCCAGATCCAACGGATATCGCTCGATTTCTAGCATGATTGATATTAGGTCAAGAGCGCATGAGATAAGTGATTTCTTCGTGCTACGTGTCAACACCTTAGGTTAATCACATGATTTAGAAAAATACCACTTACCATTTAATTTCCACGCAATATACCATTTTCTTTTTTGATTACTGCCCACATTCCCGATACAGAGCTTTGAAGGAAATACTTTTATAATGGAAAAGGGTTTAGCGCTTAATCTTGAAATAAAACCCTTAATGCTAATTAATTGCGATTATCAATAAAATTCATAAATGAAAGAATAATACCCTGTTAGGGTCTAAACACGAATATGTAGATACGAAGAAACTTTTGCACCAAAATAATACATAACACCACACTTGAATCAATTATTCAATCAAATAGGAATTACAGAGACTTTGCCCTCTCACTCAATTCATCAATTTGTCTGACTTCTATTTCTTTTATTCTCAAGTCCTATCTCTCTCTCTCACTCCTTCTCTCCCTCTCCTATCATTACATTTTCTTTTCTTTTATGGATCAAATCCTATCCTAACTGTATTGACAACTCAATCTCTATTTTTATCAGTTTAACAATTAAATCCACATTCTCAAGCTTTGATACACACCTATCCTAACACCTATTGCTTATTTTAAAAATAATACAGTGATTACAATAATTGAAGTAGAGATAAATTCGAGAGGTTGAACCCTCTCTATTAATAATTGATTTGACCACTCGGGTCAATGAAATTCACTTCATGTTAGCCACAACATGTGAACATAAAATCACATTGCTGGCTAAGTCTGGATGCTCCTGCATCAGACTCCCAGGGAATAAAAGAATCATTCATCAAACTTTCAAGATTTATTCCATACTTCTGTAATTATGCTATTGTTAACCAACTAGCATCCTCCATTGGCTGTCCCTTCCATTTGACTACATACTGAAAATAAACCTGTCCTCTGGTTCTTTTGGATACTCTTTTCTCTAGAACAACTTCCACCTCTTTCTTGACTATCTTTGGCATTTGTTCTTCCCAATTTAAAGTCTGAACTTCATCTTGTGCTGGTTCATCTTGTAGTTCTGACTCTGTCTCTTTATATGGATACAAATCTACCAACATTCAAGATAGGTGATATTCCAACCCCTTTTGGAAATTCAATTTCATAAGCATTAGTTGAAAAAATTCTCATAACTCTACATGGCCCTATCTTTTTCATCTTTAGTTTATTATAACTCCCAACAAGAAATATTTCTTTCCTCAAGTACACCATCAATAGATCACCCACTTGGAATTCCTTTTCTCTCCTCTTCATATCAACTCTTTGTTTGTATTTTCCACTGCTTTCCTGCAATTTGTCTTTGACATCTTCCTGTAGTCTCTACATCTTCTCTACAAACTCTTCAACCTTTACACTTCTTGTCTCCTGTTTGCCCAAATTTCTGAGCTCATACACACCTCTTGGATTCATCCCAAAAGCAATCTAGAATGGACTCATCCTAGTACTCCAGTTTGGAGTATCATTATAAGAAAACTCAGCTTGAGCAAGTGTTAAATCCCACTGCTTAGGATTTTTATACACTAAACTCCTCAATATGTTCCCAGATTTTTGTTTGCTACCTCGATCTACCCATTTGTTTGAGGGTGATATGCTGAACTGAAAATAAGGTTGGCACCTAGTTTCTTCCAAAGAGTTCTCCAAAAATGCCCAAAAAACTTTGTATCTCTATCAGACAAAATACTTATATGCAATCCATGTAACCTTACAACTTCTGAAAAAACAGATTAGCAATATGTGTTGCATCACTAGTCTTTTTGCATGCAATGAAATGTGCCATTTTAGAAAATATATCTACCACAACATAAATGGAATCATTTCCTCTTTGAGTTCTAGGTAATCCCAAAACAAAATCCATACTAACTACATCCCATGGTCGGTCTGGTATTGGTAATGGCTGGTACAATCTTGTATTTTGGCTTCTCCCCTTAGCATGCTGACAAATCCTACACTTCTCAACAAATCTCTTAACATCAGTTTGCATCTTTGGCCAATAGTAAAAAGCATTTACCTGAGCAAAGGTTTTGTCTTGTCCAAAGTGTCCAAATAACCCTCCACTGTGTTTCTCCTTGATTATGTTTTCCCCCACAGAGCATTTGGGAAAACAAAGTTTGTTACTTTTAAACAGTAAACCTCCTTAGAGAAGATAATTCAACCATTGGATTCTATTATGAACTGGTCGATTTTGTACAACTACATAAATATCTTTGAATTCTGCATCATCTTTATACATATAAACCATTTTGTCAAATCCTACAACACCAACTCTTAATTCTTGCACAATGAAATTTACCTTGCTCAAAGCATCATCGACTTTGTTCAACTTACCACTTGTATGTTTAATCACAAAAGTAAAACTCTGCAACAACTCTACCCACTTGGCATTCTTCTGGTTCAATTTTGGCTGGTTATTTATGAACTATAATGCATGATTATTAGAATACAATACAAACTCCTTTGGTAGCAAATAATGTCTTCATTTTTTAAAATCTTGCACAATAACATAAAATTCTTTGTCATAAGAGGAATATTTCTTAGCTACATTTAGTTTCTCACTAAATTATGTTATTGGTCTCCATTCTTGACTTAAAATTGCTCCAATTGCAACTCCACTAGCATTAGTTTCAACTTGGAAAACTTTTCCAAAATTAGGCAAAGCTAAAACTGGTTTTTTCTGTAATTTGCTTCTTCAGCAACTTAAAATTTCAATCTACTACTTCTGTCCACTTGAATGGCTGATTAGTCTCTTTGATTGGTTCAATAATTGGTGTACAAATTTGATGAAAACTTCTGATAAATTTTCTATAGAAACTTGCAAGACCATGGAAGCTTCTTATCTCAAATATGTTTCTTGGATTTGGCTAGTTCCAAATTGCTTAGACTTTCTCTGGATCCATTTTCAGACCTTCTTTAGATACTACAAACCCCAAATAGATTAGGTCTTCTTTCATAAAACTTCATTTCTTTAGATTTATTAGCAGTTTCCCTTTCTGTAAAGTTCTCAAAACCATCTTAAGATGCTCCAGATGTTCCTCTTTGCTTCGATTGAAAACTAGAATATCATCAAGGTAAGCAATGACAAAATTGCCTACATATTCCTTCAAGACTTCATTCATCAATCTCATGAATGTGCTGGGTGCATTTGTGAGTCCAAAAGGCATCACTAACCACTCATACAACCCACTATTTGTTTTAAATGCAGTCTTCCATTCATCTCCTTCTGTAATCCTTATTTGATGGTATCCACTCTTCAAATCTCTTTTAGTAAAATACTTTGACCCACTTAAACAATCTATCAAATTATTTATGTGTGGTAAAGGAAATCTATACCTGATAGTAATTTTTTATGGCTCTGGAATCAGTACACATGCGCCATTCACCACCTTTCTTTGGACTGAGTATTGTTGGTACAACACATGGGCTAAGGCTTTCTCTGATTAATCCCTTATCCATCACTTCCTGCACTTGTCTCCCAACTTCTGCATTTTCTTGAGGAGTTAACCAGTACGCTACTTTATTTGGTAAACTTGCTTCAGGTATTAGGTCAATGTGATCACTAATACTCTTGATTGGTGGTAATTCATTTGGCAAATCATCCACAATAATATCAACAAAATCATCCAACAGAGTTTTGATTTCTTCAGATAAATCAACGAAGTTTGTGGAAGTCAAAATTACCTTAGGTATCCTTATGACAACAAAATGTATCTTTTCATCCTTCTTGACTTCTTGCAGCAATTCTTTCCCACTTATGAACATAACACTATTTCCAGGCGCTTCTTTTCCTGCTTCATCCTTCAATGGAAGCAGTGTGTGTTTATTTCCATCCTTCTCTAGAGTATAAGTTTTTCTTCTCCCATCATGCATAGCTTTCCGATCAAACTGCTAAGGTCTTCCTAACAATATATGGCATACATCCATCGTCATTACATCACATAATATCACATCCTTATAAGTACCAATCTGGATTTCTACCTTGCATTGTTCTGTCACAATAAGTTGATGTCCTTTTTGTAGTCATGATACTTTGTAAGGAGTAAGGTGTACTGTTTTCACTAGTCCTAACTTGTCCACCATTTCTGTAGAAACAAGGTTATTAGTGCTTCCATTGTCAATTATCACTTTATAACATTTTCCTTTGTACTTGCATGTAGTTTTGAATAGATTCTTTCTCTGGACTGCTTCTCCTGTCTCTTTTTCTTCTTTAAGTAATACCCTTTTCAATAGCAAGTATTCTCCTTCTTCGGGTGATTCTTCCTTACTTGCAATTTGAGGATTTTCCTCCTTTTCCTTAGCCACATTCATATTCCACTAATTTGTTGATTTATTATGAGGACAATCCCATGATCCATGTCCCATTCCCCACATGTGTAACACCAAATTTCTCTTCCTCACCTCTTCCTCTAGGTGCAAATCTCCCTCTACCAAAGTCTCTCTATGTCAGTTTACTACTTGAACCTCCTCCTTCACCCTAAGGGTGCTGGAATCTTGATCTGGTAGTTCCTCTACCTCTTACTGGACTTTTTCCTCTATTCCTTTGCTTTTTCTTCTTCAACATCTTCTCTTCTACCTTCAAAGCTGCTTGATAGGTGTCTTCAAGTGTCTTCAAACTCAACAAAATGATTCCATCCTGTATGTCATATCTCAAGACATTGATGTATTTGTCTACCTTTTCTACGTCATCCTCTGCATGTCCTGCTCTAATTCTTAGCTTATGAAACTCTTCCATATATTCTTTGACAATCGTTCCTTTTTGCCTCAAATTTTGTAAATGTCTAAAAAGATTTAGCTGATAATCTTTTGGCATGAATTTATCTTTCAATCTACTCACCATTTTGTCCCACTATTTGTTCTTGGGTTTCCCCTTCCTCTCACTGGATGTTTGTAGTTCATCCCACCAGATAGCCGCATGACCCTTCAATCTGGTAACTGTGAATTTCACCTTCTTTTAATCATCAACCTCCTCATAGTCAAAATACTTGTCTAATGCATTGATTGAGTCCATCAACTCTTCTACATTGTAGTTTCCATCATACAAAGGTATATCCACCTTTGGTATTCCACTTGCTTTGGCCAACATTTTGAGAACTTTCGCAGCTTTACTTTCATCGTCTTCTTCTTCCTCAGAAGATTCCTCTACAACACTGGAATCTCCTTCATTAGGTGCTCTCCTTTGAGCAGTATCCATTGTCTCCATCCTTGTATGCAGGTTTCAAATTTCTTCTAGCAAAATTGCATTGGCTACAGGTCTTCCCCGACCTATGCCATCTCCTCTCCTAGGTGGCATGTTTGTTGTAGCAGAACTTAATCCTTGGGCTCTGATACCAAATGACGTAGACAACTAACAATATGATGTGGCAACCGGAAACTTAAATAGTGTTTGACTTAAAATAAAATAAATGCACTCTAATCAGAGTATGCGTGTGGATATCTTACTGAGGGTCCCACTCACCAGACCAATCATTGATCTTGTGTGCCTAGATCCAATGGATATTGTGCAATATCGTGCAATTTCTAGCACGATTGATATTAGGTCAAGAGCGTGTGAGATAAGTGGTTTCTCTACACTACGTGTCAACACCTTAGGTTAATCACGTGATTTAGAGAAATACCACTTACCATTTAATTTCCATGCGATATACCATTTCCTATTTCGATTACTACCCACATTCCTGATACAGAGCTTTGAAGGAAATACTTCTATAATGGAAGAGGGTTTAATGCTTAATCTTGAAATAAAACCCTTAAGGCTAATTAATTGCGATTATCAATAAAATGCATAAATGAAAGAATAATACCCTGTTAGGGTCTAAAAACAAATACACAGATACAAAGAAACTTCTACACCAGAATAATACGTAACACCACACTTGAATTAATTATTCAATCAAATAGGAATTACAAAGTCTTGTCCCTCTCGCTCGATTCATCAATTTGTCTGACTTTTGTTTCTTTTATTCTCAAGTCCTATCTCTCTCTCTCCCTGCTTCTTTCACTCTCCTATTATTACATTTTTTTTCTTTATGGATCAAATCCTATCCTAACTGTATTGAGAACTCAATCTCTATTTTTATCAGTTTAACAATTAAATCCCTATTCTCAATCTTTGATACACACATATACTAACACCTATTGCTTATTCTAAAAATAATTCAGTGATTACAATAATCGAAGTAGAGATAAATTTGAGAGGTCCAACCCTCTCTATGAAGAATTGATTTGAGCACTCAGGTCAATGAAATTCACTTCATGTTAGCCACAACATGTGAACATACAATCACATTGTTGGCTAATTCTGGATGCTCCTGCATTAGGTGCTTGCAAAAAAGGGAGTATATTATTGAATATCACTATAATGCTCCACAAATCGATGATGTGATTAATCACTATTAAATTTTTAAATAATAAATGAAAAATAAATAAATCAACATGCACGTATTGATGATATGCTAGAAATGTTTACAATATTAATCTTTTATACCATGGAAATATAATGTCTATTAAATTCATCTAGTTGTTTCTCAACATGTAATTGTGAAATATATTGCAAAGTATGGCTCAAAAGTAAGAAAGAGGAAAATTATTTTAAACTTTGTCAAGATATGATGAAAATAATTGAAAACATAAAAGATATTGATATCCATCTTTGCATGTGCATAAAAAAGGTTCCTTGTAGAAAAATATAGTTTTATAAATCCTCTTACCCCTCCTTGTGCCCTACTTGATTGTTGTGCTAAAATTTCCATTGACATTCTCCAAAAAAAACAGTTAAATCACTTGTGCCTCTCTTCACCACAAATGATAACAATGCACATCCATTGTTGTAAGACATTGAAGCATCTTCCTTGTTCTCTAAATCTTATAAAACCTCTATCTCTTGATTTCTTTCTGTTTCCTTATTAACAATTTCATTGGTCTTCTCATCGCACATTTCTTCCACTTTTTGTTTGGAATTGTGAAATTATTTGTATTTATGATAAGCTCTTCCTTTAAGAAAGTTCTTCTTATTATCTTTTTATGGTAATTGTAGTACACATTTTAAAACATTAAATGTTTTGGTGCTTCTAATGAAGAAAAATAATTCCAAATAATTTGATCTTATATAGTGGGCTTTCAAATATCAACATACTTAAAAACTAGTTGAATATGTTCCTTCTTGTATCATGGAGTGTGTATTTATGTATTGAATTATTTTTTAGTCACAATTAAATTGTATTTATTGTATTATATGATTTTTTATAAAATTAAATTTGTATAAATTTATAGATATAGATTTTTTTTTCTCTCATGAAATAAACTTGGCCCTTTAATTTGATAATCACTAGCTTGATTTTTCAAGGATTTCCCATTCACTCAAATTCAAAAGATTCACCATATCATTTAGTAATAATTCCCTAAAAAATATGTATTAATACTTCCTATATAAGAATTTAAACTTAATTTCGACTATTGATCGAGCAGGGAAATTTTATGGATGGGAACCTAGAAATCTTGAGGGTTTCGATGATAGTTAGGGTTTGAGGCAGTATCGTCGTGCGCAAATCGGAAGTGAAGACTAGGCGCAGGGGAGGCTGGACCCTCTTGCGCTTGACCAAGATAGATAATTGCAGATACGGGCGAAGGGTAGGAGGCAGAAAACAGAGGGCTCTGAAGGAGAAATGGTAGCTGAAGCGGGGAGGGGAGAGATCCCCTCCTACAAGAACATAACAGCAGGGGAGTCAAGCAGAATAGGAGTGCAGAATGGTTCAAAGAAAAATGACAGAGAGACCCCAGTAATGGGAGCCCGTTGGCAGGTGGGATTAAGCGGCAAATGTCTTCCAAGGGCATCGAAAAAACCCAGGTTCGTAATTCCGAACAATAAACTTGAAGAGTATAGAAGTTATATGAGAGATCATGCTTTAATATGTAAGTTCGTAGGGTTTTGGCCGTCTGAGAAGGATTTGTCCAAATGGATACAATAGAGATGGAAACCTAAGGGGCATATAGATCTAAAATTGGGAGCAAAGGGTTTTTTCACAGTTATATTTTCTAATCTGGAGGATAAGGAAAGGATTTTTGAGGGAGGACCCTATTTCATGAACAATGCTGGTTTATTCATTCGGCACTGGGAAGACTGCTATAACCCAAACAAGGAGAAAATGTTAGCAGCACCTATCTGGATCAGACTTTTCAGACTACCAATGGAGTTTTGGGATCCGGAGATCCTAGAAGGAATAGGTAATGCAATCGAGACATTTGTTAAAGTAGCTGAGACTACCAAAAGAGGGAGATACACATCTTACACCAGGATATGTGTATATATGAATATAACAAAGCCACTCCCAGAATTTATTGAATTAGAATACCATGATGAGGTCTGGCAGCAACCAGTGGATTACGAACACATCCCATTTCACTGTAGAAGATGTCATGAATACGGCCATCTCTACAGACAATTCCCTTTAAATACGGTAGAGGAATCAACTAAAAAGAAAGAAGAAGAGAAGAAGGCAACAGAGGCAACCGAAGGGAAGGAAGAGGGATTTAAAGAAGTGCCCACCAGAAGAAAATCAGTAAAAGGTTCGCCCCTGTGGCAACCACCCATTAAAACAATGCCATTGGAAAATCAAAACAAGTTCAAAGCCCTTCAGGAAGAGGAAATGGGGATGGAAAAGGAAGATAGCGATGAGGAGCTTATGGAACTATCAAAAGAAACAGGAGAACAGGACACAATCCAGGGAAACATGGAACAAGGAGGGGTCGAGGAGAACACGGACCAGATAAATGACCAAACCCAAATGGAGGTAGATCCTCAAAAAGACAAAGGTGGTGAAGAGGAGTGAATAATGAGGAGATTGTTACAGGAATGGAGGCTTTTAGATGAAAGGTTTATACTAGAAGAGCAAAAGTAGTTATATAAAGAGATGTTCAAAAAATACAAGGAGAAGGCAGGGGAACTTGCAGTAAGCCAACTAGAACAACCAGGAGCACAAGGGACTCAGAATATTGGATTGGGAAGTACTGGCAAAGGAGGAAGGAAAAGAGGTAGGCGTCCGATGAGTGAAACCATCCAAGTGGTGGGGGAGATGCTGGTGAATTTAGGAAGAGTTATACCTCTCTCAGAGGTATTTCAACAACCATCAAAATTATTAAAATGATAATCACAAGCTGGAATATCAGAGGTCTCAATAGCAGGGGAAAACAGAGATATCTGAGGGATAGACTGAAAAAAGACAAACCAAGTATAATGATAATTCAAGAAACCAAGATTAGCACTCAGAAAATGGAAGAAATAATGAGAAGGTTTAATACTCGCTATGAGATAATGGGTCAGGATGCGGCAGGCAGTGCAGGAGGACTAGCAATCCTATGGAATCCTGAGGAAGTTCAATTCAAAAACTGGGTAAGCTTCCCTCGAATCCTTTCAGGAACCTTTAGAATGATAGGTTCATCGGAATGGATAGTCCTTACAGGGGTATATGGTCCGCATTTATCAAATGAGCATAGAAGCTTCCTTCAAAATATGAAAACAATTCGAAGACTATACCCGGAGATGCCATGGATTGCAGGTGGGGACTTTAACATGATTACAACCATAGCGGAAAAAAGAGGAGGATTGAGAAGAACAGACCAAGACATGGAAGCTTTTGGTGACATGATATCAGAACAAAGATTGGTTGATATCCCTACAATAAATGGGATCCATACATGGAATAATAGAAGAGGGGGCATAAATCAGATTGCATCGAGACTGGATAGATTTTTAATATCGGAACAAATTATAAATAGGGATATATACATTGAAACAATGATCCTTCCAGCAATGGGCTCAGACCATTGGCCAATCAGGCTAGAAATTGACCTTAAAGCGAGCCCCAAAAGGCGCCCTTTCAGGTTTGAAGCATTCTGGCTTAGGAATCAATAGTTCATGCCAAAGGTGGAGGAGTGGTGGACCAAGAGCCAACAAAGAGGACGAAGCAAGATGCAGACTTTCCAGCTAAAACTAAAAGAACTCAAGGAAAAAATAAAAAATGGAACAAAGATGAATTTGGGAATATATTCATAGAACAACAACGTTTAGAACAAAAAATGAGAGAGCTACAACAAGAAATTATAACAGAAGGCAGGAGCGAGGAAAGAAGTAGAGAGGAGGGCATAGTGATAAGCCAAATTGAGGAATGCAGAAAACAGGAAGAGATCTTATGGAAGCAAAAGTCTCGCATAAACTGGCTTCGTGAAGGAGAAAGGAACACAAAGTTCTTCCACCAAGCCATGATCCAGCACCGACAAAGGAATAGAATTTTTTCCATCAAAAATGAGGAAGGACAACGTATAACCCAGCATGAAGAAATGGAATAGGCTCTTGTAGGACACTTTAAAGATATCCTTACCAAACCTCAAGTGAATAGAGAAGAAGCTATAGGAAGGATATGCAACGAAATCCATAAAATGATCACTAGGGACCAAAATTTAGCTCTGATGAGGGCAGCAACCCTAGAAGAAGTGGAGGAAATTGTGAAAGTGATGAAAAGAAACAAAGCCCCAGGACCAGACGGATTTACAGTGGAATTTTACCAAGTAGGTTGGCATTTCCTAGGGCAAGACATCCTGGAGGTGGTCGAGGAATCACGTAGACACCAGAAGGTATGGCATGGCCTAAACTCAACTCTTTTATCTCTTATTCCAAAATCTGCTCACTCGGAAACAGCCCAAGGTTTCCGTCCTATTTCTCTCTGTAATGTAATTTATAAGATTATTGCAACTTTAATGGCTAAGAGATTGAAACCAATTCTTGCTAGTATAATCTCCCCGGAACAAACTGGGTTTGTGGAAGGGAGACAAATTCTAGACGGATTGGTGGTATCTCAGGAAGTAATTCATTCTCTGAAACAAAAAAGGAAATGGGCATGATGATAAAGCTGGATCTCTCAAAAGCATATGACCGTCTAAATTGGAATTACCTTAAAACAATTTTAATGGCATTTGGCTTTTGCAATCGATGGGTAAACTGGATATGTAATATGATATCCACCCCCAATTTTTCCATTCTCCTAAATGGATCACCAACCTCGACTTTTAATGCCACAAGAGGATTGCGCCAAGGGGACCCTTTATCCCCATTCTTGTTCATCATAGCAGTGGAAGGATTGGGAAGATACTTCAAAAAATAATTGAGGGAGAGAAAAATCAAAGGACTGAGACCATGGGGAAACAACTTACCAATTACTCATCAGCAGTTCATTGATGACATTATGCTTTTCTGTGCCGTCTCTCTGAGAGAAGTTAAATGGGTGAAACAGATTTTGGACCTATTTATGGAAGCATCAGGCACAAAAATTAACAAGGACAAATCCAAAACTTTCCTCTTCAATACACCAGAAGTGGTCGAAACCCACTTGACCAGAATTCTGGGCTTTCACTTTGGAGAATTACCTACAAAATACTTGGGAAATATTTTAGCTTCAAACCTCTGAGGATAGCAAACTAGCAACAAACCATTGAGAAACTCAAGAACAGACTGGCTAACTGGTCCTTTCGATCTCTGAATATAGCGGGAAGACTAGTGCTCCTTAAATCGATTCTTCAAGCAATTCCCATCTACCCTCTCTCGGCAATGGCAGTCCCTAAAGGAGTGTGCACAAAAATGACGGAGATATTCAGAAAATTCATATGGGGAGGACCAAAGCAACAAAAGAAATGGGCTCTAATATCATGGAAAGGCATAACAAAAACCAAAGAGGAAGGGGGACTAGGTCTCAGAGACCCGTATATTTTGAACCAAGTTCTAGGAGTGAAGCTATGGTGGAGATGGATGAAAGGTGGAGAAGATTTATGGAAAAAAATATGGACCCAAAAATACAATATGCCCACAACTGCTGAAGGCATTCTTAGACTGGAGGAAGTTCCAAGAGGCTCCACAATCTGGGACCTGGCAAGTCAAAATAGAGATATCATAGGTAAACATGCATTCTGGGAAATAAGGAATGGAAGTATAGCTAAATTTTGGGAGGAAGCCTGGCAACAAAGAGAAAGAATGATGGAGTTGCATGATCTGCAAAAACACATATCAGAAGGTTAAAGCGCAAGGGTTAAATTATGTGAGTGACTACTCAAAAGAAGAAAGGCAAGATGAAACCTAGCTAGCATGGAAGAAACCAGAAGAATGGGACAGAAATATTAATCCTGAATAGAAAGCTTTGCTTGTAAAGGAAATGGAATCAAGAAGAATTAAAATTAGAACAGGTCCGGATATACTTTGATGGGGTAGATCCATAAAGGGGACCTTTATGGTAAAGGAATCTTATCATTTAACAAATCGACAGGAGCAAGAAGATGATGCACTAGCGTGGAAACAAATATGGCAGAACAATTGGTGGCCAAAGGTAACCTTGTTCACTTGGCTAGTAGGAAGAGGACGTATCTTGACATGGGATCAAATACAGAAGCGAGGGTTCCATGGACCGCCCAGATGTAGTCTATGTAAACATGACAAAGAAACACAGGAACATATCCTAAACTCATGCCCTGTAGCCCAACAGCAATGGGAAGAAATCAGAAACCTCTTTGGAAAGACAAACCAAGATCCACTGGACATTAAACAAACTATTTTTCAATGGGGGAAAGGTCAATTCTCAAGCCCTGTGGTTAGAAGAGCCTGGAGTCTAGCAATGGGATTCAGTATATGGCTAATCTGGAAAGAGAGAAACCAAAGAATATTTCAAGACAAAATCAATCCTCCAGGGATGATATGGAAACAAACCCAAAAACTTATAAGGGAGACTATCCTAGCGGAAGCCTGGGAACAAGAAGACTGGAAAACTACTCTAGAGGAAGGTCGAATCTTAACCAGTCTAAATCTGGAACAAGGCATGATTCATCCTCAAAAGCAAAAAAATCAAAGCATTCACAACCAAAGTCCAACCAAGTTTAAATGTCCTCACGAAGACTTCATCAAACTAAATTTTGATGGGGCATCTAAGGGGAACCCGAGGCCAGCAGGATTCAGAGGTATTTTTAGAGATAGTCAAGGACGAACCAGATGGGTTTATGTGGATCGGGGAGGTATAATGAGCAATAACAAAGTTGAATTAATGGAAGTCTACCAAGGCATTATAATATCAATACGAAATGGGTACACAAAGTTGGAAATCGAGGGAGACTCAAACTTAGTAGTAGAGATGCTCAGAAAATTGAATAATGGAAATATTGGGAACAGGTAGCAAAGAGTTGGAGGACGGCCAGACTAATTCAAGACCTAGCAGAAATAATGAAACACATTGGCTATAGAATCATTAACCACGTTATAAGAGAAGGTAATAAAGCAGCGGATTTCCTAGCTAACTAGTGTTGCAATGAGCAAGATGGGAAGGTGGATAGCATATGGCCAATTCACTTGGAAGTGACATGATGGGAGACCCTTAAGTTAATCATTACCCAGGATAATAATGAGATTATAGCTTTGCGATAAAGGTTACAGATGGCCTCTGATCACGGTGGACAAGATGGAAACACGTGGGATTATGATGGAGGTGGGATGGTGGCAATACAGACCACCTCTCAATATAATCATCCCACAGGACGTTGAGACGCCTTGTAGGCACGGTAGAAACCTGAGGTGAGGAGACGACAGAGTAGTGGAGGAAGGAGGAAGGATTGGTGGCGATCAGACGATGGGACGTTGTGTAGGTGGCAACAGATCAAGAAGAGCAGGTAAGGGCAGAGCTGAAGATAGTATGATGCTAAGGAGGGCGATGAAGGAAGCGAGCAACTGGCTAGTATTCTAGGCTATTCGTTTCGGAAAGGGGCAGAAGGCAATGGTAGGGAGAATGAGAAGGGGTGGAGACGACATCAACAAGGCAGGAAGACAGACGAGACATGACAGAGGAATGCAAGGAGCATAGTTCGACACTGAGTAGGACCAGCTGGCGACAGAAAAACAGAAGGCCTGGGAGGAGGAGAGGCCCCATGAGCATAAAGACCAATTTCTTGCTAGGAAAGGAAGGGCGGGGATAGCCAAAATGCTTGAGAAAGAGCAGCAAGGGGAAGAAATAAATCTAGATAGGAAAGTCGAGGAGCCTGGCAGAGAGGAATTCATAGGGAACGTGTCATTCGAGGTTGGGCAGGGGAGCCAGACAGCTACCAGGAGTAGACTGCTTCAGCCAGGCAGAGGAAGAGGACACAGAGGCAGAGGGGGATGATGATAATCTGACAGACAAGACTCTAAAGCGCCTTCGCCAGTACATCAAATACGATGTCAGAAAATAATGAAGCATATGGTGTAGGAGGCAGAGAAGGCCTACAATGAAGGAACTGACACGGACATCTGTAGGCTTATCCATGAATTGGAAACCAATGCAATGCAGGACGATTCAGAACCGGAGATGGAGGATTGGGGCAACCTGATCCCTGACCCGGGCAATACAAGGGGATGCCTGTCTTTATACAAGCAGGCCTTACATGTATATTGGGTAGTGAAGCGGTTACTGGCAAAGGCTATGGAGTAGGTCGCAGTGGAAATGGCAGAGATGGCTCAGGGAATACCAAATTTAAGGAGAGAGATACAAAACCTCCAAATTACTTTGCTCATGCAGGACAATAAGCTGGAAGAAATAAAACAACAACTGAAGAAGATAGCTATAGCGCCCCGAGAAGAAGATACTCAGCCTGAAATCATGGTAGATTAATCTTTCTAGATTAAGTCAATGGTTTTCTGTGTTAATTCTCTGAGAGCGAGCTCTCCTTTTTGTTCTTTTTTAAGTTGATCATGTCGATAGGAAAACAGATTAGTAATTTTGGAAGTGAAGTGTATTTGGCATGGATTTGCATACTTTGTCTTTTTTGTTATTAGTCGGCGTATAAAGACTTAAGGTGGCCAACAGACCCGGTTTCCCTTCTGGGTGGGTTGAGGCCACCAAATGTTTGTACTTATTTCAACCTGGATAAATAAAAAAACAAAGGTCCTTCTTTAGCTGACAAAAAAGAAAGAATTTAAACCTAATTTCTATTAATGTTTAGTTCAAAAACCTTGCAAATTATTCATACATGTTTTATACGAACATGCACAATTGAATTTTGATAGTAGGGATAACGATGATGAGTCACATGATGTTATTAATGAGTATCACTTTTACATCAGAAATGATTGTGAGAATGACACATTGTTCGTGCAACATTTATTTGACCTAATTTATGAATCATTTTAAAAAAATGGCATATCATTCATAGGGCATTGGATATGGTCAAATGGTTTTGTAGGGTAGTTCAAGTTAACACACAATTTTTATTGGCTGAGTTGACTATACAAGACGACAAAAATCCAGCATACTTGGAGCTATTTTGAAACTGGACATGGAAAGGGTGAGCATGATGGTGCAGGTGCTTATGTGAAGCGAGCATTTTGGAGGTACGAAATGAGTCATGATGCAAATCAACTCAAATCATTACTAGAGGTGGTCAACTAGTGTAAATCCCATTTAGGACATTAAGGTTACGAATCTATTAGGCTTGTGTGTAGGTTATTTTGGAATGTTAAACTTGGCAATTTAAATATATTCATTCCTTGGTATTGTAATACTATAGAAGGAACAAGGGAATTACGTTTAGTGTGGAGAAAAGATATGGGGGAAATATTTTCCATTGAGATAAGAAATCTTGCACGTTTTTGTTAGTTTTGCATTGGTGTTATGGATGTAGAGTTGAACACTGTGAAAAACAAAAGCACGTGAAAGGATGGAAATATGTCCCTCTTAATCCAAAGGGACCTCATCCAATTCTGACATCGAAAGAAATGGGTGATGAAGAGGCCATCGTTGCACTTGATCATGATCGGGTCTATGATCTTGTAAGGGAAATTATATGACCCATTTATCATTAAAAGTTTAATCTATAAATGGAAATCTTGAATGTATTTAACTAAAACATATTTTTTATTTTTGTTGTAAGCAATGTTTTGATGTCACTACCCCCTTAGGAAACGAAGAGAACGTGACCTACTATTTGATGTGATTCACACAGGTGAAAAGAAGGTTGGTGTGACCAGATGAAGATGGACAATTCACATACCTAATTGGTGACATGGTTGTGATGGACCATATTTTGAAAAGATTAAAAAAAGTCCAATCACACCATTTATAGAGATTTTATGCCTGAATATATATCTTGCCAATATAGTCATCTAGTCATAGAAACTCAGATCAATCTCATAGAAATCAAAACAATAAAAGGTGAACCAAGGATATGGAAGATGACAAAATCATACTATGAAAATATTATGGATACTTGCATTCCTATGAGCCATCAACTAGATGAGTAGATGATGCAAATGGAAAGCCCTAAATCTGAGTCTATAGCAGTTAAGTGTATTCTAATCTAGTATAAGAGATCAATATGTGAATTTTGTAATTTATAAATGTGACAGTTGAATAGCCTTGTAATGTTGTAATTTTGAATAGAGAAAAGTTTCCCTCTGGTCTTGGATGTATTCATAATGGTTTACATATATGTTATATAAGCTTTAGTTTCTTTGAGGTGCTTAAGTTTTTTAAGTTTTCCAAATTTAAAGGAGGTTTTATTTTTAGGTTTCATATGATCCTTATGTGAACCCCATAGATCTAAAATTTAATTAAAATTTAGAATCAATATGGATTTAGATTTAATTTAGAAATTTTTGATACTAATTTTTTTTAAATGTCATGTATAATATTCATGTTGAACATGGAAGAAATTTTGTAAACATACATCATAATTGGTTCTAGAAAATCTATTTCAGTGTCTAACAACCAAGTTGATATAATACTATTTTACTTGAAATGGAAATTCAACTATCTTGCTTATGAACAACATTGAACTTTTTTTCTACGTTATTAATAAATGTCATGTGTGAGTTTGATATAAAACATGGAAAGAGTTACACACATGCTTCATATTTGATTGTAAAAAGTGCGACGAATATAATATATATAGATAGCTATTTTAGATAACCTCAAAAGAAATAAAATCAAATAAAATATAGTTGTAATTTACATCTTGACATCTTTCAAAATCTTCGTAATTTAACATACATTGATTGTGCACTAAAAAGCACTTTCTACAAGTCAATATGACAATTAAAATTGTTATTTTGTAAAATTTTACTTTTTGAATGTTCTTAATTGAAGGCCTTAAGATAATAAATTTATTGAAATACTTGGATATCCAAGTAAATCTAGTAAAGTTCATAAAATTATAGAAACATATAATTAATTGTTTAAATTAACATACATTGATTGTGCCAAAAGATACTTCTACAAGTTCAATATTAAATTGATGTACATGATATATTTTAGTTCATTTTAAGTATCAAAGTGACTTGCATCATAGTAAGATTGTACTTATTTCCTTAGTCTATGAAACTCAACATCAAAATTGTTATTTTGTAAAAGTTTATTTCTTGAATGTTCTTGATTGAAGGTATTAAGATAAGGAATTGATTGAAATACTTCGATAGCTAAGTAAATTTAGGGAAATTCATAAAATTATAAAAACATATCATTAATTGTTTAAATTAACATATATTGATTTCACTAAAAGATACTTTCTACAAGTTAAATAGTAAATTGATGTACATGATATATTTTAGTTCATTTTAAGTACCAAAGTGACCTGCATCATAGTAAGGTTGTACTTATTTCCTTTGTCTATTAAACTAGATGTCAAAATTGTTATTTTGTAAAATTTTACTTCTTGAATGTTGTTAATTGAAGGTCTTAAGATAAGGAATTGATTGAAATACTTGGATAGCTAAATAAATTTAGTAAAGTTCATAAAATTATAAAAACATATCATTAATTGTTTAAATTAACATACATTGATTGCACTAAAAGACACTTTTTACAAGTTCAATATTAAATTGATGTACATGATATATTTTAGTTCATTTTAAGTATCAAAGTGACTTGCATCATAGTAAGATTGTACTTATTTCCTTAGTCTATGAAACTAGAAATCAAAATTGTTATTTTGTAAAATTTTACTTCTTGAATGTTCTTAATTGAAGGTCTTAAGATAAGGAATTGATTGAAATATTTGGATAGCCAAGTAAATTTAGGAAAGTTCATAAAATTATATAAAATTATCTAGAAACATATCATTAATTATTTTTTGGTATATTAAATTCCAATACATATGATTTATATCATGTTATGACTAAGCTCTTGTAGATGACCTCAAAAGAAATAAAATTGAATACAACTTATTTGTTGTTTACTCGTTGAAGACATCTTTTAATATTGAATTTAAAACTTATTTCAATCATATTTGTGCTTTTTAATTGAACTGTTAGGTCCCTATAATAGTAGTTTATCCCCATTATTATTATTGTTGTGCCCATATAGCCCCCATATTGTTATTGTTGCACCCTTACATTATTATTGTTATGTAGGCTCTGATTATATTGTGACGGCTCCTATATATATAAAGGAGATATTGTCATTTGTATCATCCAAGAATTGTTCATTTATGTAATGTAAAGGAGGTTTCCCCCTTGAAGAGGATAATTTTTAAGTCGTTGATCTATCTATTTGTGAACCGGTTGCATAACATTTGGTATCAGAGCTTTTGATTCTAGGGTTTCGCTGTTTCAAACGGGTCATCATGGAATTTTCACTATAACGTTTTTTATACGAAGCTTCAGATGCTGAAATTGAAACCACGTGGATAAAAAATCTTGGTGTAATGTATGTACAAATTTCAGATACTATGTTGCTATACTTTTGGAGATATGATCCGAGAAATTTAGGGTTGTTGTAGGATCTAGAATTCCATATCAAACAAGTGACCTAGGGAAAATCATCATAACTTTCTCTCTGAGCATTGGATTTGAATTTCATAAAAAGTGATGGAAATAGGACGTACTGTAGGTTTTTGGGTATCAATTTTAGGGCTGAAAGTTGAAAAAGTGACACACGGCACTCCGTACAAGTACGCTATACTGAAATAGTCTATAATGAGGTCATCATTCGAGATTGGGAATATCTCTTACTTGAAGAATGCAATCTTGGTATGAATTGTTGGGTTGGAAATAAGACTCATAGGTCTACGAGAAGACACAATTTTAGATCTTAGAGATTCACAATTACCGAGATAAAACAAATACAATATCTAGTGCCTAAAAAGAAAGAAAAAGGTTTGTATGTTTTAATTTTTTCATAATTTTTGTTTGAAAAATTAGTTTGAATTGATTCAAAGGGAATAGTGAAGTATAGATATATTTGTTTGATTTCAAAATACCTTGAAACAAAAAAAATGGACACACCTAGTAAGAAACCAGAAAGCTCTTTTATGAGACATGAAGAAGAGGAAGAAATGCAACATGATATATAAAAATTACTAGACCAAGTGCAACACCTTTCACCCTTGCAAAGAGTAAAAAAAATGAATGGAAGTTAAAATGGATGGTATAGAAGAAAAATGAAAGGCAACATGGAATATTTGAATAATGGTTTAAAAGAAGACATGGAAGGTTTGAAGGAAGGTTTGACAAAGTTGCTACAAGAAATGGTCCCTAATGGCGGAAAGGTATTAGATGAAAATCATGATGAGAATAAAACGAATGTTAATCATGATTCCATAGACTCTAACTTTGGATTGAAGCCCCACCATATTCCAAGTATTGATATGAGTAAGTTTGATGACAAAGATTCGGTAACATGGATACTACATATGGAGCAATATTTCGATCTCCATAATGTGCAACACACACAAAAGGTACGCATTGCAACTTTATATTTAGAACCCAATCAGTTTGTATAGTATCGATGGATTTGTTATTGTAAACCACTTGTCACTTGGTCAATTTTTATGGAGGAAATGATAAAAAATTATGAGGATACAAAGAGTAACACCTTCTTTAGCCAATTGATAAATCTCAAACAAAAGGGTTCAATGGTGGAGCACATTGAGGACTTCCAAAAATTGAATATTAGGGTAAATGGTATTCCAGAGGAGCATACGATTGATGTCTTCATAAGCACCTTAAAGGATAAAATCCAACATGAGGTTCACCTTTAGGAACTTGATTCATTAGAGAATGCATTCAGGGTGGCAAGAACAGTTGAAAGAAAAATTATGGCAACAAGGAAGTCTACCACTCACAAATATAAAGATGGAAGTATTGTTTCTCTTAACCTTCCACAAAGTTACTACAAGGTTGACACCACAACAATTAGAGTAAAAAGGAGAAAAATGGATTTGTTATAGTTGTGATAACAAATACACTAAAGGTCATAAGTGTGTTGAGAAGAAATTATTCTACATATATTGTGAGGACAAGAAAGAAAAGGAACAAGAAACATAAAAAGAGGAGAATATACACCAGGAACCAAACATAGAGAAAGAAGAAATGAATCTGACCATATCTTGTAATGCATTGGCAAGAATTACCACTCCTCAAACTCTCAAGATAGAAGGATATATCAAGAAGAAATGGTAATAATGCTGATTGATTCGGGTAGTACCCATAATTTTATTCATTGTAAGATAACCAAGGAATTGAATTTCTTCCTATAGCCAGCACCAAAGTGTCAAGTGAAGGTTGCAAATAGAGGAATTATAAACTTCTCTGGAAAGTTCCATAATATCAAGCTAACAATGGGGGAATATGTATTGAATAGTCCAATGCTTTCCATTCCAATGGGTGGTGCTAATGTTGTACTAGGATTCCAATGGCTACAATCTTTGGGGATGATAGTTTTCAATTTTCAAGAAATTTTCTTGAATTGTTTTTGGGAAGGAAAGGAAGTTGATTAAGAGGTATCACAGGGAAGCCAAGAAATATAATCAATTCTAATGACATGAAACACCTTATGAATAAATAATAACGAGACGTAATTGCACAATTATGCTCACTAGGGGTTCAAACACCGAAATCATCTATTTCTCTATATCTCCAAAAAGTATTGGGAAATCATTCTAAGGTGTTTGAGACTCCCAAATGCCTCCAACCTATTTTTGATCATGATAATGCAATTTAGTTGATTCCAGCAAGTGGTCCTCCAAATATTAGGCCTTACAAATATCCTTATGCCCGAAAGAGTGAAATTGAAAGTATGGTTGCAGAAATGCTAGAGGCTGGTATAATTCAACCTAGTCAAAGTTCTTTCTATGCTCTAGTAGTATTGGTGCACAATAAGGATGAATCATGGCACATGTGTCCATATTATAGGGAGCTCAACAAGCTCACTATTAAAGATAAATTTCCCGTTCATGTCATTGATGAATTGTTGGATGAATTACATGGAGAAATTTACTTCACCAAGTTGGATCTTCGTTTAGGATATCATAAAATTAGAATGAAGATTGAAGACATTCTGAAAACAACATTCATAACTCATGAGGGTCATTGTGAAATTTTGGTCATGTCTTTTGGCCTTACTAATACACCTTCCACATTTCAAGGTTTGATGAATTCCATTTTCAAACCCTTCCTTAGAAAATTTGTGTTAGTATTTTTTGATGATATACTAATATAGAAAAAGTCTTGGAAGAATCATGTTCAACATGTTGACAGCGTGCTCAAACTATTGGAGGAGAAACAATTATATGCAAAAACCTCCAAATGTTTCTTTGGAGTACAGGAGGTAGAATATTTAGGTCATATTGTATCTCATGAGGGTGTTAAGGTAGACCCTAACAAAATTAAAGCTATTAAGGAATGGAAAATCCTCACTACCATAAAGCATCTTCAAGGATTTATTGGGTTGACAAGGTATTATTGCAAGTTTGCTAAGAATTATCAGAGAATAGAGGCACCTCTAACATCATTACTGAAAAAAGATGTATTTTATTGGACTCTAGAAGAAACGAAGGCCTTTGAACATGTTAAACAAGAAATTTGCCAAGCACCGGTCTTAGCACTCACTTCAATTTGATGTGTGAAAAATGTGTCTATTATCTCATTTTCTATCATTAATAACATTACCCTTACCACAAACAACCCAAAAAACAACTATCTCAGTAAGAGAGAACACTTTAATTAAACTTTAAAAAGGCCCAATACCTTTTCCACACAACATCATCCCCACCACTAGTAGGTATGAATAGCCCAACTACTAGAAACATTCTGGAAACTACAAGAGTGAATACAAGAAAAATACCACACAACATTGATTAGAGGGACAACATTAATGAACAAGGCGATGGTGAATGCATGATAGCAAAAAATATATATATACAATTAAAAGGGTGATCAACAATAATCATGAAAAAAATCATTCACTAATAATTTTAAGTAGTTGAAAGGTGAATGCAATAAATGGGCCACCCTTTTCTTTTTCAAAACCAACTAGAAACCTATATGGTAGAAGAATATCTCACTACAAAAGAGAAAAAACAATCAAAAGTTGTTTCCACACAACTACTAGCAACAATTATAGATACAACAACAGAAAATGAAAGTAAAATCCTATACAACTTCCATAAGGGACAATAATAAGACAAAAGTAGAAAATAATATGGGAAAACTCAAACAACTTTTTCAACTTAGGAAATAAGACTGTAAGTGTTGGGTTGTGTTATATTTTTTCCATGTCTACCCCACGTAGTTAATCGGGGGGTTAGAGGGGGGGCAGAGCGCCCCCTTTGTTGTGCCAATTGTGTAGCGGGGGGGTCACAGGGGGTTTGAGGGGTGCAGGTAACCCCCCTCTCTTGGCTTCCCCAGAAAATTTTGTTTTTTGGACCCTATATTAGGTTGGGCAGACCTACCCATGGTTTTGTGCATGCTTTTCACACATGGTTTTGGACACGATGGTTTTCGGTCCATGGTTTTGGACGCGATGTTTTTCGGTCCATGGTATTGGATGCTTCAACATGTATAAATGTGTATTGTAACATTGAAAGGAACATAATGAAAAATCAATCTGGTAGTCCCAGTTTTGGGATCTAGCGGAAAATCTCTGTGTATATGTGTTTTATGTGTTATGCCCTCACATTGCTTATTTTTTGTGTTCTAGAATCGTATGCAGGTACTTTTTGTATGGGGTTAAAACCTACATTTGGTATCAAAGTTGTTTTGGCTTCAAGGGGACACCTTTGTTGCTGAGGGATTTCGCTCGGGCTTGTGGTAAACCCTATTCAGTGGGAGATTTGCGTGCTCGATTCTGGTGGTGAAAGAAGATGGTGAGCAGTGGAAAGATAGAGATCAAGAAATTTAATGGTCAGAGTTTTGAGTTATGGAGACTCAAGATAGAGGATCTGTTAGTGGATAAATATTAGAGGATCACGGTAGATCCAGGTACTAAACCAACGGGAGTGTCCAATGAAGAATCGAAAAAGCTGGATTGGAAGGCAAAGAGCACAATATGAATGTGTGTCTCAGATTCAGTATTGCTAAATGTATCAGGGGAAGCTACGAAGAAGACTTTGTGGGACAAGTTAGGGAATTTGTACCAATTTAAGTCTCTAGTGAATAAATTGTTCCTACGAAAAAAGCTGTATAACATGAGGACAGAAGATAGAGTCTCGGTGTCAAAGTATATGAAAACATTTAATACTATGGTAAGTCAGTTATTATCCATTGATATTAAAATTTCAGATGAAGATAAGTGCATCAGTTTGTTGTGTTCTCTACTAGATTCATGGGATAGTCTAGTTATTGCAATAGGTAGCAATGCAACCGCCTTGCAGTTTGATGAAATAGTCTCATCGTGGCTGACAGAGGAAATGAGATGGAAAAATATGGAGAGACAGAATGGTGATGCCTTGTCTGTACGAGGACGGTCTCAAAACAGAAACAAAAATAAGTCATCGAGTGGGAGGTCTAAATCTCCAGGAAAATCTGTAAAGGTGGTGTGCTAGAAATGTGGAAAGGAAGGGCACTACAAAAGGGACTGTAAACCTAAAGCTCCTAATAAAGGAAAGGGATTTGATGATGCTCCTTCTGCAGAGGTGAAAACCACCTCAGATGAAGGTGGGGATGTGTACTTGGCTTCTTCAAGTACACATGTACATCATGAGGCATGGTTGATTGACTCAGGTGAATCCTTTCACTTCACTCCCCATCAGGGAAAATTTTAAGAACCACACTAAATTTATATGTATAATAAATGGGCTAATCCCCATGATACATAGGAAAAATGGGAGGCGATTTTATCAATAATATAATATGTATATATAATTTTTTTGGCGAATTTCTCACCAGATTATATTATCTTGTACAATGATGGAGAATTTTTCACTAAATTATAAAATCTTGTAAGATCTTGGCAAATCTTTTACTGAATAATAAAACATTGTGAAGTCTTGGTGAATGTTTTGTTAAAGTATGAATCCATATATGATAATAAGAAAACATATTCATTAAACTGTAATATACTAACATACATGTTTGGAGAAAAGAAACATAATTTTCTCTTCCTACAAACAATATTCCAAGTTTCAATGGCTGTGTTTGTCAAGGTTCTTACAATACACTCTTTCATATCCTTCTATTGGTTTTGATAATATTCCACAACAAAGTTCTTGTAGGTGTTGATATTGACAACGAGTTCTGTCAAGGTAGGAGAGATTAATCTTTTCTTTACAACTTTTGTCAAGCTACCACTTTTTTCAAGTTATCAAATTTCTTTCTTATTCCATAGACTCCAATTGCGAGATAAAAAAAAAAACACATCTAGTTTGTTTACCCCAACACGCCAACAAGTAGCAAGCCCCAACTATATTATATAAGAAAGTATTAGGTATCCCAAAGGCTTGAAAGGGATATAATTGAAAGAAGTGACCATTGTGAGAATCCTTCCAATCAATATATGAATATATAAATGTAGATTTATTATTATTTTAATTGGAATATTCAATTGAATAATAAAATTTAATTACGTCTCTCCCAATCCAAATTGCTTATTAGCATAATTCACTACCCTCATAGGTCTCGCATTTTTTAACAACGTTGTAACAAGTAGATTAATTTCCTTTTTGGTGAACAATCTCCACCTTTTAGGAAAATATGGTGCAGTGGCTCCAACCCCTACAGATCATTAGGACAAACTAAGAAGATGAAAGGTTGTACAAACCAACGTATTTTTCAAACAACTAATCCAACATCAGGACCTAAACTTTTTCATGAAGATATCATATTGAGAATGTTTGAAAAATGGTGAGAAATATTCTATGAGGGTGATGTGGAAAGAGTGATAAGGTTTCATTGTTTTGAATTTTTTTTTTGTTAAATTAGAGAAAGTTAAAAACTAATATTAATGGAGATATTGGTATTTTTTACTAAATTTTGTGAAGTGACTAAATGTAGCTTTAACCATTCACCTTAAAATGTTTTTACAATATAATTTCCTAAGTCTATTTAATATCTTCATTATCATAAAAACCAACCTATATCCATCATCTCTGAGCACTTGGTAGACCCAGAATTAAGATGGATCTAAGATGATAGAATTTCCCTTTAAATAGTCTATGCTCACATGAATACCATGGTATTACCATGGGTCAATACCATGGGTTATCATAAACTTGGAGCTTAAAAATTTCTATTACTAATTTATAAAAATTAATAAAATTAATAATTGATTTTTATTTTATTTTTTATTTTAACCAAGTTAAAATGTTTAACATACATTAAATTACAACATCCATTTTTACTCTTGATCCACCAAGCCCCGAGAGGGGTCAAATATTTTTTCACTCTATGCTAGTTTGCATATCATGATATTTGATCCCTATCGGGCTTAGTAGATCCAGAGTAAAGATGAATCTACGCTGGTTTAGTTCCCACATTTAAATAGGCTACATTCCACGTGAATACCATGGGTCAATACCATGTGCCATTTTTATTTTTATTAATACTAATATTAGGGTTAATAATGTTTTTTTCATGGTATTAATAATAATCTAGCCCATGGTATTTGGCCCATAGTATTTTGCCCATAGGTTTCACCTAAATATAATGCATTTTTTTAGTGTTCGTAAATATAAGGTGACTTATGGAGTAAATATAAAAAAATGTTTTATTTGTTTACCATACCTCTAGTTTATTTATATTTTTATTAATTTACCATATCTCTTTTTCAAATATGGTATTTGGTCCATAGGATTCACTTAAATAAAACCTCTTTTTTGAGCCTTCATATATAGAAAGAGGATTATGGACTAAATATAAAAAGAGGTTTTATTTATTTACCATACCTCCACTTTATTTATATTTTTATTTGTTTACACCCTTGCATGTATATAAGCATATATATAAGGTGACTTATGGAGTAAATAAAAAAAACGTTTTATTTATTTACCATACCTCTCATTTATTTATATTTTTATTAATTTACCATACCTCTTTTATAAATATGGTATGTGGCCCATAGGATTCACTTAAATAAAACCTATTTTGAAAGTTAGGGTGAATGGAATGTTGTAACTCCTAATTTCAATGGCTAAATTTACCTTTTTACCCTCTCCCTTAAAATAAGGTGGGCTATTTGAGGCGATTTGTAAAAATGTACTATGATACAAAATATTCTCCTACTAAAAATTAAAAACCCCTTAATTTCGCCTAAGGGGCGAAAATTCGCCCCTAAAATTTTCCATGCTCCTCATAGAGAGTGGTTCTGTGAGTATGAGAAATATGATGGTGGTGATGTCTTCTTGGGGGATGACAAGAAGGCTAGAATCGTTGGTCGTGGAAAAGTAAAGTTGAGGTTGCAAGGTGGAAGGGTTAGAACACTTCGAGTATTCCACATATTCCTACATTAGCCAAAAATATGATTTCTGTAAGCAAGCTGGATGATGTAGGTGTAAAAACAGTGTTCGAGAAGGATACCTGCAAGATGGTTCATGGGGCACTGGTATTGATGCGGGGAGTTCAAATTGGAACTATGTACAAGCTGCAGGGTAGCATTGTTATTGATGGGTGCAACAGTTATGTGGTTCCTGAAAGTGGAGCAGAAAATCTAGTGGTCTTTGGAGAGAAGACCATGTTGTGGCATCAAAAGCTTGCACATATTGTAGAGAAGGGCCTTCGAATACTTCATGGTAAAGGTATGGTAGAAGGTATGAGTAACAGCTCTTTGGATTTTGATTTCTGTGAAAATGTGTATATGGGAAGCAGAATTGGGTGAGTTTCCCCTCTGGTGGTAAAAGGGTGAAACATATATTAGAACTTGTGCACAGTGATGTGTTTGGACCTGTGAAGGTTCCATCACTGGGTAAGTTTGTGTACTATCTATCATTTATAGATGACTTCTCAAGGAATACATGGATATATTTCCTTAAGAAGAAATCTAAAGTCTTTGACAGGTTTAAAGAATTTAAGGCTCTAGTGGAAAACCAAACAGAGAAGAAGATAAAGGTGTTGAGGACTGATAACGGTGGAGAGTTTTGCAACAAGGAATTTGAAGAATTATGTAAGAAATGTGGTATATCATGACAAAGACTACTCCATACACACCTTAGCAAAATGGAGTTGCAGAAAGAATGAATAAGACGTTGATGGAAAGGGCAAGAAGCATGCTCATTGGTGCCGGGTTAGGACATGAATTTTGGGCAGAGGCAGTGGAGATAGCATGTTACCTGGTCAACAGATCACCTTCATCAGTGTTGGAGGATATGACTCCACAAAAGGTATGGACTGGTAAGAAACCCTCTCTTTCACATGTTAAGGTATTTGGATGTGATGTATATGTACATGTTCCAAACGATAAAAAGAACCAAGTTGGATAGTAAATCTGAAAAGTGCATCTTTATTGGGTATAAGGATGGTTTAAAGGGTTATAAGCTTTGGAAACAAATAATAAAGAAGGTTGTGTACAGCCGAGATGTGTGTTCAGATAGGTGAAAGATGTTACTAAACATGAATTCCAACCAAAGGAACCTGAGAAGTTAGAGTTTGAGCTTAAGGAGGAAGAATCAGACTCTACAACGGAGGACGAATCAGAAGATTAAGAGCCACAAACTTTGGGTGTGAGAAGATCAGTTCAAGAAAAAAGGCAGCTGGAAAGGTATAGTCCATTTGCTTTTTGTTCAAATTTTGCTTTATCTATTACTGATGATGATCCCATAACTGTGAAGGAAGCAGTAGATTCAGAGGATGTCAAACTCTAGAAAGAGGCCATGGTTGATGAAATGGAATCTTTGCACAAAAATGAGGCTTGGGATTTGGTGGAGTTGCCAGCTAGAAGGAAACCCATTGGCAGCAAATGGGTGTTCAAGAAGAAGACAAATGCAGAAGGAAAGGTGGAGAAAAACAAAGCTCAGTTGGTAGAAAAAGGTTATTCCCAGGTGCCAGGAATTGGTTTTGGTGATATTTTTTCTCCTGTTGCCAAGGTAGCTTCTATTAGATTACTTTTATCTGTTTCTGATGCTTTTGATTTTTAGGTAGGACAAATGGATGTGAAGACTACATTTCTTCATGGGGATCTAGAAGAGGAGATCTACATGAAGCAACCTGAAGGTTTTGTGGTGAAGGGTAAGAAAGAAATGGTATGCAAGTTAAAGAAGCCTCTGTATGGGTTAAAACAGTCACCAAGGATGTGGTATCAGAAATTTGATACATTTATAAGGGGACTTGGCTTCACCAGATGCAAAGTAGATAACTATGTGTATTTTAAATTAAATGGTGATCGTGTTATTTATTTGGTCTTGTATTTGGATAATATGTTGTTGGTTGGAAATGACAAAGAAATTATCTAGGATTTGAAGACCCAATTGTCCTTCGAATTCGACATGAAAGATCTTGGTGCTGCAAACTATATTTTGGGCATGGAAATTAAAAGAGACTAGGAAAAGTGGAAGCTATGGTTAAACCAGAGGAAGTATGTCAAGACAATACTGCAGAGGTTTAATATGCAGGATAGTAAATCGGTGAAGGTTCCTATTCCTGTAGGTGTGAGGTTACCTGCTGAAAAGTGTCCCAAGACATAAGAAGAGGAAGAGGACATGTGCTGTGTTCCATATGCAAGTGTAGTCGGTAGCCTCATGTATGCAGTGGTATGTACTAGACTAGACATTGTACATGTAATGGGAGTATTGAGCAGGTTTATGTCAAAACCAGGGAAGGAGCACTGGATAGCAGTGAAGCAGGTTTTAAGGTATTTGCATGGCACTAGTGATTATGGTTTGTGCCACCAAGGAAGACCAGGATTGGACAAAGTGTTGGATATTCGTGGCTTTGTTGATGCAAACTGGGCTGGAGATCTGGATCAGAGAAGATCTACAAGTGGGTATGTGTTTAACCTATTTGGAGGTGTAGTCAGTTGGATGAGTAAGAAACAATTTGTAGTGGCACTATCAACTACAGAGGAATAATACATGGCAGCCACTCATGCAAGCAAGGAAGCAGTTTGGTTGCAGATATTGTGTTCAAGTATGGGGTTAGTATAGGGAGCTATAAGGACAGACTATGACAGCCAAAGTGCAATTTTCTTGGCAAAGAACCTTGCATATCATTCAAAGACAAAGCACATTGATGTTTAGTATCACTTTGTGAGGGATATGATAGAAGACAAAAAGATGTTACTGGTAAAGGTGGACACTTTGAAGAATACTGCAGATGCATTGACAAAATCTGTGAGCTCTGAGAAGTTCTCTTGGTGTAGAGAAACAATGGGCATTGCAGGGTTGGATAAATGACTAAGCTCTCTTGTGGCCCCTTGTGGAAAGAAAACAACAAGTGGGAGAATGTTGGGTTGTGTTATATTCTTTCCACGACTAGCCCACGTAGTTAATCGGGGGGTTAGAGGGTGGGCAGAGCGCCCCCTTCGTTGTACCGATTGCATAGTTGGGGGGGGGGGTCACAGGGGGTTTGAGGGGTGTAGGTAACCCCCCTCTTTAGGGTCCGGGGTAGCGCCTTGGAAATCTTTTTTTTTTGGACCCTATATCAAGTTGGGTGGACCTACTTATGGTTTTGTGCACGTTTTTCGCACATGTTTTTGGATGTGATGATTTTCGGTCCATGATTTTGGACGCGATGTTTTTCGATCCATGGTATTGGATGCTTCAGCATGTATAAATATGTATTGTAACATTGAAAGGAACATAATGAAAAATCAAGTTGGTAGTCCTGGTTTTGGGATCTAGGGGAAAATCTCTGTGTATATGTGTTTTATGTGTTATGCTCTCGCATTGTTTATTTTCTGTGTTCTAGAATCGTATGCAGGTAATTTCTATATAGGGTTAAAACCTACATTAAGTCTCTACTAGACTTGTGAGATAGTTTGGTTGTTTCTATAGGTAGTAATGCAACTACTTTAAGGTTTGATGAAATAGTCTCATCCTTATTATTGGAGGATATGAGATGGAAAAACATGGATAGCTATAACAAATATTCATTTCCTATAAGTAGGAAATTTAAATCTAGAGGAATAGCTAAATCTCAAAGAAAGTTTGTAAATATATGTTGGAGATGTGGAAAGGAAAGGCATTATAGGAAAGATTGTGGATCCAAAATTTCTAGGAAAAGGGAAGGAATTTAAATATGCTCCTTCTTAGAAGAAAAAACATTCTTAGATGAAGGAGGGGATGTGCACTTACCTTTTTCAATTACACATGTAGATCATGAGGCATGGAGGGTTGAATTAGGCACATGATTTCATATGACTCCATATAGGGAGTGGTTTTGTGAGTATTAAATATTTAATGGCGGCGATGTTTTCTTATGAGATGAACCAACAACTAGAATCATAGGACGAGGAAAAGTCGAGTCAAATCTCATGGGTGGAAGGATTATAACACTCCTTGGTGTTTTGCATATCCCAATATTAGTTGGAAATTTTATTTATATGAGCAAGATGAGTGATGCATGTGTAAAAATAGTCTTTGAAAAGGATACCTACAGGATCGTTCAATGAGCAATGGTATTGCTAAGGGGAGTTCATGTAGGAAATATGTATAAGATATTGGGAAGAATTGTTAGTGATGGCTGAAATAGTTCAATTGTTCCTAAGAGTGGAGCAGAAGAAGGAAAAACTTTTGTAGCTTCTTGGAGAAAGACTATGCTATGGCATTGAAGAATCAGCCATATTGGAGAGAAGGGACTTCAAGTACTACATAGTAATGGTATGGTAGAAGATATTTCATATTTCTCTTTGGATCTTGATTTATGTGAACATTGTTTATATGGGAAGCAGAATTAGGTAATATTCTCCTATGGTTTTACGAGGCCAATGGGAATATTATAGTTTGTGCATAGTGATGTGTTGGAATTGTGTCAGTTTCGTTACTAGGTAAATCTATGTATCATGTCTCATTTATAAATTAATTCTTAAGGAATAAATGCATTTATTTCCTTAGGAGGAAATATGAAGTCTTTAACAAGTTCAAGGAGTTTAAGGATCTTATGGAAAATCAGACAGAGAAAAAAATTAAGGTGTCAATGATAAATAAGAATGGATAATTCCATGGGAATGGATTCAAAGAATTATGTAGGAAGTGTAGTATAACAAGACAAAAGACTACTCCATACACACCTTAATAGAATGGAGTTATGGAAAGGATGAATATGATGTTGATGGAGAAAGAAAAGAGCATGCTTAGTGGCATTGGCTTAGGATAGGAATTATGGGCATAGGAAATGGATACTGCACGTGACTGGTAAATAGATCACCATTATCATCATTGGATGATAAGATTCCACATGAGGTGCGAACTAGTAAGAAGCCTTCTCTTAAACATCTCAAGGTATTTGGATATGATGCTTGTGCACATGTTTAGAGGGAGAATATGATTAAGGTATATAAGAAAATTGAAAAGTGTATCTTTATGGGATATAAATATGGTTTGAAAGGTTATAAGGTTTGGAACTCAAAAACTAAGAAGGTTGTGTATAGTCGAGATGTGGCATTTATATAATTCAAATATGTTGTCAAATAAAAAGTCCTACCATGGGAGAAATAACTAGAAAAGATAGAGTTTGAATTGAAGGATGATGAATAAGACTCTAAAGAAGAACATGAATGAGATGAAGAAGAACCACAAACTCCAATGATGAGGTGATTGGTTTAGCAAAAAATGGTAGGTAGAAAGGTATAATACACTTAATTTCTATTCAATTTTTTCTTTGTTTATTATTGATGATGATCCTAGAATTGTTAGGGATGAAGTGGATTCAGAGGATGGAAAACTATAGAAAAAGGCCATGGTTGAAGAAATGACATCCTTGGACAAGAATGGGGATTAAGATCTAGTGGAGTTTCCAATTGGAAGAAAGCCCATTGACAACAAATGGGTGTTTAAGAAGATGTTGAATGCAAAAGGAAGAGTAGATAAATATAAAACTCAATTAGTAGGAAAGGGTTATTTTGAGGTAGAGGGAATTGAATTTTGTGAGATTTTTTATTCTATTGCTAAGTTAAATTCTATTAGATTTATTTTATCTATTGTTGTTACTTTTGATATTGTAGTAGAACAAATGGACATGAATAAAACATTCTTATTGAAGTAGAATAGATGGATGTGAAGTTTATAAAAAAATCAAGAAGTTATTGACTTTATTATAATTTTAATTTAGAAACATAAATATCAATAAAAGTGGAAAATATAAACATTATTGAAAATTATAAAAGATTGTTATTTGTTTCATTATTAAATTTATTGATAAAGAAGTAATTAAATATATCATTTTTTTAGGATTTAAAAATAAGACTATTGATTATATTGAAAAATACAAATACTATTGAAATACAAGAAACTGTTGATTGGATTTATTTTGGTGATTAGGAGGAATGATTGTCATTTTCCCATCTAGATTTAATTTCTTCAAGTAAATATTGAACTCAAATTAAATATATTGTTGTAATATTGTTAAGTACTCAATAAAATAAAATAAAAAAGCATTATATATATGAAGTAAATAAAAATATAACATTGAGATAAATATCAAGGAAAGGCTTGATAACCTCTTATATGTTCATAGAATAACATATAATAGATAGATGATATACCAAAAAAAAGAAAATATCTTTTGGATAATTGCATAAGTAAAAACGATTATTAATACACACCTCATACATTGTTGCAGGCTATATTATTTTCCTTGATATATTTGTCCAAGCATGTTGCTCTAGTCAATACCTCTTATGACATATCATATTGTGTTACTGTCTTCTCTTTTACAAAAGAAAACACAACAGATGGAACTATAAGTAAATACAACATATGAAAATATAGCATACACATTTTCTTATGATCCTAAGTCAACTAGAGCATCAATTTCTATCTTCTTGACCTGAATCTTTATATGGAAGAGTTTGGTCATCTCCTTCTCTTCCTGTTGTTGAAGACTAATCAGACTCACCCCTTCTATATTGATGTGTCAACAATCTTCTCATCCATGTCCAAGCTACTTTCCACCTAATCAGCCAAATCTTTGGCTATGAGATTCTTCTTCTTCACATCCTTTTTATGATTCTTCAGGTTGCTCTAGATGTAATTTCCAACACTTCTCTTCTACATGATCATCAATGTTGTAGTGGTTGCTAGCATGTTTGCATTGATGTGTTTCGGCTCCTCTCTTCTTATCCTCCCCCCTTTCCACTTCTTCTCCCCCTCCTTGGAAACTTCTTGGTGTTCCTTCTGCTTTAAGCCACTTGAATTCCCTTTCTTCTTGCCTATGTTTTCCAAGTACTATGGTTGTACACAAACATCATCTGCCATTTTGGGTTTGAACAAAATTACTTGATTTTGTAGATCACTTTGTAGACACCCTAGATACTTGAAGAATACATCTGGTTTCTTGGAAGAGATGTCCAACATTATTGTCATCTTCCTAAATTTTATGGTATATTTTTGTACACTCTTCCCCTATCTTTTCTTAATGTAATTCCACTAGATCTACTGGTCCTCTGAATACTTGATAGGGTAAAATTAGGATTGATTAGTTTTGAAATCCTCCCACTTAGTTACCTGAAGATACTCCTTCAACCTAAATTTTTCCATGTGGTTTTCACACCAGGGCATGACCCTATAATTTCAAATGAACAAATAATTTTTTTTGTTCCTCCTCTATATGGTGAATGCTAAAATAAACCTCTAACTACTGCAACCAATGATTTAATTTCAAAACATCTATCTCATATTGATGTGGATAATATCCAACTTTTCTTCCATATTAGAGAGAAATTATGAATGGTTCATGGCACTCAAAGTTAGCTACACCTATTTGGGTTTACTAGACTCCTTATCTAGTTCTATTTAATCCCCCAATTTTCCTTTTGATTTTAACTCTACATTAGAACCTCCATTTTCCTTGAAGAACCCAATGTTATTTGTTAGGGATATCATGAGGAGTCTCACATTATGATTTGTATTTGTGACTTGTGCTTCCAACTGTGCAAACCTATGCTTTGCAGAATCTCAAGGGTTATCATAAACTTGCCCGTTAACTTTGGATGAGATTTTATGACTTTATTCTTAAATCAATGTAATCCCCTGCAACTTCCCAAAAAATACCTAAAGAAATATGTTGAGATACCAATATGATCTATAATTTGTCATGGATATTCCACTATATAGTTCATCACAATTGATCTATGAAAATGAACCAAAATCTATAATATGAAGGGTTTATTTTAGATTTTAAATTTTGTTATTACTATTTTTCCTTTTATGCATGCAATATATAATATGGTGGAAAATAGAGAATAGGTAAATACAATCATTCACAAACTATGAGGAATACAAAGATATTATCTAAGATAAACTTTTGTTAGAAAACCTAACTTGAAAGGTGAGATTTCTTTGTTGTCTTTTGTTTGGAATGGAAATATTGTAAATAAAAAGGAGAAGGCATTCTTTATGAAATTTCCTGAGACATGTGGCCCATGAGTTTCTATTGAATACAATCCCTTCTGTTATGCTCTCTCTATCCATACTTAGCTACTGTATTCTACTATGGAACAAAATGAAAATGAATGGAATGAAACACATTTTCTTCCTAGTGGCTCGATTATAATGCAACTCAATTACCAACTAGGGGTTAGATTTGACCCATTCAATCCTCAACATGAGTGAAAAATTGACCCCTCTAGTGTCTTCTTCATAGTGCTCACATGGCCAGCCCCTTTTTCCATGGGTAACAGGGGCTGACGTGGCATCCTATTGAATTATGGTGGTCAACCTTAATAGGTCAAATTTTGAGAGTCATAATTTTATCATTTGAACTCTAATTGATGTTGTTTTTCCATCGTTGGATTTTTCTCAAGTATACAAAAATATCATAAGGTCCACACTTCAAAGAGAATGCTTTACCCCCAAAAAATGTCATTTAAGGCCTCAAACTGTCCCTGGAAGGCTTTAGACCCCAATTCTCCAAACTGATTATCATCGATAAAACTACACCTTTAAGTTGATTCCTTCACTTTTCTACTCTAAAAGAATCGAGATGGATGACAAATTATATAGCGATTCAATCTAGATCAATGTAAAACACTCCTTCCTAGTGATACCAATAATACAACGTCACCATGCAATAAGTGACTAGGAATCTCCAACAACATCATGAAATATCTACCTTCTAAAAAAACCATCTAATCCCTTGGGGGATGGGGGTAGGGAGCTACAAGCATCATCTATGAACATGGTGTAACATCACCGAGATAAATTAGTATATTGAAACCACATGATAATGTGATAACATGCTCCACAACAGTCAAATGTGCAACCAAGATGTGATCAACAAAGCAAGCAAATAAAATACCAAACCACCAAACCAACAAGTAAAATCCCTAATAAAATGAAGTAAAATACCTCAAATAAAAATCTCTAATACCAAAAAAAACAAACACAATACTCCCCAAATTCATTAAAAGCTTCAAAAACCCAATTATAAAGTATCACAAAATACAATAATTTGTTTTTTAGTTTTAATAATCTAATCAATATAGTATATTAAATTTTAAAAAGAATAACTAATATCTATAATCTAATTTAAAATAAATAAATATTTAAATAATTATAAAAAATAATTAAAATAGTTATAACAATAATAAAATATACTAATATAATATAAAAATTAGAGGTATGTTCTCTCTTCTCATACCTGTCCAACACCTTGGAATTGTGGAACAACGGACCTATTTTGCTTTTTAAATATTGGATATCAGTGCGTGGATGTGGTTTGGGAACATTGTAATTAGTTATTTGTTATTGAGAGCAGTGAAATTACGTAGCAACTATATATTGTTTACAATGGTAGGAAGTGTATAGGAGATGAAACTTGTGGATGACAAGGAATTTGCATGCAAAGAAAAAAGTTTAACAAGTCGTATTAGTCCCTGCCTTTGGCACTGCAGGGACTCTAGCAATTGCTAGAGCGTTGACCATCAATTAATCGTTCTTTTGACCAAATATTTCTCCACTCTACCACAATTTACCAAACTTTCAACTTGCAATTCCCCTTAACTCAAATTTTATCCAAAGTTTTGATTTGGGACTCTTATTGGAACCTTCATATTCCCCGAGGTAACCTAAGATATCCTGCAATCTTTTATCCAAAGTTTCAAAATACTCATGCACCTTTTAGAACTTTTTATCCAAAGTTTGAATGTAGTTTAAAAATGCCACTCATGCATTTTTTTATAACATTTTATCCCAAGCTTCAATGTGCATACATCTCCCCAAAGTTTTAAATTGCAATACATCTCCCCAAATTTTTAAATTGCATATATATAATTTTTAGACTATGTATTTGTCCTCATCCAAAGTGATACCCCATGTCAAGATGACACTTCTCAGGAAGCCAGGTCTCCTCCATACGTCTTGGCACTGCGAATTTCCTCTTTAGCTACTCCTATTCACACGGATTCATAGATTCAAAAATAGATATTAGAATTTGATGTACATATGATATAATTCACTCTTCCATAAACATAGAATTGTAACAAATACATTATCGAACATAGATTTGTAACAAAGACATTACTTGTATTTTCTTTCTTTCTGAATTTGGAGCTGCACTTAATGTCATGTCTGAAAGGAAAATTTTTCTTCCATAGAGATTAGAATGGTGATAGTGACATTACCTACATTAGAATTGTGATAGTAGACATTGCTTGTATTTTATTTTCATTTTGAATTTGGAGTTGTGCTTACTATCATGTTTCATAGGAGTTGCTCTTGACGTCATGTGTAATAGGGTTGGAGATGCGCTTGATGTCATGTCTCGCATTACTTGCGTGAAATGGTAGAGATTTAAGGTATGTTTCTCACACCCACCCATCTGAACCAAAGAAGCAAAAGCATCAATCTGAAAGAACCAATAAGACTAAAAGGAGAGGGATAAAAAACTACCTGACATCAATATGGAAACTGATATGTTTTCTAGTTTTTTTTGGGTATCATGTTTCATAGGTTCTGTTATTGCAAAGAATGTTAAGAATGTTATACCCAAGAAGAATTCCTTGTGATTTTGAATTTTTATTAATTATCCCCTTTTTATGATTTTAAATTTCTGTTAGTTAGACTAAGGTTTGATACAAGCATATGTAAATTCTAGAGTCCATAGTCTAGACTGATTCAGCTAGTATCACATAGACTATCTACTATGGAAAACCCGCCCAGTGAGCCCTACTGGTCATTGGTATTGAAAATATTCAAATGCACATTATGAACATTTTTCTAACTGTCCACTGGGTGCACTTATATCAACCCCCTCCCTTATAAATGATAAAATTAAGAAGTCGACATAATTAAAAACCCATTACTGTAATTTGTGCATGCCTTGAGATAAGTTATCTGTTAGGCATTGTAGTTTTATTGTTTCGGTAATCAAATCCCAAATCCAAGACAAAAAAATAAATAATATGGTGAACTTGCTATATCTATGTTTATCACAATTTTGAAAATTTCTATATCTATGTTTATCACAATTTTGCGTGTTTTCTGAAAAAAAAAATCAGCCAAGATTTATGTTGTTGTACTTACCATTTTCTAGAGCTAATGTTTGAGAGGGAAGGAAGTCATGTGCGCCCAAAAAATTAGCATACAATAAGCAAAAATATTGTCGAAATAGCAGCTAAAGTACAAAGAAACTAAAGGTAAAGTACAAAGCATAAAATTGAATGATGTTATGGTCATACCCCTACAGCTGTGAATGCTTCAGGTGAAGAGACTCCCTGAGACTCTACAACATAGAAAGAAACGAGAGCCCTCAAAGCATTAGTCACCAGACTAAATGTATCCCCTATGGTTCATAAGCAGTCTTAAAACCAACTTTAAGGCTATAAGGTTGTGTTAATGACAAATAAATTACTAAAACATTTTAAGGTTGACACAATAGAACACACTAGTCGTTTTCCAGGGGAATGCACAATAAATTATGAAGTGCAATGCACCATTCTGAAAGTCTAATTCACTAGTCTCTTAATACTAGTAGAAGGACATCTTACTTCAGGATAAATCACCACTCCATTGTTGAACCCCTGCAGTAGGATTTACAAATATAATACTAGGTTAGTCGAAATTACTAGTTTCATAGTTAACACTAGATTCAAAAATAGAAAATACCTTGTCTAATTCCGAGATCATGTTGGTAAGTTAATTTTTAATGCTAGATTCATAAATATAATTGTCCAGTATAATGCCAGGATCATGTTGGATATCTTACCTGATGCATAAGTTGGGATAACGATGTTCAATTTATCTGTAAAACACTACAGTAATTACCCCCTCTTGCCGAGAAGCTTCGCAAAAAGAATCAATGCTACACTTCAAACTCTCGAAGAGAAGTAACAACATGGGGTGCTCAGAGCCTTGCATTACAAATTCATCATCAAATATATATTTTTTTGACTTAGTCTCATAACCACCCCACCTAGATCAAAACCCATAAGAAAATGCATAGGAGGTAGAGCACCCATAGAATAAGCACCTAGGGTTGGTTGTTCAAGGACATCTGGATTTACATGGAGCGTTTCCTAATAGCTAGGCAAGTGTACCACATGCAATAGCTTTCTGAGAGGGTGGGATGATTCATGTAGAAATAGATGGGGCTCACAATAAAACACCTCTGTGGAATTTATGAACTCTCGATCTCGATTGGCCACGGATGAAACCGGTCCCACTTCTCGTTGAATCACTGGAAATTTTAAAAGTTATTTTTCAAATTAGAAATGTAACATTAACGAGCCTCCGGTTATAAAATGGAAAAACAAGATAATTCCACCATGGTTAAGAGCCCCACACTCTACTAACTGAGCTAGACGAGCTGGTATTAGTGTCACAAATTCTTTTTAGGACTCCAAGGGACACTGATACATTTAACTTTTCTATTACAACAACATCATATGTTTATTTAAAAATAATAATAAATAGAATCAATTTAAAAGTTACTTCTCTTTGGCATATTTAAGTGTTGTAGCATGTTATTTTGAAAGATATGAATATCACTTGTGGGTAGATGTATTAAAGTACAGTGACACATGAAACAACGCTGAAACGCTAATATCACAGGTAACAGCTCAGCTAGAGAATAATGAACCTCACAATGAGTAGTATCTTTGGATTAAATATGAAATATAGACTTGATTGTCAAATAGACTATACAATAAAATTTGGCCAAGGGACTACAACTGCCATCAATGCACTATTACTGCTCTCCAATTTCTCCTTTGACTCGCCTGGCAGGGACTACCGCTACCTCTAGCGCTTGTTTTAATTTCACATCTAAAGTCCTATTTTGATTCTCTGGGGGAAAATATTGAATTCGTTGTCAGTTGTATCTTTGTGACTTATATTTCAAAGTCACTCATTGAATTCTGTGAAATGTCATATTTTGAATATTATGAATGTAGACATGATGAGCAAAATACAATGCAGAAAACGATGAACACATGAAAAAAGTAATGCAGGGAAGTAGAAATGCACTATAATAAGTGTCATAAAGTGGGTTGGTTAATAATTTGTTTATCACACGTTTTTATTTTTAAGAGTTTGTATGAAAAAGTGGTTGTGTAGAACCTTTGGTTTTATAGGTTAGATTGTATATATTACAAATAATATTTTAGGTGTATGTTTTTTTTTCAAGGAATAGAAATTTTAGAAGTTTAATTCTAAATAGTGTAGGTTTTAACTTTGTATATAAATTACCTGCATATGAATTCTTAAGCACAAAAAATAAACAATGTGACAACATAACACATAAAACCCATATACACAAAGATTTTCTCCTAGATTTCAAAACCGGGACTACAAACTTGATTTTTCATTATATTCTTTTCAATGTTACAATACATATTTATACATGTCGAAGCATCCAATACCATGGACCAAAAACCATCACATCCAAAACCATGGACCGAAAACCATCGTGTCCAAAACCATGTGCGAAAAACATGCACAAAACCATAGGCAGGTCTGCCGAAACTAATATAGGGTCCAAAACCAAAATTTTCAAGGGCGCTGCCCTGGAACCCATAGAGTGGGGTTACTTGCCACCCTCAAACCCCCTGTGACTCCCCTCACTAAGCAATTGGCGCAACGAAGGGGTGGCTCCACCCCCCTTCTAACCCCTCGGTTAACTATGTGGGCTAGTCATGGAAAAAATATAACACAACGCAACATTCTCCCACTTATTGTTTTCTTTCCACAGGGCGCCACAAGAGAGCTTAGTCATTTATCTAGCCTTGCAATGCCCATTGTGTCTCTACACCAAGAGAACTTCTCAGAGCTCACAGATTTCATAAATGCATCTGCAATATTCTTCAAAGTGTCCACCTTTACCAGCAACACCTTTTTGTCTTCTATAATATCCCTCACAAAGTGATAGTGAACATCAATGTGCTTTGTCTTTGAATGATACACAAGGTTCTTTGCCAAGAAAATTGCACTTTGGCTATCACAGTCTATCCTTATAACTCCCTGTAATAACACCATACTTGAACACAATCTCTGCAATCAAACTACTTCCTCGCTTGCATGAGTGGCTGCCATGTATTCTACCTATGTAGTTGATAGTGCTAATACAGATTGTTTCTTACTCATCCAACTAAATCCACCTCCAAATAGGTTAAACACATACCCACTTGTAGATCTTCTCTAATCCAAATCTCCAGTCCAGTCTGCATAAATAAAGCCACGAATATCCAACACTCTGTCCAATCCTAGTCTTCCTTGGTAGCACAAACCATAATCACTAGTGCCATGCAAATACCTGAAAGCTTGCTTCACTGTTGTCCAATGCTCGTTCCTTGGTTTTGAGATAAACCTCCTCAATACTCCCACTGCATGTGCAATGTCCGGTCTAGTACAGACCATCGCATACATCAGGCTACCGACTGCACTTGCATATATAACATGGGACATGTCGACTTCCTCTTCTTGTGTCTTGGGACACTGTTCAACAGATAACTTTACACCTACATGAATAGGAACCTTCACTAGTTTATTATCCTTCTTATTAAACCTCTATAATATTGTTTCGACATACTTCCATGCCCAAAATATATTTTGCAACACCAAGATCTTTCATGTCGAATTTGGAGGACAAATGGGTCTTCAAATCCTAGATAATTTCTTTGTCATTTCCAACCAACAACATATCATCCACATACAAGACCAAATAAGTAACACGATCACCAATTAATTTAAAATACACATAGTGATCTTCTTTTCTTCTAGTGAAGGCAAGTCCCCATATAAATATATCAAATTTCTGATACCACATCCGTGGTGACTGTTTTAACCCATACAAAGACTTCTTTAACTTGCATACCATTTCTTTCTTACCCTTCACCGCAAAACCTTCAGGTTGCTTCATGTAGATCTCTTCTTCCAGATCCCCGTGAAGAAATGTTGTCTTCACATCCATTTGTTCTACTTCAAAATCAAAAGCAACAATAACAGATAAAAGTAATCTAATAGAAGCTAACTTGGCAACAAGAAAAAAAGTATCACCAAAATGAATTCCCGACACCTGGGCATAACCTTTTGCTACCAACCGAGCTTTGTATTTCTCCACCTTTCCTTTTTCATTTGTCTTCTTCTTGAACACCCATTTGCTGCCAATGGGTTTCCTTCCAGTCGATAACTCCACTAGATCCCAAGCCTCATTTTTGTGCAAAGATGCCATTTCATCAACCATGGACTCTTTCTAGAGTTTTCCATCCTCTGAATCTACTACTTCCTTCACAGTTCTGGGATCATCATCAGTAATAGATAAAGCAAAATTTGAACAAAATGAAGAATCATGGACTATACCTTTCTGGCTGCCTTCTTTCTCGAACTGATCTTCTCACACTCGGAGTTTGTGGCTCTTCATCTTTTGATTCCTCCTCTGTTGTAGAGTTTGATTCTTCCTCCTTTAGCTCAAACTCTATCTTCTCAGGGTCCTTTGGTTGGACTTCATGTTTAATAACATCTTTTACCTCTCTGAACACCACATCTCGATTGTACACAACCTTCCTTGTTACTGGGTTCCAAAGCTTATCACTCTTTAAACCATCCTTATACCCAATAAAGATGCACTTTTCAGATTTACTATCCATCTTAGTTCGTTTCTCCTTTGGAACATGTACATATGCATCACATCCAAATACCCTCAGATGTGAAGGAGAGGCTTTCTTACCAGTCCATACCTCTTATGGAGTCTTATCCTCCAACATTGATGAAGGTGATTTGTTGACTAGGTAACATGCTATCTCCACCACCTCTGCCCAAATTTCTATCCTAACCTGACACCACTGAGCATGCTTCTTGCCCTTTCCATTAATGTCTTGTTCATTCTTTCTGCAACTCCATTTTGCTGAGGTGTGTATGGAGTAGTCTTCTGCCATGCTGTACCACACTTCTTACAGAATTCTTCAAATTTCTTACTGCAAAAATCTCCACCATTATCTCTCCTCAACAACTTTATCTTCTTCTCTATCTAGTTTTCCACCAAAGCCTTAAATTCTTTAAACCTCAAAGACTTCAGATTTATTATTAAGGAAATATATCCATGTATTCCTTGAGAAGTCATCTATAAATGATACATAGTACATAGACTTACCCAGTGATGGAACCTTCATAGGTCCAAACACATCACTGTGCACAAGCTCTAATATCTATTTTGCCCTCTTACCACTAGAGGGGAAACTCACTCGATTTTGCTTCCCATATATACAATTTTCACAGAAATCAAAATCCAGAGAGCTATTACTCATACCTTCTACCATACCTTTACCATGAAGTATTCAAAGGCCCTTCTCTCTAATATGTCCAAGCCTTTGATGCCACACATGGTCTTCTCTCCAGAGACCACTAGATTTTCTGCTCCACTTTCAAGAACCACAGAACTGTTGCACCCATCAACAATAGTGCTACCTTGCAACTTGTACAGAGTTCCAATTCAAACTCCCCGCATCAATAATAGTGCACCCCAAACCATCTTGAAAGTATCCTTCTCAAACACTATTTTTACACCTGCATCATCCAACTTGCTTACAGAAATTAGATTTATGGCTAATGCAGGAATATGCAGAACACCCAGAAGTGTTCTAACCCTTCCACCTTGCAACTTCAACTTTACTTTTCCACGTCCAATGATTCTAGCCTTCCTATCATCCCCTAAGAATAAATCACCACCATTGTATTTCTCATACTTGCAGAACCACTCTCTATGGGGAGTGAAGTGAAAGGATGCACCTGAGGCAATCAACCATGCCTCATGATCTATATGTGTACTTGAAGAAGCCAAGTAAATATCCCCAACTTCATCTAAGGTGGCTTTTTCCTCTGCAGAAGGAGCATCATCAAATCCCTTTCCTTTATCAAGAGCTTTATATTTACAGTCCCTTTTGTAGTGCCCTTCCTTTCCGCATTTCCAGCACACCACCTTTACAGGTTTTCCTAGAGATTTAAATCTCCCTCTAGATTTAGATCTCCCACTCAATGACTTATTTTTGTTTCTGTTATGGGATCATCCTCATACAAACAAGGCATCACCATTCTGGCTCTCCATATTTTTCCATCTCATCTCCTCTATCAGCAAGGATGAGACTATTTCATCAAACTACATGGTAGGTGCATTGCTATTTATTGCAATAACCAGACTATCCCACGAATATGGTAAAGAACACAACAAACTAATGCACTTATCTTCATCTGAAATTTTGATATCATCAGACAATAACTGACTTACCACAATATTAAATGCATTCAGATGCCCTGTCACCGAGTCTCCATCTTTCATCCTCAGGTTATATAGCTTTTTTCGTAGGAACAATTTATTCACCAGAGACTTAGATTGGTATAATGTCCCTAACTTATCCCACAAAGCCTTCACCATAACTTCCCCTGATACATTCAGCAATACTGAATCTGAGACACATAATCATATTGTGCTCTTTGCCTTCCGATCCAACTTCTTCCATTTTTCATCAGACACTCCCATTGGTTTAGTACATGGATCTACCACAATGCACTGATATTTATCCACCAACAGATCCTCCATCTTGAGTTTCCACAACTCAAAACTCTGACCATTAAATTTCTCAATCTCTATCTTTCCACTGCTCGCCATCTTCTTTCACCATCAAAATCGATCACACAAATCTCCCACTGAATAGGGTCTACCATAGGCCTGAGCGAAACCTATCAACAACAAAGGCGTCCCCTTGAAGCCAAAAACAACTCTGATACAAAATGTAGGTTTTAACCCCGTACAGAAATTACATACATATGAATTCTTAAACACAGAAAATAAACAATGCGAGAGCATAACACATAAAACACATATACATAGAGATTTTCCCCTGGATCCCAAAACTAGGACTACCAGCTTGATTTTTCATTATGTTCCTTTCAATGTTACAATACATATTTATACATGACGAAGCATCCAATACCATGGACCGAAAACCATCCCATCCAAAACCATGGACAAAAAACCATCGCATTCAAAACCATGTGCGAAAAACATGCACAAAACCATAGGTAGGTCCACTCAACCTAATATAGGGTCCAAAACCAAAATTTTCCGAGGTGCTACCCCGGATGCCATAGAGTGGGGTTACTTGCACCCCTCAAACCCCCTGTAACTCCCCCTGCTATGCAATCGGCGCAACGAAGGGGGCTCCGCCCCCCTTCTAACCCCTGCTTAACTACGTGGGCTAGTTGTGGAAAGAATATAACACAACCCAACAAATAGATTATGTTTATTAGTCTAATTAGTACAACCATATAAATTAGATGGCTATTAAATATAGATAAACATCAATCTATGGAAGCATCAAAACATTTTATGATACATAAAAATTTATTATATTAAACAAATCATAAAAATTAACTAAATAGCACAAACATATATGGCTCGTAATCAATCCATAATAGGCATCAAAACACTTACTCCATGATACATCTCAAGTTCCTAAAAATTAAAAAAATAATAAAAATTAAATAAATTATAATATTATATTAATCATAAGAATAATTAATATATAAATTAAACATATACATGTTTAAAAAAATATGGAACATGAATCTTAACCATGTAGATTTACATTCACTTTATCATGGGGATTCTTAATCTCTAAATATGTTTTCTTACAATACTATGGGTCAATACCATGGCTTAGCGATGCCACATGTCCAAAAACAATAAGTCACTTCATATGACATATTTTTTAATTTATCAATTTAATTAAAAGAACAAAAAACACATAACTGCTATAAAGATAAATCTCAATCATTGATGTGTATACTACCATGAATATTCTAGAATATTTCATGGAGGTTAAACCCTTAGAATCCACCTAATAATTATTGATAATTAAATTAAAATTCTAAAAGCCCTACTCCAAAATAGACATGGCTTAATTATAACTTTATTTTATATTATTAATATCATTAAAGGAAGATCGAGATGATCCAAAAATAATTTATAATATACAACCTCAACATTAAAGGTAATACTTCTTGTCCTATCCTCTTGACTGAAGTTATCCTTTACTCCATTGAAAAGATAGCTATGTTATTCAAAGTAATGCTTCCATGTGTTGTCATGGTGAGTTCCCAAGCATCAATCTAGAAGTTGTTGTTTCTTATGGATGAGTTGTAGTCATGATCTAGATGTGTCAAAGTAATTGATTTATGTATTATATATTTGTAACTGTTGTGATAAAAAAAATATCACACTGTGTGATTGGTTGTGTGTGCTTAATCTTTCTACTCTCTTCTATTTTTTTCTAACATATGTTTCACTAACTTATGTATAAGAAGAGGTTTTACAACATGGAAATCAAGAGGTTCCCCAAATTGCTTCTATCTCTAGCCAAAACCCCCACCTCTGGTTCAAGCGGGGTTGGCACAAGTATGCCCAGACATGGCTCAAATATTGGGGGTAAAGGAGGCGATCATCTTGGAGAATAAAGATAATATTAAAAATACTATTACTTCCAAATTTAAGGACAAATTGTGGAATGATAAGGAGCTTGATGGGGAAAGGAAGCTAACGTACTACAAAGAGGTGATCAACCCCACTCTTGATAACTAGAAGTATCTCTTTGTAATGACTAGTGCTAACAAGAAAATGAACATTGCGAAGATAAAAACTAACTCCCATGAGCTTCAAAGTGAAACTAGGCATTGGTCTATCCCCAAAACACTCTAGGAAGAAAGAATCTGTTAGTTGCGTGACACTGCGAAAACTGAATATGAAAAACACTTTCTTTGGGATTGTCTTACCCTCACTCACATCCATTGTCATTTCTAAAACATCTGCCAGACTTCCAACCTTCTTGACTTGTTCATCTAAGATAACTATAGTGATCTCAGAATGCTCATGTCCCTTCTATTTGATTATAGAAATAATATTTTTAAAAGCCTTAACTAATTTCTTTTCTTAAGGTCCGATAGACCTCATTGGTCTCAGTGGACATTAATCATGATAATCATCATGATCATTAATTATTATAAAATGGATTAATATATAAATTAAACATATATACATTTAAAACAACATGTAATAAGATTCTTCACCATGAAATTCACCCCAATTTATTAATCTATAAATAGGTTTTGTTATAATACCATTAATACCACATTCCCAAAAAACCATAATTCATATCCTATGACACCTTCTCATATGGCATTTTTTATAATTAACTTATTCAATCAAAAGGGGGAAAATGATATAACTCATTTGGAGATAAATCTCAACATTTGATTTTCTGAATACTACTAAATATATTCTTTGAAGTTTAAATCACCACCATCCACCTAATAACTATTAGTAATTTAAAAATCCTATTCCAAAAATAAACACACCTATTAAGTAATCATTTAATTGTATTCATATTATTATGTGAGTATATATTACTAATATATGTTTATTCTTTTATTAATATATAAAATAACTTTGTAAATATTTTTAATTAGTATATTTTATTAATGTTAATGAGTATTATATATGATTGAGGTAAAGGAATAGAAACCAATCGAGAGGGAAACAACAATTAATGAACAGTGAACAACTAGGGTTGTAGGTTTCTGAGCACCATGGAGGCGCGCAAAGGGGGGAGCTCCACTCCCTCCTACAGGCAGGCAGTGGCCAGCAGGGGCAAGAAACCTTTAGAACCTGTCAGAGAACCTACAGGAAACAAGGATAAGAATATGGAAGGGGATCAGGAGGTCACCAGACCAAGAGACGACAACAGCATGAAAGATAAGGAGGAAGAAGACAAAAAACATGGATTAGAAAACAAGGCACAAAAGGGGCCCTGCAAACCCAAAGCTGAGGTCACTCCCAGAGTTGTTTTAAATGATCCTGCCCTGCAGGCACACAGAGATCACATGCGGACCTATGCTATCATTTGTAAATTCATGGGATTATGGCCCACTAAAAAGGCACTACAAACATGGATCAAATATCATTGGAAACCGAAAGGAAGCATTGACTTACACCTTGGGTCAAAAGGTTTCTTCACTGTGGTCTTCACAAATATTGAGGATAAAAACAGAGTGTTTGAAGGAGGACCCTACTTCTATGTAGCAGTGGGCCTCTATATGCGGCTGTGGATGATGAATTTTGTTCCAAAGAGAGAGACTTTTACCTCGGTGCCGGTCTGGGTAAGACTCTACTCCCTTCCTCTTGATTACTGGCAAGAGGAATCGTTATCTGCCATAGGAAACAAACTAGGATGTTTTGTTAAAGCCTCTGAAGCCACCAGACAGGGAAAATACACCTCCTTCGCAAGAATATGTGTTGAGATGGATCTTTCAGGAGCCCTACCAGATGAGGTCATCTTGGAAGTTTTTGATGAAGAATGGGTACAAACAATAGATTACGAACATATTCCTTTTAGATGTCGCAGATGCCATGAGCATGGGCACCTATTTAGAGACTGTCCCCTTAGAAAAACAGAGAACAAAGACAAAGAAACCACTATGAAGGATAATGAAAGCTTTCACAAAGTGGGACACAGAGGGAAAGGAGGAAAAAGGGGGCCAAAACAACAACAAACAGAAAGACAACAGGCCAATCTGAACAGGTTCCAGGTTCTCGAAGAAGAGGAGGGAATATCAAAGGAAGATCAGGTAATGGAAGGAAACTCAGAGGAAAAGGAGAAAGAAGATAATAGGGAACAAGCACGGGATGCTACTAAATAGAAAGAAATAATGCCATATAATGAAGAACTGGAGATGGATCAAGAAATGATTCAAAGTGAGATGGAAAATGAAGATCAGGAACTACAAGAGATCCTGGATAGAGAAAACCTAGATCTAGAAGGATTCTTGAAACAGGGAACCATGGGAGGGGTAGACTCATTACCTCAAGAAGAGTTCAACAGAGTATAAAAACTTTTCCTATGGAAAACTCAGGACAAAGGAACAGAAAAACAAAGCAACAAAGAAATATTGGACAACGAAGGAGTGAAACCTATGAACTCTACATCAGGACTAGCTCCAGAAACTCAGGAAAGAAAAGAGGAAGAAAAATGTAAACAAGCTACTAATGGAATGTGGAAAGCTAATGATTGATTCCGGTAAGATGAAAGACCTATCTAGTTACTCCTTTACAAATCTTTAATGATGAAGTTCACATCTTGGAATATCAAAGGTTTAAGTAATAAAAGGAAGTAAAGATTACTTAGCAACAGAATGAAACAAGATGCTCCGGATATGATATTTATCTAGGAAACTAAATGTTCCATTCAAAAAATTAGAGAACTTAATAGTAAGTGGCTCAATAAATATGAGTTTCTTGAAGTTAAAGTAGATAATACAACTGGAGGCTTACTCACTCTTTGGAACCCCACAAGATTGGCATAATAGATGCTGAGGCATCTAGGAACTATTTATTAGTGGTTATACAACTTGTGGGAGACAGCGTGACTTACTTGGTCACGAATGTCTATGGGCCGCAAAGATTGGATGATAAAATCAAATTTCTGGATTCTCTGGTAGAACTCAGAGATAGACATGCAGTAGTTCCCTAGATATTGGGCGAGGACTTCAACATGATCAAATCACTCTCGGAAAAAAAGGGGGAACAAGAACTTTAAATAAAGATTCTACAGCATTTCTAAATTTTCTAGATAATATGAAGCTAGTTGACACTGATATGAATAATGGCCTCTTTACCTGGAACAATAAGAGAGGAGGGGAAGCTCAAGTGGCCTCAAAACTAGATCGATTCATAATTTCAGATGACCTTATGCTCACAGACAAGGAAATGACAGTAAGAATTCTCCCTTTTGGTGGCTCGGACCACTGGCCTATTCATATGGAGGTGCAGGGCATCGACTCCCCCAAGAATAGGCCTTTCAGATTTGAAAATATTTGGCTTAACCACCCCGATTTCATTAGTAACATAGAAATATGGTGGAAAGAGGATCTGCACATTCAGGGAACTAGAATGTTTTTGCTTCACAAAAGACTTAAATACATCAAGCTCAGACTCAAAGACTGGAACAAAAAAGTATTTGGAAATATTTTTGCAGCAAAAAAAGAGGTTGAAGACAAGATGTAGAAACTCAATCAAACTCTTATTGTAGAGGGCTTTGATAGAGTCAGAGATGACCAAGTTACCAAACTTCAGCAAGAATGGGAGAAATTATGCAAACAAGAGGAAATATATTGGAGACAAAAATCCAGAGTTCAATGGCTAAAAGAAGGGGAACAGAATACCAAATTTTTCCACAGATCCACCATGGTGAACAGATCTCATAATAGGATCTCTTCAATCAAGGACGAGAGAGGTCATCTTTGCAACTCCCATGAAGATATAGAATCTGTGCTAGTACAACACTTTCAAGGCATAGCAAAGGAGTCCAATGCAGATAGAGAACTCTTTATCAGAAACTTAACAAGGCATATACCCAGGGTAGTGTCTAGAGAGGGAAATTTCAATCTCAACAAGCCAGTTACTAAAGAGGAGGTCAGCGATGCAGTTAAGGAAATGCAGAATGGCAAAGCGCCAGGCCCTGATGGTTTTAATGTGGATTTCTTCAAAGCCTGTTGGAACATTGTCAAACAAGATATTATGAATGTGGTGGAAGATTCAAGGTTGAATAAAACCATTCTAAAGGCGTTGAATACTTCATTCTTATCCCTGATCCCCAAGCAAGACAATTCTTAGACTCCAGATAGGTTTTGGCCCATAGCTTTATGCAACGTGGTGTATAAAATTATATCCAAAGTTGTAGCCAATATACTCAAACCCCTTCTCCCTACTCTGGTGTTCGTGGAGCAATCAGGTATGTGGAGGGTAGACAAATTCTCAATAATATCATTCAATCACATGAAGTGGTGCACTCATTGACGAGAAATAAGAAGGCTAGCATGATTATGAAACTGGACCTTGCCAAAGCTAATGACAAGCTGAATTGGACCTATATTAGGAAGGTCCTTCTTGCCTTTGGCTTTGATCATAATTGGGTAAGATGGGTAATGGCACTGGTCACTTCTTCTAGTTTTTCAATATTGGTCAATGGTTCTCCTTCCAAGACCTTTTCTCCATCTAGAGGTCTCAGACAAGGAGACCTGCTATCTCCCTTCCTCTTCATCCTCATGATGGAAGGACTTGGGTGGTCTATCAAGCATGAGAAAAATGGGGGTCATATCAAGGGTATCCAACTTTCTGACAATGGGAATGCTTTGTCCCATCAACAATTTGTGGATGACACTATGCTGCAGGGAATCCCCATAGTAAAAGAAGCTCTTGCTTATAAACAAATCCTGCATGACTTCGCTATGGCCACAGGTATGGATGTAAATCTGTCCAAATCTAAGATTTTTTTCTTTAATACTAATATTGCTATTCAGAGAAACATCTCCAGAATTCTAGGCTTTCAAAGGGAGGTCCTTCCTTCCAAATATCTGGGAGTTCCTCTTACTGTTAAACCTTTGCAAAAAAGCATCTGGGAATCGATCATCAATAAGATGTAGGATAAAATCAGAAAATGGACAATAAGATCTTTAAACTTGGCAGGGAGGTTGGTGCTAACAAAAGCTGTTTTGCAATCTATCCCCATTTTCATGCTTTCAATACTTCCAGCTCCAAAGGGAGTTTGTCAACAAATTAGAACAATTCAAAGAGACTTTCTTTGGGGTAAAGGGGAAGGGAAAAGGAAATGGGCCTTAGTTTCCTGGGATAAACTCTGCAAACCAAAATCTTATGGGGGCCTTGGTCTGGATGATCCAAATGTTCTCAGCAAGGTTTTAGGTGCAAAGTTATGGTGGCGGTGGGTAAAAGAGCCAAAGGCTCAGTGGGATTGTGTCTAGAAAGAAAAATATGCCAGCTCTTGGCAAGAGAATGATCATATAAGGATGACGGGAACCATAAAAGGGTCACACATCTGGAATAAGGCCTAGGAGAATAGAGACTTAGTGCAGAAAAACAGTTTCTAGGAAATCAGAGAAGGGGACCTTGCACTGTTTTGGGAGGATAGATGGCAATAAGAATAGACTTTGTTAAGAGAGGACTTTGTGGACCTAAAGAAAGAAACAGACAACAAAGGGCTTTTCAGAGTTAAAGATTTTTGGGATCCACCCAGTCCAGAAGATAAATGGAGAAACTGGAAAAACATAGAACCTAGGGATGACAACCCTTTGAAAGAAAAAACAGAAGTACTAATGCGAATGTTGGATCAAAGGAAGATTCTAGTTTCTGAAGGACATGATCAACTCAGATGGGGCAACAATAAAGAAGGCAACTTCAATATTAAGGAAGCCAAGAAGATGTCTCTAGAGCTGGACTCCCAAGTTCTGGACAAGGTATGGCAAAACCTCTAGAAGCATTAAGGATGGATGAAAATTAAAATCTTCATGTGGTTGGTTCACCACAAGAAAATTCTAACTTGGGAAAACATTAGAAAAAGGGGTGTTATAGGACCTTCTATATGCCAGTTCTGTAAAGCCCAAGATGAGGCAATCGAGCACCTTCTCAATGACTGCACCTTTACCTCTGAGTTGTGGGATTCTTTTGCTACAATCTTCTAACAGACGGATAGGGACAAAGATAGCATTATCAACAGCCTAAATAACTAGAGACAAAACTTTTCTGAGTATGAGTTTCTCCGCATGGCTTGGGTTTTGAGTCCAGGTTTCTCAATTTGGAATGTTTGGAAAGAAAGGAACAATAGACTCTTCAAAAATGTTCACAGCACCACCCAACACATATTTCAACAGATCCTCAGACAGCTCAAGGAGACAGTGGGCACCATTGTTTGCAACTCCCCCATAAAGCCACCCTCAGAAAGAGAAAGACAAATTCTCTGTCAGTTGAGAATGCAGAGACTTATACCATAGGTAATGGATAGGAAGGTCATGAATCTGCCCAACAAGCCAGATTATTGGCATCCTCCCCCTTAGGGTTTCCTGAAATTTAACATTGATGGGGCCTCTAAAGGCAACCTAGGTCTTGCTAGTTATGGTGGAGTGTTACGAGATAATAGTGGTTGTATTCTACTCATTTTCCATTGCCATTTGGGAAAAGCTACTAATAATATGGTTGAATTAATGGCACTTGAGTAGTGTCTAGATTTCCTAAAGCAAGACAATCTACAGAACATTATTATTGAGGCCGATTCTGAGATGATTATTAACTCGGCTAAAAGAATTTGTTGTGGCACAGAGCCGGAAAAAGTCTCAAGGCACTGGAGGCTGATACAGGTCTTTCAAAGAATTCAAGTTCACCTCCTAGACTTACGCACTGTGAGTTTTACTCATGTGCGTTGAACGGCCAATAAACTGGCGAACATTCTGGCCAATCAAGGAGTGGCTTGTACTAAAAATAGAGTCAAGATTATCTGGCCAGAAATGCCTCAGAATAGATTAAGGGATCAATGCCTCAGGCAGGCGGAAGAGGATTCCAAGGTTTATCATAAAAGGGTCATAGAAACAGGATCGGGTTGACCGTTATGCAGAGTTCTTACACAAGCAAGGTCGTTCTGGGTATGCAGGTTTATGTTTGGTATCAGTGTACAGAAGTTTCAGTGGCTTGGCGGAATTCAGGGATCCTCTTTTTCCCATGGTCAAAGAAATAGTACTTAGTCTTTCTCGGCAGCAGCTCTTCCCGACTTTATTGGCCGAGGCAGTTTTACTGCCCTCGAAATGGTTTCCAACATATCGCACCACTTTCAGGCGGACAACGGTTTTCCTTCTGCGGGAGCGATTCCACTCACCTTTCAACACGTGGCCCAGGATGGACAGGCAATACCGCTCTCATCGCGTGGTAATCTTCGGCAAGATTGGGCCTCGCGATATGTATAGGGACCGTTGGATCTACTGTGGGCAATCGATGGCCAGGATTGCACAGGCATGTTGGTGGGTCCTTTTTGTAGATTATCTTCCGAGCTGCTTGCACATTCTATCGAGTATCACGCGCATCTGGCGGATTTCGGGAGGTGTATGTGAACGAAAGTTAAGGTTTAATTCGGACCTTAGTTTACCTCAGGTTTTCGGGTCCGATCTGTGTGGTTTTAGGTGGGCTTACTAGCCACCCGAATTGTCTCTCCGCCGTTGGATCCTTGGCTCAGTATCTAACAGATAATTTATGTGTTTAAGCTTTTTTGTACATTATCTTTGTTCACGATTTAATAGAAGGTTCTGCTCTTGCATTAGCAAAAAAAAGAGTATTATATATTTTAGCATATATTATTGAGCACTATTAATTTTGCATTGACCATATCAAGTTATAATATTTAACTTTATAAATAATTAAAATATTTTTTATTTTAATTAAAAAATAATAATTTATTAGCATTTCATTGACTTAAACATTTGTATGTTTTATTTCAAGATTCTCTACATCTGTATCATATTTCGCATGAAATTTGATCACCGTGAAAAGTCGTTAGTTTTCATGGGAATTATCAATTTTCACGCGATCTTGCAATCTAATTAAAAGAAATTGATAAAAATTAATACATATACGAATGTATATTATTAAGTTAGACCATTGTAATCTTCCGGAGTTTTGAACCTAATCGTACTGAAGGTCATTATTTCGTTAATGGAACTAAAAACATATTTCTTCAATCATATTTCTTTCATGTGAATCATGAGGGTAATGGCTTTAATCGATGCTCTGTGATAAAGGATGATGGGATCGTTCTTGTGGGGTCTCTTGTGTTCAGAGCTCTTGCGGTGTGCCCTGGTTTTTTCGGTGGTGTTCTAAGCTTTATGCCCACAATTGTAGTTATTGTGAACATCACCGCGACAGCTTACAAGCAAATTACCAGAAAAAAAATAAAATAAGGGTATATAAATCTACCGTAGTTACTATCCTCTTCACATTATTTCCAAATTTGAGTTTTAAATTAATGTTACCATTCATTTTTCATTTTTCTGTAAGGCCCAAGATGTTGTGATCAGCATAACAAAATAATGTATGACCAATAAATATAAAGTAAGTAAACCCGAAATAGCAGAAACAATCAGTTTTCTCGGTGACATATTTGTTTTCGACGACATGACACATGTTCTCAAGAAGGAGACGTGGATGGAACATCTTACTCCCGTAGAGAGAAGCCACATTTATTTTTTACTTCCAAATGTGGAGGAATCCGATAAACGAGCATTGTGAAATCTTTGTTGAATGGAGAGAATTTAATCTTCGGGAATGTGGGCGGAGAGTGTAAGCAAAAGAAAACAACATCCAAATGTTTTGCTGCATAATAAAGGGGACTTGAATCTTTCTCAGAAGCAATATTTCAAAGATCTTGAAGCATCATAACGCTTTCTCGGCCAGGGCCGAAGAGTTGAAGCAGGTTTGTGACTCCTGCAATGAAAAGATGCAAAATTTCGGGAGGAGCTCAAGAAACAGTGGGCAAAGAAGTTATGGAATGAAATGGAGCACAAAGCAAGGATACCACATCGATGAAAATGATTTCTTGTGATTTAAAATTGGATTTATTGTCTGTTGTTGTCTTAGTTTGCGGATTAGGGTAAAAGTGTTATGAGCCGTTTGTATTGATCAGGGTGAAGTATTATACTGTATTTGAGCTTGTTTCCTTTAAGATTTTTTTGAATTGAAATAATTTTTCTTTCTTAATTAGGGTTAAGTGTTATACTTTATTTAAACATATTCTTCGAGGAAGGTTTCCTGTGCATAACTAATTTTATTTCAAATTAGTAATTGAGGAAGCTTTCCCGTGCATAACTAATTTTATTTCAAATTAGTAATTGATAATGTAAAAGGTCATTTTTTGGATTTTTATGGATAATTTTGAAGAATTAATTTTGAAGAATTTGGAATTTTTTATGAAAAAAATAATATTAATAAAATGCAAAATATTGAATATGCAACTGTAATAATTTATTTTAAACTATAATTTTAGAATGAATTAAACATTTTCATGTTTATCTTAATTTATAATTCTAAAATGAATTAGACATTTCCATATCTATTATAATTCATTTAATAAGTAGCAACTTTTTTTTGTTTTTAGTTTTTTTAATACATAGCATAGATATTTTTACATAAGTTTTATACATAGAATAAGTCATCCTACACAATACAGTTACTTTTTACAATTTTTTTTGTTTTTAGTTTTTTTAATACATAGCATAGATATTTTTACATAAGTTTTATATCCTACTTAATATAGTTATTTTTTGCATTCGTCTACTAAGTAGCAATTCTTTTGGTTTTAGTTGGTTATAAAGTAGGGTAACTTTTTTCTCTTAGTAGTCCTCCTTAAAAAAATTCTTAAAATATATTTTTCTGTTTACCATTATTAGTTTTGCATTGACCAATGACCAGTAGACATTCAGATTGAATATGCATTTTTTATTTTTGTATACCATGAATCAATTTTTCTATGAACCACAGAACAATGAACCAACTGCAAAGGATTTCTAATATTTTCATATATTTTATTAAAACCATCTCACTAAGAAATAAAATCCTTCCCGGAAGATATAATTTTTTTGGTTTACTGCTGCCAATCCTTATCTAATAGAAAAGTTTTTTTTTTGGAAATGTTCTTTTATGTTTGAAATGAGTCAGTAAAAATTTAAAGATTACATACTTAAATAAATTTAACTTATTTAAAAATAAATAACTATTAATCATATAAATTACAAAACTCAATTTTACTATTCCAAAAAAAATTCACCAAATTTCAAACAAATTTAACATAAAAATATACCAAAAGAAATAAGAAAAAATTTGTAATAATTAAATGAGCACTATCTAAATAAAATTGTATATATGTCCTAATATGTTGTGCTCATTAAATTGTGCCAAGAATTATACAAACAACAATGATCAATGGCAATGGTAGGGACTATGTTTCCCTACAATACTTGTTATTAATGTAGTTGTTGCTAGTTATCCATATGTTATAAAGAAGAGGATGATAATTTTTGAGGAGATTTAAGTTACTATTTTTTTACTTTATTAATGAACCAATATAGATTTATCTTAAACATGGATCTATCATGCCTTGAGAGGGATCAAATATTCTGATATGCAAACCTCTTTTTAAAGTGGAAAACTTGAAAAAAAATTGCACACACACACACATATATATATTACACTTTTGAATGCATAAATGGATACAATACCTTGAAAGTCTCTTTGGACACTTGGATTATGTAGATTACACAACTTAAATTTGCAATTTCAACAAACATTTCTATATTTTAGACTAAATTAACATTTAAATATACTTGAAAAATGACTAGAGTGTAACATAGTAAGACTACTTGAGATGTTTTAACCATAATGAATGTTTTTATTTTTTCATTCCTATATATATATATATATATATATATATATATATATATATATATATATATATACACATTGAGCATTTTTATTATTTCTAATAATTTTTAAATGCAAAAAAATAATTTTATATTAATAATTGAATGAACTATACATTTTCATATCATTAGAAAGTAATTGAATTATTTTATATGTTCAATTTGGTCAACACGTGTGTGTTCAGATTGAAATATATTATGTAACATGAATATTTAAATAGTTTATGTAATATATATATATATATATATATATATATATATATATATATATCTATTTCTCTCTTTAAAGACTTAATATAGAAATAATTTATTTGTGGCTTAGATAGTGAAAGTGAAATATTTTTACCATGTGTCTTTAATATTGGGTTATAATATTAATTACTATATCTCCTTCATTATGGGGTGTAATATTGACAACTAACTGAGCAAGCATAGTCAAGCATAGTGAGAGTGATATTCTCGATGTTTTATAAGGGTTTTAATTAAAACAAACTAAATATGAATATTCATTTCTATTTTTATTATATGACATGATTTTTTTTTAGTTATTAAATTTTTATTTTGAAAAGCACACGTGTGAACTCTACCTTGAGCATGGGCTGAATCACACATAGCCATTATATTAAAACACCATATTAGCTAATGGAATTGTCAACTCTTATCAACCATACATCTATATAAACTCTAGATCTACCAAGAACTTAGAATTTAGAGGGATCAAATCTCTTGAGGTGAAAATATCTTTGGAGTAAAAAACTTGAAGAAAGGTTTCCATATATATATATATATATATATATATATATATATATATATATCCACCATATGTCAACTCTAGGTTGATGATACAAGGAAATAAACATTTCCTTCATCTTAGCATATAGTAATTTTATTTTCCTTTTCTTTATACAATAAATACTTGATATTGTAATATTTAATTTATGCGACCTACATTATCCACATTAAAAAGTTTTTTTTAATCTCATATTGGGAAGTAAGCGAATCTCTCTCTCTCTCTCTCTCCCTCATTTCATATATTAATTTTTTTTTGCTATATCTCTGACAAAAGAAATTGAAAATATAAGATTTTTATTTTATTTTTAATTGCTCTATCTATTTATATAAAGTTGATGTAAAATTAAGGTGGAAATTTTACTATTTTATCTATAATGGATATTATTTTTTTTCTATTACTTTTTTTTTATATATATAATTTTGTTAATGTAAGTATCATTTTATTATTTTTTTAAATGTAATGTTACATGACATGACCTCCTCATACTTTTATTACTTTTTACATTTCATTATTACATTTTAAAGGGAGCCAACATTATGTTTTTTCATTATGGTTTTTTAATCTAGTCCTGCATTACAACATCTCAACTTCCCTATAATGAGGTGTAAAGTGTCTCCCATGGACAATGAGTGATTTCTCATCATATTATACAATTATTGTTTATTTTTGTGATGTAGAGACAATCTCTAAGTGAGTTATTTCCAAGTTTGGAGGAGGTTGTTAATGTTAGGAATAAAAATATGAGAGAAAATAAAAATTACAACATCAAAACTAGGAATAGTTAGCATCAATAGATCTTTTGATTCCTTGACTAGATTTGGCCAAGTTATGCAAGTGAACCTTCACCACTCACCTCTAGGCCCATTTAAATGAAGCATCCCAAGCCTATTTAAAGGTTTCATTACATCAAAATGGATGGGCACGAAAACACATGATACTAAAACCACCTATTGACCGAGAATGGATTTCACTAATTGGATCTTTTGTTGAGTGAAGTTAATCCTAAGAGTTAGATCTAGTTGGGTATGAGAGATTCTCTCCAACTAACTACTTACTAGTTTGGTGTGTGGCTGAGATATTATATCAACCAATTGTTAGCATGGGTGAGGTGGCTTGTCTATCTTGAGCCAAAGCATGACATATTTGTATATGTGAATTCTTCTTTTATGGATAAATATATACTTAGTTTAGTTTGGTGTGTGAAAAACATGTTTATTCTCCCATTTTCTATGAGTGAAAGTTTGTGCCTAAATCCTTCATAGAAGGGATCAAGAACATGAGAGAGAAATTTACTAGTGTACTCTTTGTTTACTGAAAAATATATACTTAGTTGGTTTCTACTAACAAATTTGGTGTTCACTACAATGTCACTGATTTCGATGTTAAAGGACATGATGAGGGAGATTAAATATTTAGTCATCATGTTTTTGCATGCTATATAACATGGAATGATTGGACCAATATGGCGAGCCTCATGAAATTGCCCCTTACTAAGTTCTTTAAAGGTAACCTATTTGTCTAAGAAACCTATCATTGGTTCTCCTCATTTCCACTTCTAATGTTCTTAGAACTTTCAGTGTGAACCAAATTTTATTATATTTTGTAATTATGATATATTTAATCATTGATGATGACTCTCCAAAATCATAGGTGAAATAGGTCATGGTGACATGAAATTATATCTCTAGATCTAGACAAGGAATTTAATGTTCAACGTAATATTAATGGCTATTCAAATAGTTTGAGACAGTAGATAATTGAATAAACTATACTTCATTTGGGTTATGGATATGCATATGTGGATTTTTGTCCAATAATTCAAGGGATATACATGATCTAGAAATTTGACATCATACCTTTACAAGGGTTATGAGACATTTCAAGTGTTAATGTTGTCCAATGGTGCTAGGAAATTTGGATCAAAACTATACTATTCAAAGGAATATGTGACGAGCTAATGGAGCTCATAGCTTACAAGATTTTAAAATGGTTAGATGTGTTAAATAAGAATGTAATAGAAAAATATTGACACAAGAACTCTTTAAGGGAGGGTATTGGAATTGTTAACTCCTACTTGTCTCAAATATAAATGGGTTATCTATCATCATAGCATAAGATTATGATTTGTCATTGTGATGTAGAGAAAAAATCTAAACTACACTTGAGTTCTTTCCGAGCCTCTAGGATGCTTTTAGATCTAATTGGGTATTGAGATTCTCTCCAAATAGTTTCTTCTTAGTTTGGTGTGTGGTTGAGATATTCTCTCTACTAGTTGTTAGTATTGTGAAGATGTATATTCTATCATAAACCAAAGTGTGATGTATTTATATGTTTACTATTTATTTATTAAACAATATACTCATTTTAGTTTGGCGTGTGAAAAATGTGTCTATTATCCCATTTTCTATCACCAATAACATTACCTTTACCACAAAACAATTATCTCAATAAGAAAGAACACTTTCATTCAACTTTAAAAATACCTGATACCTTTTAAACACAACAAAATCCCCACCATTGGTAGGCATGAATAGCCCAAATACTAGAAACATTCTAGAAACTACAAGAGTGAATGCAATAAAAATCCCAAACAACATTGAGTAGAGGGACGAAATTAATGAGCAAGGCAATGGTGAATGCAAGAGAGAACATATATAGAAATATAATAAGTCTAACAACAATAATCATGCACAAAATAATTTACTAATATTTTTAAATAGTTGAAAGGTGAATGCAAGCAATACGCCACCTTGTTTTTCTCAAACCCAACTAGAAAGCCACACTATTTTTCCACTTGGTCAAAGAATAATTCACCATGAAAAAAGAAAAAACAAAACAAAAAATCCAACATTGTTTCCACGCAATAATAATACCACTACTAATAATAATTCTAGACACCACAAGAGAAAATGAAATTAAAATTCTACACAACTCCCCATTGAGGTACAACATTGACAGAAAAGGAGAGAATAATAATGGGAAACTCAAACACCTTTTTCAACTTAGGAAATAAGGCTGTAAGGAATATTGTAAATATTTTATAATGAACACAAGGGATGGGGATCATTGACTAGGAAATTTCCTATAATTTTTATTCATATTGGTGGTTTCGATAAAGAAAAAAAACCTAAAAAACATTCTTGGGCCAAGGAAGTTTAACTATGTAACATGATTTTGGGTATGCGTTATATTATTTCCATGTGCTATACAATGCATAGAGTGGGGCTCATAGGGGTGATGCAGTCCATATTCATGGGGCATGTGGGAAACATACCCCCCCCCAAAAAAAAATAAAAATAAAAGATGGGTGGTTTTTTCATCTACTTTTTGTGATTTTTGTCACATGATTTTGCTAAAAGTGGTTCTGTGATGCATGATGTTTTTTCCTATGGTTTTGTAGTTTCAATTAAGGAAATACGATTATATTCTAATAGGTTAAATATATTGACAGTTCATGGATGTCACAGGACATATATTTGTTATTCTAATACTATACAGAGGAATATATATTGAAAATTCATGTTGGTTTTCCTTGTTTTGGTTTTCTATGATAAAATATCTATGTTTAATTATGTGTTTTCCATCACATATTTTTTGTTTTATTAAAAATATTTGCAACAATTAATTGTACAAGGTTAGAACCTACATTTGTCATTATAATAGTTTTGACTTCAAGAGGACATCTTTGTGGGTAAGGTTTGACTCGAGCTTGTGGTAGACCATGCTATAGTAGAAATGTATGGAAGTAATTCTTATGGTGAAAAGGAAATAATGAGAAATTCAAAGAAGGGATAAAAAAATTAAGTGGGGAGAATTTTGAGTTGTGGAAGTTCAAAATGGAAGATTTTTGGTGGAAAAAGGTCAGTGGATTACTAGAGATTTAGGTATTGCACCAATAGTGATATCAACAAAAGACTAGACCGAGTTGGATCAAAAGGAAAATATCACGATATAATTGTGTCTCTCAAATTCAATATTTCTGAATGTTTCATGGAAAGCTACAATAAAATATTTGCAATATAAGTTAGGAGCTTTGTATCATTATAACTCCCTAGTGAACAAATTGTTCTTGTAGAAGAACTTGTATAACCTAAGGATGAAGGACAAAGACTCAATCACAGAGCATCTAAACATCTTCAATATTGTGGTAAGTCAACTATTATATGTTAATATTAATATTTTTGATGAAGATACATGCATCGGTTTATTATGTTCTTTACTAGAATTGTGGAATAATTTAGTTGTTGTTAGAGGTAGAAATGCAATGACTTTAAGGTTTGATGAAATAGTCTCATCCTTGTTATTGGAGGAGATGTGATGGAAAAACATGGAAATTTAGAATAGAAATGCCTTGTTTGTAAGATGACACTCCCATAATAGATATAAAAATAAATCTGCAAGTGAGAAATTGCAATCTAAAAGAAGATCTAAATCTCCAAGAAATTTTGTAAACTATATGTTGGAAATGTGAAAAATAAGGGCATTATAAGAAAGCTTGTAGATCTAAAATCATTGAGAAGGGAAAGTATATGAATATGCTCCTTATATAGAAGAAAAAAGCCTTAAAATCAAGGAGGGGATGTGTACTTAGCTTCTTCAAGTACACATGTAGATCATGAGACATGGTTGGTTGACTCAAATGTATTTTTTCATATGACTCCCCACATGGAGTGCTTTTACTAGTATGAATGATTCGATAGTGGTGATATTTTCTTAGGATATGAATTGATAGCCATAATGATAATACAAGGAAATTTCAAGTCGAAACTCATGGTGGAAGGATTAAAACACTCCTTGGTGTTATGTGCATCTCATGATTAGCCAAAATTTTCATTTTGTAAGTGAGATGAGTGATGTAAGTGTAAAAATTGTGTTTGAAAATGATACCTATAAGATGGTTCAAGGAGAAATGACATTGTTGAGGGGAGTTCAGATTGGAGCTCTAATAATCTATTGGGAAGCATTGTTAGTGATGGGTGCAATAGTTCAGTTGCTCCTGAGTGTGGAGTAGAAGAAGGAAAAGTTGTTGTAACTTATTGAGAAAGTACTATGTTGTGGCATCAAATACTGGGACATATTACAGAGAAGTTTCAAGTATTATATAGTAATGGTATGGTAGAAGGTATGTCTAGTTTATCTCCAAATTTTGATTTCGGTTAATATTATTTATATAGGAAGTAGTATCAGGTAGGATTCCCCTCTAGTTTTATGAGGTCACAATAAATATTATAGTTGGTTCGTAGTGATGTGTTTGGACTTGTGTTGGTTCCATCACTAGATAAATCTATGTAGTATGTCTCATTTATAAATGACTTCTTAATGAATACATGAATTCATTTCCCTAAAAAAAAAATATGAAGTCTTTGATAAGTTCAAAGAGTTTAAAAATCTTGTGGCAAAAAAAACATTAAAATATTGAAAACAAATAATAATAGAGAATTTTGTGAGAATAAATTCAAAAAATTATATAAAAATTAAAAATATACCATACAACATATTCTACCTTAAATTGTGTATTCCCATATTCATAACTTGAAAACATATATAAATTCCACATTATTTAAGTCCAAAATAATCTACCCAAAATCATTATAAAACTAACCTTTAACAATATAATTAAGTTTCTTCTCCACCTTCAAATCATTGTTTAATTCCAAACCAGAACTACCAAAATTATTGTAAAGCTCACATTTGACAATGTAAATAAGTTTCTTCTCTATCTTTTGAGCACATATGCATTCAAATCATTGTTTAATTCCGAACAAGATATACTAAAATCATTGTGAAAATTAACATTGGACAGTGTAAATAAGTTTATTCTCTAACTTTTGGCATACACTAACAAACCCTGAATGAAAATGAGGACTTACTTTATTGCAGATTGCACAATTTTTTTACATATAAATTGTAATGACGAAATAGACCTTTCTACTATTAATTAACTTTAAATATAAAATCATTACAGATAAATATTTCTTCCATATTTTATTTTAAAAATATTTCTTCCATATTTTATTTTAAATTTTATTTTGTTTTTGCTATGGCAAAATTATCCCAGTGGAAAAAATTGACATTAAGAGATCTAAAATTTATTCCAATAATGATTGACTTACCAAAAGCTAAAATGTTAATATTCATCTCAAACTTATTTTCCAAACGAAATATTGCCATTTGTAACATGTTAACCTTCTCAACACTTCACAAATTGCGAAACATAGGCATGGAGAAAGTAATTATGCTGACTTGTCAACCACAATACTAGTAAGGTAATGCCAATCACATTAAATGGTGTGATATAGTTAGAAGTTGGTACCCAAGAGCCTTTCATGTATGTTTTTGAATTCGTATTGAAAAATTCAATATTTTTTTGTGCTGGGTTACAATCTTTTTTGGATTTGTAGGCTGTGAAATTTCAAAGGATAAGTGTGGTCAAAGGTTATGCAGTTTTTACAATATGATTAATTTTTATCCACTATTAACTTTTAATTCAGGAAAAATAATAGATAAATAGGAAATTTTATGATGGGAGTTTTCATAAAATAAAATAAAAAGTAGCAGGAAGAATTAGAAATGGAAATTCATTATTAATTTATATAATAATTTTTTTTGTCAAAATTTATATATATATATATATATATATATATATATATATATATAATATTTAAAATAAATAAATATTATATAATAAAATATTAAAAGTAAAATATGATAAAAGAATATTTTTATTATTTATTATTAAAGAATCTAATAATTATATATTATTAGATCTCAGACTTTTGTGATCTATATCGATAATTAGTATGTCTTTCAGATTAATCACATGTTATAGAATGGGTCGACGTTTCGAACCAACTAATGTGGTTCATCCTCAAGACAAATGGTGAGAAAAACAGTCTTAACAAAAGATTAAATAGCAGAGAAGCATTCGGGTCTTGAGATAGCCGTTAGGAACTAGCTGTTGAAAACTAGCTGTTAGGGGGTTAAGAAATAGTTAAGGGGAAAAAATATTTAAAAATTAGTTAAAAAATTAATTAAATTATATCTTAATTTTAGTTTATAATAATAAATTCCAAAATTAAAAATAAATAAATAATAAAAATAATAATCTTAATAGTAATAAAAATAAAAATAAAAATAAAAGAAATAACTAGATAAATAATAATAAAATAATAAAAACAAAGAGTAACTTTAACTTAAAGAATATTAAGATAAATAAATAATAATAACCTTTAAAAAACAAATAATAATAATAATAAAATATTAAAACAATTAATAATAATAACCTAAAAAAACAATAAAAACAAATAATAATAACATTAATGGTAATAAAAATAATAATCGTAATAATAATAAAGATAACTAAATAAATAATAATAAAAATAATAAAAACAAATAATAATAATAACCTAAAAAAATTTAAATAAATAAATAAAAAACAATAATAACCTCAATAGTAATAATAATAATGATGATAATAATAATAATAATAACAAAATAAATAATAATAATAAAAACAAAGGAAAACTACTACTATGAGAGGGTAGGAATCCAACTCCTGCTTAATTTCCAACCATCATCTCGATTGAGGTTGATAGATTGCTTCTCAATCTCAATGGCTTCTCTAAGTTTCCGATGATGGAAATGATCAACCCTAGCGATGACCTGAGAATTCTCAATGCACACATGGTGCTTTGATTTTGCAGCATGTTCAGCTAAGGCAGAGGAACGAGAGCGATTATGTCTAATGTCTACCACATGCTCTTGGATTCTCTAGTTTATGGAGCACCCGTCTCACCTATGTAGGGAATCCCACATGAGCATGGAATAGAGTAAACCCCTTTCATATCTTTGGGGTCAATCAAGTCTTTGACCGACCTAAGAGAATTTCTAATGGTATTAAGGGGTTTAAAAGACGCAGAAATTTTATTTTTTTTAGAATATTAAAAAAATTAATTGTTATTATTTGAAAGTGTTTATTCTAAACCATTATTATATCATAGAAGTTTTATATTAACTTCCTTAATTTATTTATGTAAGGATAATGTGTGGGATTTAGTTGTTTAGTTTAGTTTTCACACCTTTTTTTTATGGAAGAAATAAAGTTAACTAAAGCACGTGTAAAGGGTTTAATCTTTTTTAACCAAAAAGTAACTAAAATTTAAACATTCTCAACTTACTAGTTAAAGTTGACTAGTAATTTGATAAACATCGCTAGGTGTTTATACTAAACCATAATTTTATCAAAGAAGCTTTAAACTAATTTCCTTGAACTATTTATATTTAAACTAATTTCGTTGAACTATTTATATAAGGAGGTTTTAAAATTTTCCCCCAAAAAGGTCATTGAAACTGATAAATTCTCAATTTACTAGTCAAATTTGACTAGTAAATTGATCAACATCATTGCCATCATACATTCCATACTCGCAAAACCATTATTTTTAAGGATTCATACCAAAATATGCACCGAATTCAACTAGCCATGCCTCATGATATACATGTGTACTTGAAGAATCCAAGTATATATCCCCTCATTCATTTGAGGAGGTTTTTTCCTCTACAGAAAGAACATCTTCAAATCCCTTCACTTTCTATGATATTTCTTATAATTCGCTTCTTTTCCACATCTCCAACATACCTTAATGATATTTCCTAGAGATTTAGATCTTCCTCTAGATGTAGATCTCCCACTCGAGGACTTGTTTTTATTTTTATTCTAAGACCTTCCTCTTACAGAGAAGGCATGTGCTTTAACTTTACGTGTTTTTCCATCTCATCTCCTTTGATAAGAAGGATGATATTATTTCATCAAAACTTAAGGTAGTTTCATTACTACATATGGAAACAGCTAGATTATCCCAGGGGTGTGGTAAATAAAAAAACAAACTCATACACATATTTTCATTTGAAATATTAATATTAACATACAATAACTAATTTACCAGAGTATTGAAGGAATTCAGATGCTTTTTCACTGAATGTACATCCTTCATCCTCGGGTTATACAACCCTTTATGTAGGAACAATTTGTTCACCAGGGTCTTAGACTAATACAAGTCCCCTATCTTGTTCCACAAAGACTCTGATATAACTTCCCATGAAACATTCAATATTACTATCTAAGGGATACAATCATATCCTGATTTTTAACTTTTGATCCAACTTGTTCTAATCTTTTGTTAACATCCCTATTTGTGCATAACTCAAATCAATCATGATCCACTAATTTTTGTACACCAAAGAATCTTTTAGTTTGAACTTTCATACTCAAAACTCTACCCATTGAATTTTATGATATCTATTTTTGAAGTGATATGCATTTCCTTTCACCACAGGGAGCACTCATAAATCAAAACCCTTAGCCACAAGCACATCCCCTTGAAGCAAAAACTACTCTTATACCAAATGTAGATTTTAACCCTGTAGAGCTAATTGTTGCAAACATATTCTTAATAAAATTGAAAAGATGTAATGGAAAAAACAGACATTATTAACATAGAGATTTTATCTTGGATATGCAAGATTTATCCATGTACAAATAATCATTGCAAACAAGTTCTTAATCAAACAAAAAAGATATAATGGAAAACACACTATTTACACAAATATTTTATCATGGAAACCCAAACCTAGAAAATCAACACACTTTTTTATTTTTATTTTTTTTGTACAATATTACAATACAATATATATCCCACGGTATACATGAAACACAACATATTTTCACTTTACTAGGAGATAAGGTTTGGTTAACCTAAATATTATAATAAAGGTAAAATAAAATTTAAAACACCAGATTAGCTAATGGAATTGTCAACTCTTATTAACCAACACCTATCCATATTAATTTTAGATTTATCAAGAACTTAGCAAGATCAAATCTCTTAAGGGACATCTTTTATAATGCAAAACTTGAAAAAAGGTTTGCACTTTCGAGATTTCATTCCTCTTAGCACTGATATGGGTTTAATATTGATTTATGCTCATTATATATATATATATATATATATATATATATATACACACACACACATCATGTATCAACTCTAAACACAATAGAAGGAATTACACATTTCCTTCATCTTAGCAACATAGAAATAAAATATTTTAACCAACAGATATATATATATGTATGTATGTATGTATGTATGTATGTATTTGTTTTCTTTATATAATACATGCATAATGACATTGAAATATTTTATTTATGAGACCCACAGTTTACATAAAATGTTTTTGTGTTATAGTATATAAATGTATGTATGTATGTATGTATGTATTTGTTTTCTTTATATAATACATGCATAACTGACATTGAAATATTTTATTTATGAGACCCACATTGTTTACATTAAAATGTTTTTGTGTTATTAGTATATAAATTCAAGCCCCCTAGTATTGGGAAGTAGAAAACATACATACATGGGATAGAATCTATCTCTTTATTAATACATTTTTTTTTAAATGTTATATGTTAAATCCATTTTAAGCATTCACGGAATTACCAAGCTCCCTTATTTCATGCATTGAATATTTTTTGTTATATCATATACAATGGAAAGTGAAAATATAAGGTTTTTTTCTTTAAATTTTAATTACTTTATCTCTTTATATAAAATTGATGTAAAATTAAGGTGAAAATTGAAGTATTTTATTTATGGTGAACATTAAAATATTTTTTCTTATTACTATTTTTTATTTTTTTAATGTAATTAAGTATCATTTTATTGTTTTTAAATGTAATGTTACATGACAACAACATCTCTTCTCCCCCATAACGAGTTGTACATTGCCTCTGAGGCGCAATGAGTGTTTTCTCATCATAGTATAAGATTATGATTTTTTTATTGTGATGTAGAGACAATATATAGGTGAAACATTTCCAAGTTTGTACTAGGTTCTTAGCGTTAAGAATTAAAATGTGAGAGAAAATAAAATGTACAACATATCAACATCAACATTATTTTTACCCTAGAAAACCAAAAATGGGAAAAGTTGCCATGAATAGATCTATTAATATACCTGAACAAATTTGACCAAGCCATCCAAGTGAACTTTTACTACTCACCTCCAGGGCCATTACAATGAAGCATCCCAAGCCTATTTAAAGGTCTCATTACATCACAATCCACAAGTAAAAACATAAATGATACCAAAACCACCTATTGACCTAAAATAGATTTCACTAATTGACCTAGTTTACTGAGTCAAGTTAATCATAAGAGATAGATTTAGTTGCATACTTTTCTATGAGGGAAAGTTTGGGCTTAATTCCCTCACATAAGGGATCAATAATATGACAGAATAATTTATATGTGTATTCTTTCTTTATTGAACAATATATACGTAGTTTACTTTGGTGTGTGAAAAACAAATCTATTCTATGATTTTCTATGAGGACCATTTTCTATTAGGAAAATATTTGGCTTAAATCCCTCATAGGAGGGCCTAAGAACATGAGAAAACCTTTATAGTTGACATCTTTCACATATATAGGATTATCTTAAGATATCAGAGTGAATTGTAGGCAAGAGTGAATTGTTTCTGTTTTTTTCTTGAGAGTGGAGTGATTACTTTTGTTTCATGTTTTTAGAGGGAGAAGCTACCAAATTCATCTTTTGTAGTTTAGGTGGGTGTTGATAATCCCCATGTTTTTTTTATCAGGCATAGGAAGGGTCTTCAAATTAAGTGTATGGTTGATCAAAAACTTAAGCTTGGTAATGTGGCTTGAATCCCACTAATTTCATTGTCATAGCCACCCAAGTTTCATGATTTTTTGCATTTAGTGGCCTAGTGTTGAAGATAATAAATGTGAAGTTGGCCATGACTGGATTTGTGTTGATTATAGGAGTAGAGACAATGATCGGGAATGAGATCTTCTCTTAATTGAATAATGGCAGGGTTTTATGGTTTCTGCTATCAACTTTGGTGTTCACTACAATGTCATTGTATTGAAGGGCATTATGAGGGAGAGAAAATATTAGGTCATCATGTCCTTCAATGTTAAAGTATGTAATGATTGGGTCACTATGGTGGACCTTATGACATTGGCTAGCACTGAATTCATTAAAGGTGTCCTGCTTATTTAAGAAACCTATAATTAGTTCTCCTCATTTTCACTTCTAAGGTTTTTAGAACTTTTAGTGTGAACCAAATTTCATTGTATTTTACAATTATGGTATATTTAATAAATGATGATGAATCTCCAAAATCATAGGTGAAATAAGTTATGGTGATGTGAAATTGTATCTCTAGATCTGGACAAGCAATTTTCATGTTTAACTTGAGATGGATGGTTTTTCAAATGGTATGAGATAGTGGGGAATTGGAGAAAATATAGATCATTGGGGTTATGGATATGTATATGGGTATCGTTGTCTAATAATTCAAGGGATATCCATGATCTATAATACCTCTACAGATGTTATGAAATATTTCAAGTGCTAATGATGTCCAATGGTGCTAGGAAACATGAGTCACAACTATACCAATTGGAAGTATATGTAACAACCTAATGGAGCTCTCATAGCCTACAAGATTTCAAACTGGTTAGAGATGCTATTAAATATTGTATTAGACAAAGATTGACAAAAGTATTGATTAAGGGAGGGTGTTGGAATCGTTAACACCTACTTGTCTCATATATTATTGGGTCATTTCTCATCATCATATAAGATTAATATTTGACATTGTGATGTAGAGAAAAACTATACTTGAGTTGTTTCTAATTCTATAGGAGGTTGTTAGATCTAATTGGGCATGAGACATTCTCTCCAACTAGTTTCTTCCTAGATTACTGTGTGGTTGAAATATTCTCTCAACCAATTGTTAGTATTGTTAAGATAAATTTCTTATCTTAAACGAAAGTGTGATGTATTTATATGTGTACTATTTATTTATTAAACAATATCTACTCAATTTAGTTTGATGAGTGAAAAATGTGTTTATTATCCCATTTTCTATCATCAATAACATAACCATTACCACAAAAACAATTATCTCAATAAAATGAAACACTTTCATTCAAATTTAAAAGTAACCAATACCTTTTCCACACAATAACATCCCCCCCACTAACAGGCATGAATAGCTCAACTACTAGCAACATTCTAGAAACTAAGAGAGTGAATACAAGAAAAAACCCACATAACATTGATTAGAGGGCCAACATTAATGAGCAAGGAAATGGTGAATGCAAGAGAGAACAAAAGATATATACAATTAAAAGGGTGACGAGTATAACAACAATAATCATGCACAAAATCATTCGCTAAAATTTTATGTAATTGAAAGGTGAATGCAAGCAATAGGCCACACTTTTCTTTTTCAAAACAAACAAAGAATAACTCACTACAAAAGAGAGAGAACAATCCAACATTGATTCCACACAATCATAACACCACTACTAGTAACAATTCTATATAAAACAAGAGAAAATGAAAGTAAAATCCTATACAACTTCCCAAAAAAGGACAACATTGAGAGAAAAGGATAAAATAATATGGGGAGCTCAAACACCCTTTTTAACTTATGAAATAAGATGGCAAATGAATATTACAAATATTTCATAAACAACATGAGGGATGGGGTCATTGACTAGGAAATGCCCTGTCATGTGTCTTGATATTAGTGGTTTCAATAAAGAAAAAACCTAAAAGACATATTTCTCCATATTCCAAGGAATTTTAACTATATAAAAGGACTATTGGGTATCCATTATATTATTTTCATGTTTATTCGCACATGCTGTATAATGTGTGATGCACAACGAAGGTTTTGTTAAAAGTAGTTTTGTGGTGCATGGTGGTTTTTCCCATGTTTTTTAGTTTGAACTAAGGAACTATGGTTGTACTCTAATCTAGGGTAAATGGTTTGGTGGTTCACGGATGTCATGAGACATATATGATGCATTACAACAATATACAAAGGAATGCACATTTAAAAAAAAATGGTTTTCTTGGTTTTGGTGTTCTAGGATAAAATATCTTTGTTCATGTGTGTGTTTCCATTTCATCTTTTTTGTTTTATTAAGAATCTATTTACATCAATTAATTGTATAAGTTTATAGCATATATTTGGTACTAGATAAGTTTTGGCTTCAAGGGAACATTTTTTTGGCTAAGGGATTTTCCTTGGGCCTTTGGTCGACCTTGTTATAGTGGGAGATCGATGGAAATGATTCTTATGGTGAAAAGGAAATGGAAAGTAGTTCAAATAAGAGAATAAAAAAAATCAATGAGTAGAGTTTTGAACCATATAAGATCAAAATGGAAGATTTGTTTGTGGACAAAAATCAATGGATTGTTATGGATCTAGGTACTACACCAATAGTGACATCAACATATTACTAGACCAAGTTAGATCAAAAGGAAAAGAGCACAATAAAATTGTGTAACTCAAATTCATGATCACTAAATATTTCAAAGGAAGCTATATTAAAGGCTTTATGGGACAAGTTAGGGGCTTTGTATCATTCTAAGTCCCTAGTGAACAAACTACTCTTACAAAAGAAGTTGTATAACTTGAGGATGAAGGATGGAAACTTAGTGATGAAGCGTTTGAAAACCTCTAGTACTATGGCATGTGAGCTCTTATCTATTGGTATTAATATTTCAAATGACTATAAGTGCATCAATTTTTTATGTTATCTACTAGACTTGTGAGATAGTTTGGCTGTTTCTATAGGTAGTAATGCAAATACTTTAAGGTTTGATGAAATAGTATCATCCTTATTATTGGAGAAGATGAGATGGAAAAACATGGAAAGATTGAAAAAATATTCCTTATCTGTAATTGGATGCTCCTAGAATAAAAATAAAAATAATTCCTAGAGTAGGGAATTTAAATCTAGAGTAATATCTACATCTCCAAGAAATATTGTAAATATATGTTGGAGATGTGGAAAATAAGGGCATTAAAGGAAATATTTTAGATCCAAAATTTCTAAGAAGGGAAAGGGATTTGAGGATGCTCCGTCTTAGAAGAAAAAAACTCCTCAAATGAAGGAGGGGATGTGCACTTAACTTGTTCATGTACACATGTAAATCATGAGGCATGGAGAGTTGAATTAGGCACATGCTTTCATATGACTCCTCACAGGGAGTGTTTTTGTTAGTATGAAACATTAGATGGTGGTGATGTTTTCTTAGGAAATGAACCAATAGCTAGAATCATAGGACGAGGAAAATTCAAGTCAAAGATCATGGGTGGAAGGATTAGAACACTCCTTGGTGTTTGACACATCCCAACATTAACTAGAAATTTGATTTTTGTAAGCAAGGTGAGTGATGCAGGTGTAAAATCAGTCTTCGAAAAGGATACCTACAAGATGGTTCAAGGAGAAATGGTATTGCTAACGGGAGTTCTGATTGAAAATAGCTGTAAGTTTTTGGGAAGCATTGTTAGTGTTGGATGAAATATTTTAATTGTTCCTAAGAGTGGAGCAAAAGAAGGAAAAGAAATTATAGCTTCATGAAAAAGACTATGCTATGGCATCAAATACTGCGACATATTATAGAGAATAACCTTAAAGTACTACATAATAATGGCATGGTAAAAGATATTTCTAATTTCTCTCTGGATTTGATTTATGTGAAAATTGTGTATATGGGAAGCAAATCGAGTAAGATTCTTCTATGGTTTTACGAGGTCAAAGGGAATATTATAGTTGGTGCACAATGATGTGTTGGAATTGTGTCAGATTCATTACTAGGTAAATCTATGTATCATGTCTCATTTATAAATGTCTTCTTAAGGAATATATGCATTTATTTCCTTAGGAGGAAATCTGAAGTCTTTGACTAGTTCAAGGAGTTTAAGGATTTTGTGAAAAATTAGACAGAGAAGAAAATTAAGGTGTTAATGATAGAAAATGATGTAGAATTATGTGGGAATGAATTCAAAGAATTATGTAATAAGTGTAGTATAACAAGACAAAAGATTACTCCATACACACCTCAACATTTTGGAGTTGTGGAATGTATGAATAAGACATTGATGGAGAAAGCAAGGAGCATGCTTATTGGTGTTGGGTTAGGATAGGAATTACGGTGAGAGGCAATGAATATTGCATGTTACTTGCTGAGATCACCATTATCAACATTGGATGCTAAGACTCCACATCAGGTATGGATTGGTAAGAAGTACTCTCTTAAACATCTTAGGGTATTTGGATATGATGCTTGTGTACATGTTCTATGGGAAAATAAGATTAAGGTATATAAGAAAGTTGAAAAGTGGATCTTTATTGGATATAAATATGGTTTGAAAGGTTATAAGCTTTGGAACCCGTAAACTAAGAAGGTTGTGTATAGTAGAGATTTGGCATTTCGATAATTCAAATACGTTGTCAAACAAGAAATCCTACCAAGGGAAAAAGAATAAGAGAAGATAGATTTTGAATTGAAGGACGATGAATAAGACTCTAAAGAAGAACATGAATGAGAAGAAGAAGAACCAACTCCAACACTGAGGAGATCGATTCAGGAGAAAAGGCAGGTATAAAGGTACAGTCCACTTAATTTCTATTCAAATTGTTCTTGTTTATTACTGATGATGATCCAAGAACTATTAGGGAGGAATTGGATTCAGAGGATGGAAAAATCTAGAAAAAATCCATGGTTGAAGAAATGACATCCTTGGACAAGAATGAGGCATGGGACCTAGTGGAGTTTCTAATTGGAAGAAATCCCATTGGAAGAAAATGGGTATTTAAGATGAAGTTGAATGCAAAAGGAAGAGTGGAGAAATATAAAGCTAAATTAGTCGCAAAGGGTTATTCTTAGGTACAGGGAATTGAATTTTGTGATATTTTTATCGTATTGCTAAGTTAACTTCTATTAGATTTCTTTTATATATTGTTACTTTTGATATTATAGTAAATTAGATGGATGTGAATACAACATTCTTATCAAAGTAGAATAGATGGATGTGAAGTTTACAAAACTAATCAAGAAGTAATAAATTTTATTAGAATTTTAATTTAGAAACATAAATATCAATAAAAGTGGAATAAAAACATTATTGAAATAAAAGATTGATATTTGTTTCATTATTAAATTCATTGATAAAGAAATAATTCCTTTTATCATTATTTTTTGGATTTAAAAATAAGGATATTTCATTATATTGAAAAATATAAATACTATTGAAATACAAGAAATTGTTAAATAAATTTATTTTGGTGATTGGGAGGAAATATTGTCATTCTTCCCATCTAGCTTTAATTTCTACAAGTAACATATTGAACTTGTATCAAATATATTGTTATAATATTGTTAATTCACTCAATAAAATATAAAATATTTCATAATTTATAAAATTGATCTCACACACATGTGTGTGCACACACGCACATACGTATATATGAAGTAAATAAAAAGATAGAATTGAGATAAATATAAGGATAGGATTGATAACCTCTTATATGTTCGTATAATGACATAAAATAGATAGATGATATACTAAAAAAAATAAATCTCTTTTTTCAAAATGCATAATTAAAAGAAAATTATTGATACACATCTCATTAATTGTTGTAGGTTAGATTCCTTTCCTTGATATATTTGTTCAATCATTTTGTCCAGTCAAAACCTCTGGTGAGACATCATATTGTGCCACTATTTTCTCTTTTTAAAAAGTAAACATAATAGATGGAACTATAAGTAAATGTAACATATAAAAATCCGACATACACATTCGCTTATGATCCTAAGTCAACTAGAGCATAAATTTCTATCTTCTAGACCTATATCTTTATATGGAAGAGTTTGGTCATCTCCTTGTCTTCCTATTATTGAAGGCTACTCAGATTCACCCTTTCTGCATTGACATGTCAACAATCTTCTCATCCTTGTCTAAGCTACTTTCTACCTGATTGGTTGAATCTTTGGCTATGAGATTCTTCTTCTTCACCTCCTTTTTACAATTGTTTTGGTTGAACTCTAGATGCAATTTCCAATGCTTATCTTCTATGTGACCATCAATGTTGTAGTGGTTACTAGCATGTTTAAATTGGTGTGATGTGGATCCTCTCTTCTTATCCTTCCCCCATTTCCACGTCTTCTCCCCCTCCTTGGAAGCTTCTTGGCGTTCCTTTTACTTTGAGCCACTTGAAGGGCATTTCTTCTAGACTATGTTTTCCAAGTACTATATTTGTTCACAAACATCATCTACCATTTTGGGTTTGAAAAACATTACTTGATTTTGTAGATTATTGTGTAGACCCTCAGATACTTGAGGAATACATCTAGGTCCTTGGAAGAGATACCCAAAATTCTTGTAGTCTTTCTAAATTTTGTGGTATACTTTTGTACAGTTTCCCCCTTTATTTGCTTAAATTAATGCCACTAGATCTAGTGTTCCTCTAAATACCCGATAGGGTAAAATTGATACTTTATGAGAGTTTTGAAATCCTCCCACTTAGTTATCGCAGGATACCCCTTTAACCTAAAGTTTTCCATGTGATTGTCAGGGCATGTCCGTATAATTTCCAATGAGAAAATGGAATTTTTGTTCCTCCTCTATATAGTGAATGCTAAAATAAAACTTTAACTATTGCAACTAATGATCTAATTTGAAAACAACTATCTCACCTTTATGTGGCTAATATCCACCTTTTATTCCATATGAGAGAGAGATTATAAATGGTTCATGGACCTCAAACTCAACTAGACCTTTTCAGGTTTCCTGGACTCCTCTAGTTCTTCTTGATCCCCTAATTTCCTTTTTAATTTGAACTTTGCAGTGGAACCTCAATGTTCTTTGAAGAACCAAATATTATTGGCTAGGGACACCATGAGGAGGTTCACATTATGATTTGTATCTATGAATTTTGCTTCCAAGAATGCAAACCTCTCCTTTGAAGGATCTCGAGGGTTATCATAAAGTTGTCTATCAACCATGGCTAAGAATTCATGACTTTCTTCTCAAATCAATATAATCTCTTACAACTTCCCACAAATACCTAAAGGAATAGTGTTGATGTACCAATATGATCTATAAATTGTCATGGATATTCCACTAGGTAGTTCATCACATTTGATCTATGAAAATGAACCAAAATCTATGCTATGAAGGGTTAATTATTTTTAGATTTCATATTTTGTTATTACTTATTTTTTATTTTTATGCATGCAATAGATAATATGGTGGAAAATGGAGAATAGTTAAACACAATCATTCAAAAACCAGGATGAACACCAAGTTATACTCTGGGAAATCCTTTTGGTATAAAAACCACCTAAAATATGAGATTTCTTTGCTCTCTTTTGTTTGGAATTGGAATGGAAATGATGTAAATAGAAAGGATAAATCACTCTTTATGAAGTATCCTGAGACATGTGGCACATGAGTTGCTATTCAATATAATACCCTCTGTTATGCTCTCTCTATCCATACTTAGCTACTTTATTATACTATGGAACAAAATGCAAGCAAATGGAATGGAACACATTTTCTTCCTAGTGGCTTGATTATAACACAACTCGATCATGAACTAGGGGTTAGAGTTGACCCATTCAATCCTTAACATGAATAACAACTCGAACCGTCTAGAGCCTTTTTCATAGTGCCCACGTGGCTAGCCCAATTTTCCATGAGTAACAGGGGTTAACGTGTCATCCTCTCGAATTATGGTGGTCAATCTTAGTAGGTCAACTTTTGGGAGGCATAACTTTATCATCTCATAAATTTGATTAATGTGATTTCTCCATTGTTGGAAATTTTTCTGAGTGTAGAAAATTCTCATGACATTCACACTTTAACGAGAAGGCCTCACCCTCGAAAAATGTCATTTAAGGCTTCAAACTATCCCTGGAAGGTTTTAGACCCCAATTCTTCAAACTAGTTCTCGTCAATAAAACTACACCTTTATGTTGATTCCTTCACTTTTTCTACTCTAAAAGCATCAAGATGGATAAAAAATTACATAGTGATTCAATCCAGATCATTGTAAAACAATCATTCCTATTGCTACCAATAATACGACATCACCATGCAACAAGTGACTAGGAATCTACAACAACATCATGGAATATTTACCTTCTAAAAACTTCATCTAACCCCATTGGGGCATGGGGGTTAGGGGAAAGGAGGGGCATTGCAAGCATCATCTATGAACAAGGTGTAACATCACCAAGGTAAATTAATATACTGAAACCACATGATGATGTAATAGCATGCTCCATAATGATGCAGGAGCATCCGGCTAACAGGGAAAAGAAGGAAACAAGGTTGACATGGTTTCTGAAAAGGACAGAGAACATAGTTCGTTGAATGGACAGTATATCTGTCTTTATTTTTATTTTTATTTTCTTTTTAAATTGCCTAAGAATAATGTAATGACTTTTAATTAGGAGCAGTAGTAATTAGTTAGAATCGTTTGTTTCCCAAATAGTTATATTATTGTTGTAAATGCATGTAAAACAAAATGTGCTAACTAGCTATGGAGAAGTCCCGTATATGAAATAACTGATATAACCAACAACACAAACTAATAGCAATTACAAAACTGTTTGAAAACAGTGTTACAAAAGGTGTGAAACAAACCGTTACAGGGGTTCGACTTTGTATGGAAAAAGAACAGAGAGATTAATAAAAACATTTTGTGCACAAATAATCCTACCGTGTCCTCAATGATTGTATAATTTCACTAGTAAGTTATTATACAAATATTGTTGAATGTACTGCTACAGGTTCTGGACCCAGAGGAGAAGATAAACCAATTGGACGACAAGTAACAGCACGAGTCCATATAACCAGACAATAAAAGAAAGACCTCGTAACAGGTATGTGGAAAATACAAACACAAGTCTAAACTATTCATCATTAAATTCATATGATTACATAATACAGTCGGCCAAAATTCCATATACGTTTACATACTGTCCGAAATAGAAGACTGGACTAAATCCACAGTCGTGAGAAATTAACTCTAACAACAAACAAGAAACCAACTTCCCATATGACCCAGAATCACAACCCACGTCGTGCCCAGCGACTAAAGAAGAGTTAAGTACAGACAGAGAGCAGCCTAAGGCTAGCAAACGAAGTTCAGCCAATAAAGTCGAAACACCCCTATATTCAAGCTATCAAACAACAGAGAAACTACCCGTGTTTGCCCGAACAGCCGAGAGCTCAAACATCGGAGCCCTCGAACGGTCACACCTGCAAAAGAATGAACAGGAGTGGTTAAGCCCAAGCAACAGCATCAACTGAGTTAAAGAGAACTTGAAGAGGACGAGAAAACGGAAGGAAATGGCACCATACCTGTTCGGTGAACCATAGCCTCCATTCGACCCCGAGACGACCCCTGCTCACGAAGGAGCCAAGACATCAGGAACAGGTAAAGGAGGACTGCAAAAATTTTGGCATAAAACAAAAACTTACCGAACGAGTTTGCAGGGACCCCAAAGGAGGACGCCGCCAGCGGATTGCCGAAGACTGTGGAAAGAGCTAAACCAGTATTGGAATAAATATCAAGCATTACACAACTATTGTTTAGCTTAAACCCTCACGAGATGCAGACAGCAACACACAGAGGCGGAAACTATTAACAGAGCAATTGTAACCACTTGCGAGACACAAATAGCACACACAGGAGGGGTTCTCCAGGAAGCTGAAGTGGCTCTAACAGCAAGTCATTTTCGGCTCTGCGATGGCGAATGTTTACACGAGGGTTTACGCGGCCGAGCTCTACGATGGCGCTGGCTCATGCAACAATGGAGGGAGCGAAAGGGTCAAGCTCAGTCCTGGCAAAAGGAATGGAGGAGCCGTGAAATTTTTCGCAAGACAGAACTTAGATCTGTAGCCTTGTGACGCAGATCAAGCAAAATGGTTCAAGCAATCGCCGTCGAGCTTTGTAATGGCACCAGTGCCATTGATCTGAGGCTCGGCTCATAGATCCAGCGTAATGCACTCCTCTACAGTCCGATTGACAGATCGACCTTTGCTATGGTCAGATCTGGAAGTCCTTTCTCGGGGAGAGCGAGATTTGGGAGCGGCAGTCAGTGTAGTCCATGGGATCGATGCCGCTGCCCTGGAAATGGAACTCCGAATCCAAAAACGAGCCAACATTTGGAGGGATCTACGTAATAGGAGGCCAGATCTGGGAATACAGCTTGATCCCAGGTGACAGAACGATGACAACAACCCTAGATCGGGCAGAGTTTCTGCAGATCTAGTCATGCATAAGGGAAAACGAACCAAAATGGAGCCAGATCTGAAACTACGCCATCAGCCAGAGCAGGTAACAAATAATTGTTTTCAGATTCTGATTAAACCCCCTCAGGGGAAAACTCGTTTAGTATGGGTTCATGCAGGAGACACCTCCAGGCATCTGAAAAATCAAATAAGGGCAGAAATGGGATACCCAGTTCAGGCCCAGCACCTGGTCAGTGGAAGGAGGTCCCTTCAGGACTGTAGATCGTTGGAAAGTTACAAGATTGGGTCAGGTTCAACCATTACTTTAAATCTCAGATTAAGAGGGGGGGCTCAGCCTCCGGGACAAACAAGCCCCACAGGGGGGAACAAGGGGAAAAAAACTGCAGCCCAACATCAACCAAAGGGATCCTACAAAAACATCTTACAGGGCAGCAGGAATTTAGGGCTCGCTCCAGATCAAGGCGGACACATGCCCAAGCCATACATAGTGGATCAGTCAGAGCAAACCCCAGCGTTAAACTTAGATTCTTCAGGGCTTGATGATTTCGTCAAGTCCTATGAAACGCAAGCTATAATTTGTCGTTTCAACAGTTTCTGGCCCAAACCCATGGATCTTTTCCATTGGATCTTCTCCAACTGGACCATGGAATGTGATATCCGTTTATGTTCAAAGGGTTTCTTCATAGTAAGATTTACATCCAAGGAAGTCAGAGATACAGTCATCAGTGTCGGGCCATGGTTTTGGGGAACGTCCGGGCTGTTTGTGACCCCATGGTTTCCTGATTTCGATCCAAATAAAATCACTGTAACTAAAATGCCAGTCTGGGTTAGACTTCACAATCTCCCCTTGCACTTTTGGGATGAACGAGTGCTGGAGGGCATTGGGAACAGCATAGGGAAATACATCAAAACAGATCTGGAAAGGATCGATGAAAGGATCTACACCTTTGCACGTATCTGTGTGGAAGTAGATTTAAGTAAAGGGCTGCCGGAAAATATAAATTTGATTTACAAACAACAGAACTGGTTGCAGGTATTAGATTATGAAAACACCGCTTTCAGATGTAGGATCTGTAGGCAGACAGGACACTTACAAAGCTCTTGTCCAGAAGCCAAGAATAAAAAGAAACAGCAAGGGAAGCAGAGAAAAGGATGGCACTTTCCTCCCCCAGATTCAGAGGACGAAGAATCGGAAGCAGCTGAGGAAGAGCTCCCAGAAGAGAAAACTGAGGTAGCTCAAGAAATGGAGAATCAGAAAGGAACTTCATCAGACAACAAGGCAGTGGAGACACGCATGGATCCTAGTACAGGAGGCATGAAACGACACCACCAATCAGACACTTCAGATTCAGACAAAGAACCTGGTCCACAGAATGCAGAGACACAGTTAGTTATTGCTTCGATCGAGCCCTCTCAAGGAGAATGGCGTAAGGTCGAAAAGAAAAAGGGGAGAAAAACCTGATGCGTGAGTCCTACTCACTGCCGATTTTCAGTTTTTCTGCCCCTCTCTTTCTCATTTCTCTCTTCTCTTTTCTTATTCTTTTTGCACGTTAGTTCACTAACGTTGCGTTGGGTGCGAAAGCACTCGGGCCCTTGTGGCTGCATACGGAATGCTTCATTGCATCTGCTTGTGTAACTTTTCATTATCTTTTTAATAAAAAGTTACCGTTTTTTTCCTTGGAAAAAAAAACAAATAGCACACACAGAGTCGGGAATCCTTGAATGAAAAAAAAACCCAATTCACAATAGTAATCGACATGCAAGCCGAGGAATAGCGCCATGCAAGACTTACCAAAGCATTCATAAAACGCTGGAAGAGCAGAGGCATACTAGGCCAGGAACCAACGACCAAAGTCGAAAGGGTAACGAGGAGCCACAACCAGCAAACCGTGCAGACAAGCCGCAGGAACCCACATCCAAAACAAACAAACCACCGAAGTTGCAGCGCTCGCAGAGAAAAAGACCAGGCGAAACAACGAGAAAGAAATGAGCGCGAAGGAGTAAAAACCCCAAACCTGGGCGGATTCGTGGGATGCCGAGGAGGGACAGGTGTTCAACGGGTAAGCCACTAAGGTACAAACCTTCATAAAACCAAAATCAATATGGCGCCGATTGAAAATCAACCAACATAAATATCCAAAAATCCAAAATATTATTATATTCATTAGGGTCGCATAACACCTCAGCACATCGACGGCGGGACCACGTGGGCTGGCCCCATCACATAACAATCGAATGTGCAACCAAGATGTTATCAACAATGCAAGCACATAGGATACCAGACCACCAAACTAACAAACATAATCTCTAATAAAGTGAAGTGAAACTCCTCAACTAAACATCTCTAATACCAATGAGAAAACAAGCTCAATACTCTCCGAATTCATTGAATGCTTCAAAAACCCAATTAGAAAGTATCGCAAAATGCAATATTTATTTATTTATTTTTTAATCTATTTAATATATATATATTTGGTATTCTCTTAAAGCACTCCTTGATGTGAAGTCACAGATTCATTGCCCTGAATCCCCGACCCTCAATTATGGTGATATATTGAACATAATGATGATATAATCCCACCCAAGCTTATAGAAAATATAACTAATACATATAAATTATTTTAAAATAAATTATTATAAAAATAATAAAAAAATTATAACAATAATAAAATATACTAATATAATACAAGAAGCAAAGGCATTTTCCCTGTCCAACCCCTTGGAAATGTGAAACAATCGACCTATTTTTCTTTTTATAAATTGGATATCGCTGTGTGGATGTGGATTGTGAACAGTGTATAGTTATTTGTTACAAACAGAATTGAGAGCAGTGAAATTACGTAGCAAGTAAGAACTCTATAGGAGATAAAACTCGTAGATGACCAGGAATGTGCATACAAAGAAACAAAGTTTAATAGTCTTACTTTAATTTCACAGATAACGTCCTATTTTGAATTCGCCTATTTTGAATTCTCTGGGGTCAAAAATTGAATTCGCAATATCCGAGACTTGACAAATGAGAAAGAGAACTCGTGAAAATATATAGGTCGCTTGTATCTTTGTGACTTATATTTCAAAGTCACTTATGGAATGCTGTGAAACGTCATATTTTGAATAATTCGAACTGTCTTTCATCCTGTGAAGTGAAGTGTTAGTGAGTCGGACGCAGTCGGGTCAATAAAATCATAAGTCCTACGCAGAATTTATAAGAGGTAAAATAGCAACTCTGATAGTGATAATGCAGGGAAATAAGACACTGCAGAAAGCAATGAACACATGATCAAATTTCAAAGTAACGTAACGATGGGGAAATGAATGTAGACATGATGAGCAAAATACAATGAGGAAAACGATGAACACATGAAGAAAGTAATGCACGGAAGTAAGACAGTACGAAACGTAACGATCGCATGAACAAAGCAATGCATGGAATTGGTGACAATGCATTATAATTTTCTATAAGTAGGCTTCAGTAGTGGGTTGGTTAATAATTTGTTTATCCACGCATGTTTTTGTTTTTAGGAGTTTGTTGGAAAGAGGAGCCGTAGAAGAATATTTAAGAATATATCTGAATTAATATTTTATTAATATAATTATATAAATTAAATGGTTGATAAATAAAAATTATTGTTTATGGAAATATTTATATGTTATTTAATATATTAATTATTTAATTTAGGTAATTTTGATAATAAGTTATAAATTTTTAATAAATTTTTAAATTGACAAAATTATCTAAATTTTTTTGGTTTCATATGTTAGATGGTATATAAAAAGAAGAATATTTTATATATTTTTATTTTTTAATGATTGGAAATTCTAAAAGCTCAATTCCTAAATAAATTATACTTATCTACTATAAATACAAAAACATTTCATGATACATATTAATTTACTAAAACTAATCGAATTATAAAAATTAACCAAACTAGCTGCAACTATATAAATTAAATGGTTGATAATCAATTCATAATAGGCATGAAAATACTTACTCCATGATGTATTTCAAGTTCCTAAAAAATTAAAAAAACAAAAATTAAATAAATTATAACTTTATTTTGAATTATTATTAATTATAAAAATAATTAATGTATAAGTTAAACATATATACTTTAAAAAAACATGGAACAAGATTTTTAACCATGAAGATTTATGTCTATTTTAGTGTGGATATTCTTAATCTCTAAATAGGTTTTTAACAATACTATAAGCCAATACCATGGCTTATCAAACCATAACCTATTTCATAGGATACTTGTTCATATGCCATATTTTTTATTAACCAATTTTATTAGAGTAAAAAATGTATAACTGTTATAAAGATAAATATTAACCATTGATTTGTGTATACTACTATGAAAATTCTAGAATATTTCATGGAAGTTAAACCCCTACCATACGCCTAATAATTATTTATAATTAAATTAAAATTTTAAAAGCCTCATTCCAAGATAAACACATAATTATAATTGTATTGTAAATTATTAGTATTCTTAATTATTATAAAATGAATTAATATATAAATTAAACATATATACATTTAAAAAAACATGTAACAAGATTCTTAACCATAAAAATTCACCCCAACTTTATCATGGATATTTTTAATTTATAAATAAACTTTGTTATAATACCATGGGCCAATGCCTTTTTTATAATTATTTGATTTAATCAAAAAGGGAAAATGACATAACCACTTTGGAGATAAACCTAAACCTTTGATTTGTGAATACTACTGAGAATATTCTAGAATTAATAATTAAATTAACACTGTGAAAATCTTATTCCAAAATAATCATATCTATAAAGTAATTAAACTATATTCATGTAATAAGTAGATATTATTAATATATATTTATTCTTTATTAATATACAAAAGAATGTAAATAATCTTTATTAATGTCAATGTGTATTCATGTATATTTAGCATATGTTATAGAGCATGTTAAGTTTTATATATATATATATATATATATATATATATATATATATATATATATATATATATATATATTTATTTATTGTTGTTGGTAGTTAACTATATTAAAGAGAATAAGAGGTAATTTATGAGGAGATTTAAGTTACCAATCTTTTCATTTTATTAATGAATTAGTAAAGATCCACTTTAAACACATATCTACCATTAGTAGATAGGGATCAAATCTCTTGATATGAAAATCTCTTTTAGAGTGGAAAACTTCAAAAAAGCTTTGCACCTCCCTATAGTGGATAAGTATATATTATCCAATATATCTTATCCACTATAGGGAGGTGCAAAGATTTTTTCATGTTTTCCACTCTAAATGAGGTTTGCAAATCAAGAAATTTGATCCCTCTCCACACATAGTAGATCCGTGTTTAAGATGGACTATACTAATTCATTAATAAAGTGAAAATATTGGTAACTTAAATCTCCTCATAAATTATGGTATTATTCTCTATATCATATGGTTAACTACCAACAACTACATTAACACTAATATTAATGTTTGTGCACTTTTTTATTATTTAAATTACATTTTTGAATGCATAAATGGAAACAACACCTTGAAAGTCTCCTTGGACACTTGAATTATGTAGACAATACAACTTAAATTTGAAATTTCCAAAAATATTTGCTATATTTTAAACTAAAATCATGTTTAAATATACTTGAAAAATCACCAAAATGTAAATAGTAAAACTACTTGAAATGTTTTATAATGTTTTAACCATAGTATATATATATATATATATATATATATATATATATATATATTATATATCTATATATATATATATATATATATATATATATATATATATATATATATATATATATATATATATAACATTGAAATATTTTATTGGCTATCCATATTGAATATTTTTATTAATATTAATATTTTTTAAATATAATAAATTATATATAGAAATATTTTATTTGTGGTTTCCATAATGAAAGTGAAATATGTTTATCATGTTTCCTTCATAATGGGTTATAATATTAAATACCACATCTCTTTCATTTTGGGTTGTAATATTGACAAGTAACTGAGTGAGCATAGTGAGAGTGGGATTCATGATGTTTTGTAATGTTTTTAATCAAAAATAACTAAATATGAATATTCATTTCTATTTTTATTATACTTGACATTCTTGTTTTTACTCGCTAAATCACACATCCCCTTCAAAGTGGGTTGTAGAATGTGTCTCTTAGTGCAATAAGTTTTGGTTAACCTAAATATTATAATAATGATAAAATAAAATTTATAACATCATATTAGCTAATGGAATTGTCAAATTTTATTAACTAGAATATATCCATATTAACTCTAAATATATCACGAACTTAGAGTGATCAAATCTCTTGAGGTGCAAATATGTTTCATGTGCAAAACTTGAAGAAATATTTGCACCTCCAAAGATTTTATCATACTTGGCACTTGATAGATTTGGGGTTAATATGGATCTATGCTAGTTATATATAAACATACCATGCGTCAACTGCATATTCAAGATAAAAAGAATTACACATCTTTCATCTTAGCAAGATAGTAATAAACATTTTAAATATAAGAATTTTTTTTATTTTCATTTTCTTTATACAATGCATACATAGTTAACATTGAAATATTTTATTTATGCGACCCAATTGTCCACATTACAAAGTTATTTTATTATATCATATTAGGAATTAGAACTCTCTCTCTCTCTCTCTCTCTCTCTCTCTCTCTCTCTCTATATATATATATATATATATATATATATATATATAAACGCACCATGTGTCTACAGGTTGAAGATAAAAAGAATTACATGTATTTCATCTTATTTCATCTTTCATCATATTAGGAAGTAGAAATTTCTCTCCTTCTCTCGCTCTCTCTATATATATATATATATTGAAAGGAATTGCAAATCTCCCTCATTTTTTAATAAACATTAAAATAATTTTTGTTATTACCATTTTTTATTTTGTTAATGTAAGTATCATTTTATTATTTTTAAATGTAATGTTGCATGAAAACATTACCTCATAATTTTATTACTTATTACTTGTTATTATTACGTTTTAAATTCTACCAACATTATGTTTCTTCATTATGATTTTTTTTTATCTAATGCTTAACTACAACATCTCATCTTCCCCATAATGAGCTGTATAGTGTCTTGCACAGACAATGAATGATTTCTCATCATAATATGCAATTATTAATTGTTGTGGTGATGTAAAGAAAATATGTAAGTGATTTATTTCCAAGTTTGTACAAGGATGTTAATGTTAGGAATAAAAATGCGAGAGAATACAAATTACAACATAACAATAGCAACATTGTTTTTACCAAAACTAGGAAAATATAGCATCAATAGATCCAGTGATTGTTTCACCAAATTTGGCGAAGTTGTGTAAGTGAACCTTCACTAGTCACCTCTAGACCCACTGCCATGAATCATCCCAAGAATATTTAAAGGTTTCATTAGATCAAAATGGAAAGGCACAAAACCATACTAAAATTACCTATTGACTTAAAATGAATTTCACTAATTGGCTCTTTTGTTGAGTAAGTTAATCCTAAGAGTTAGATATAGTTGGGTATGCGAGATGCTCTCCAACTAATTTCTTATTAGTTTGGTGTGAGGTGTAGATATTATATAAACCTATTGTTAGTATGGTTAAAATAACTTGTCTATCTTAAACCAAGGCATGACATTTTTATATTTGTATTTTTTCTTTAATATATACTTAGTTTAATTTGGTTTGTGAAAAGCACATTTATTCTCCAATTTTATATGAGTGAAAGTTTTGGCTTAACTCCCTCATAGAAGGGATCGAGAACATGAGAGAACAATGTACATGTGTACTTTTTCTTTATTGAAAAATATATACTTAGTGAGTTTCTACTAACAACTTTGGTGTTCACTACAATGCCATGAATTTTGATGTTGAAAGGCATTATGAGGGAGAAAAAATATTAGCTTATCATGTCCTTCTATCCTATAACATGAAATTTCATGTTCAACCATTCATCCATTCAAATAATCTGAAACAATAGAGAATTGGAAAAACTATACTTCATTAGGGTTATTGTAATAACCCTCTTTACCACACAATTTTTTTTTAAATGATCACAAAACCAATCTTAAAGTTTTCTAACCAATTAAATATTTACCACACAATTTTTTTTAAATGATCACAAAACCAATCTTAAAGTTTTCTAACCAATTAAATATTTGTACATATCATTTTTTCTTACATTTTGTCCATAGTAAGTAATTACCAAAATAATCTCTCAATTATACTTCTACCAATAGAAAAAATTGTAAATTGTAAAGTATACTCTATTAAAATGCCTTACAAACTCTTAACTTATTATTTTTAATTTCACTAGATATAAGTCGTAATCATATAGTACAATCCTGAACCATCATTTTCTTTTAGCAACGAATTACAAACTCTTAACTTATTATTTTTAATTTCACTAGTCACCATGCATCTTAAAATGTGAGGATATAAGTCGCAATCATATAGTACAATCCTGAACCATAATTTTCTTTTAATGTGAGGATATAAGTCGTAATCATATAGTACAATCCTGAACCATCATTTTCTTTTAATGTGAGGATATAAGTCGTAATCATATAGTACAATCCTGAACCATCATTTTCTTTTAGCAACGAATTGCAAATACATAAATGTGAGGATATAAGTCGTAATCATATAATACAATCCTGAACCATCATTTTCTTTTATCAATGAATGAATTGCAAATACATAAAATTCTTGTACCTTGACATCTTACGATGCTGGCATATGTACACGTTTAGATTAGATAATCTGCATTATATGTTTCTTCAGAGAATAATATGTTTAACATTCATGTCTTCAACTATATAACACTTTACACGAATTACATCGGACTTACATATATTCTTTCCCAGAGATAATTTATGTTTGTTATTATATGCTATGTAATATTTCGATGGTAATTCAATATCGGATTTTATTTTTTTTCAGAGAAAAAACGACATAGCTTTATATTAAGAGAATATAAAGCTCAAGTATACATAATTCAGAAAAAACTGATTGGCTTGGATGCCTAGGCCTCTGCATAATGATGCAAAACCAATTCCATGCTAGCAGATAATGCCTATCATCATTACAAAAACCATGACAGGAGAACACATGACACGAGAACACATGAGAGAAAACAGTGACAAATACAGTGACAAAATATATACATCTCCCGGATCAGATGTTTATGGAGATGAGACAAAACTTTACTGGCTGTTCCAAAAAGGAAATCCCATCCAAAATACAAATAAGAAGACAGTAGCTACATCCTGCCTATATGAAAAGGAACCAGAAACAGAAGAAAGAGTGACAATCTGAAGGCAAAGACCACTTCAGGAGTCACCACCCACAGCAAAACTAATGGGATCACATGTTGTTGTAGAAAGATGTTAACGATAGGAATCATGGCAAGCATAGCCTGGAGAGGCTCCTTAGAATCTTGGAATATGTGTGCATTCCTCCAATTCCACAGGTACCAGCAAGTGATAATGAACAACGATCTCCAAGAGAGGGATTGTCTGCTCCACCAGAGAAAACCTTCCTGTACAGTAGAAAAAGAGATGAGAGGAAAAACAAAATATGTTGATAATTCATACCAGATTGTGAGGGACGTCGGGCACTGAAAGAACATGTGCAAATTTGTTTCCAATGCATTGCGGCACATGGAGCATCTACTTGGACCCTGCCAATTTTTCCTTTGCAGATTCTCCCATGAAAGATTTTTGTTCCGAAAAAGCAACCAGGAGAAGGTGATCATCTTCATCGGGCACTGAGCTTTCCAATAACATAGAGGAAAAAGAGGAGGAGGATTTCCGGCAGCAACAGAAATCATGTCCGCGTATATGTTCTTGACGCTCACAGGTTTATGAATTGACCATACCAGATTATCTCTAGTGCCCGAGCGAGAGATCCCCAAGCAGTCAAGACTCGCTTTTACCCTCAGCCATAGAGGAATCGACTGACGAGGCAGATGGAGCTCCTCCCCATCCTTCCAAATCGGAGAGGCTCCAGACCAACCTTTGATTAACTTGTCCCACGTAAAGACCCCCAACCTATGAAAATCATATAGCAGTGTAAGAGGAAATGTGAACCCCCGGCCAGATAAGATAGGGTCAAAAGCAATAAAAATGTATGATCCTGAATATAAAGTCCAGCAGAATTTTTCCATGAAGAATGGGTGGATTTTTCGCAGGCTGTTCCAAATCATCGAGCCGCTTCTGGTGCCAAGGATCCGTTTCCTGTACCAGAAATCAACAGGCTTATCCCTCAGATATTTAGTCTTTACAAGACTACTCCACGGACCATCTCCAAAAATTCCTCTGTAGAGAGACTTACAGAGAAGGGCGTTACCAAAAGAACGGAGGTGTTTCAGGCCCCATCCACCCATACGTTTTGGAACAAAGATGGAGGCCATCTTTACGAGATGTATTTTACACTGATATGCTTGTCCTGCCCACGAAAAATTTGCAATCAACCTGTTCATCTGCTTGATAATTTTGCTGGGAAGGTAGAAAATGTGAGCAATATGGGATCTTTAATTATACAATGGAATTCATATGGGGCTTCATGCTTCTTCTGGATCCTTCCTTCCAATCATGGGCGAGAAAATTTTTCGTTTTCCCACATAAACTGTACCTCTTTGTCTTGATCGATGATGGAAACTATTTGTTCCCAGATTAATGGTTTTTCGATGAGTTAGGGTTTACCTATGGTATTATTACCATTCACTTTGTTGTTATCACTCTATTTTCTCCCCGTCATGTCACTTATTATAGCTAGGTTTTAGTTTGAGAATTGTAACCCATCGTTGCTTTCTCTAGGGAACACACTGACATGTGTATCTCATCCATTTCCTGTGTTTCTTGCCTCCAAAGTGTTACAAAGTGGCAGTTGACTCTCGTGTCACAACGGGTTCTCCACTCGTCGATTTCAGTCCCGAGTTCGCAGCAAAGGTAAGGATTATTAAACGAGACCCTTCTTTAGTCCTCTAATTTCGATTTAATCATTCTGTTCGATTTTAGAATGTCTAACTTTTGTTACTTTATTGTTTGCATATTTTCCATTTTTTGTTAGGGCGTTGAAATAGGGTTACCGGTTGGAACAACCAAATCCTTATGACAAGAGATGGGTAAGGTCTGGCTCCCTTCCTTAGGCCCTAAGGGTTTTTCTTACGTTGCCATTAATTATAGTTACATTTCTCGGTCGTTTTGATCTTATATATGACTAGTTAATTGGGTTTTGTGCGAATAACCCATACTAAGGGTTCTTGGATCTCTGTTTTTGTTTCATAACTATGGATTATACCCAGCGATTCATCTAAAGAGTTGGGAGTATGAAAGTTTCTCTCCACACTCGTCCGCGATCAACTTCTGTACAGTTTCATTGTAGTTTCTTTTTATATTAGAAATACTCGACCGTTTTATAACTTGTCCCTTAGGGTTTCAGGAGACTTTTCCTGTATGCAACACTAGGGTTTTGTTTCCATAACACGTAGGAAAATATTACCTCCCAGTGGAAAGAATGATACACTTGGTTTTTTTCTGTATTTCACTTTCTCACATGGATTTTATTTGTCATAAATATATCACTGTGAGTGATGATTACATTCGGCTATATTTATTTCTTCCACAAATTAATTTTACACTGGTATCTCTTGGGTTTTCTTTTAGAGGTCATCCTGGCACGCGTTTACTAAAATGTTTGTTCGAAAAACTCTGTGACAAATGATGTTCGTATATTATCTTCTCCTTTGGAGACCATTCCCCTCCTTATATGCATGTTCATGATTCTGACGTTGATTAATTGTGATTAATATTTATCTTTATATGCATATATCGTTTGGTAGCTACTATCTTTGTGGCGCCTACTTAAATCCTTGTTCACTTAAATGTTATAGAATTATATTTCCTCCATGGTATAATTTTATATTTTGTTTTTATTTGTGACAAAGAAAACCCAGAAGCTATCGACTTGCGAAATAAGGTAATACCTCTTTCCACTGGTAGGAGGATTTTCTAATTTTCTAAATTGATGGTTGCGACTGTAACCAAATGATTCATTACATATTACTTGAAAATTATTTCAAGGTAATTATGGCTTCACCTGTCTTGAGTTTCACAATGCTTACAGACCTCCCAAAAATTCAGTGACACTCCATCTGTTTTTTCTTCTAGGTTGGAAGAATGTTTCTCAAATTTCCTTCTGGATTAACCTAAGCAACGCAATTGTCAACACATAAAAGTAAACTTATGTTTTCATGTATTTTGTTTCTAATTCATATAATAAGTTTAATTTTTCGGTCAGAATGATAGTTGGATACTATCAAACTAGGATATTATTCATAAAAGGTTCCTCTGTGAAGAACCAATGTTCTGTACATGGCCTTCTTTTTATTTATATGCCATACTTCTACTTAGAATTATATCTTACGCTTCTTCTGTAAGACTATTTGGTGTTATTTCCATAGCGAAATAGAATTTTCATATATAATGACATACTATTTTTCAGAAAATTTAACATTAGCTATGTTTATTGCTATAACAATGATGTATCAATCGTATAGTTTTTTTTTTTTTTTTTAATTATGTATAAGAACATTTACATCCTTTTAGAAAGGATTTACTATAAAAATAGATATATTTACTCTAATTGTTAGATGGTGATATTTTTTTATTCATATATGCATACTTGTTCTTCAATTTTTTAATTATCTAAAGAGAAAATAAAAAATAGAGTTCATAATAATTTATATATATCTTAAGTAATTATTATACATTTTGAGTGGGCCTCATGGTTAAGAGTACATCTTTCTTCTTAAGAGGTTGTAGGTTCAAAACCAGGGTCCCTTGTTCCACAAACAAGAGGGTCTCATATAACAATTTAGTGACCTTAAAATTAGATAATAATAATAATAATAATAATAATATATAGCATCAACCAAATTATAGGTTCAAAACTAGAGGGGGAGGGGTAGAGTATGTATGGGTAGACTTAGTAGTCAAATGGTTACATAAATGTGAGTCCCTTGTCCCACAAACAAGAGAATCTCATATACTAATTTGGTGACTTTAAAATTAGATGATAATAATAATAATATATAACATCAACCAAATTATTTATGTTTTTATTATATCACTATTGCAGTTGCATTTGTTATGTCAAAATAGCTAAAAAAATTTATATGAACTTTGTTTCTTTGAAAATAAATTCTTAACTTTGTTATTAAAACTTTTATATGAACTCATAGATTCTTACCTTTGTTATCAATAAAATAAAACAAAATCACAAATATAAACCCTTCTCTCTCTTTCTTTTCTTTTTTGCCAATATAATATAGTTATTTTAAAGAAATCATACTCTACAATTGATTTGCTAAATTTCTTTCCAGACAACATTATTTCACAATAATTCAAATGTACATAAAAATAAACACTTCTGGGCTCTTACAATTAACCAAAGACTCTTTTATTTCATGCTAGAAATTAACTTCAATCAAAGTCAAAATACTATTTCTTTTTCATAGTAAGATAAAGTTAACAATACTTTTTTTTTTTTTTTCCAATAGAACATAGTTATTTTAAAGGAATCATACTCTACGATTGATTTGCTAAATTTCTTCCCTTACAATAATTCAAATGTACATAAAAGTAAACACTTCTGCACTCTTACAATTAACCAACGATTCTTTTATTTTATGCGAGAAATTAACTTCAATCAAAGTCAAAATACTATTTCTTTTTCATAGTAAGATAAAGTTAACTATACTTGATGAAAGTCTTTTTTTTAAGAAAAATAATAATTAAATATTTGGTTTCTCTCAATCTTGACAAAGCTTTAGCTTGTCTCCAAGCAACCACGCTTATAATTTTTTCAGTATACAATTTTTTTTTTATTTTTTTTTTCTTGTTTTCAACTTATGCTCTTTTCTTTTATCTTAAAAAATTATGAAACAAAAGATTTTTATTTTTTTGTCCATCTATCACTTTTTGGCAGTTATTAACTGCTTCCATTTCATAAATAGGTGGCAGGTAGTTAACTTCTCATTTATGATCGCTTGATTCCCACTTCTGGAGACAACTTCCTGTCTTCTAGGAAGTAATAAATTGACCAATATATAATTTTCATAATTAAATATAATCACCAAGATTAGATGCAGAGGTCTTGCTAACGGATAATTAATTTCCAAGAATAATTGTAGTCTTTTTCTCTTTTAGCCATCTGTACTTCAATCATTAATTTCCCAATTTTTTTCTTCATAAAATAGAACATAATGTAGTATTTAAACAACAACTATACATCAATTATTATCAGTAAAATATTTATAATTAAGTATCTATGTGTCTCTTAAATGTAGCATATTAAGTTCAAATTTAAACATATCTACATGTAATTACAAAAATATCTTCTAGCTAAAGGATATCACAGTTATGGATATGGATATGGGGATTTTTTTTCAATAATATAAGGGATATCCAAGATCTAGAATTTTGACATCATATCTCTACAAGGGTTATGAGGCATTTCAAGTGTTAATGATTTCCAATGGTGCTAGTAAATTTGGGTCACAACTATATTATTCAGAGGAATATGTGACAAAATAATGGAGTTCATAGCCTACAATATTTCAAAAACATTAGATATGTTAATTAGGAATGTATTAGAAAAATATTGACACAAGTACTCATTCTCTTCAAGTAGTTGCTTCCTAGTCTGGTATGTGGTTGAGATATTCTCTCAACTAGTGGTTAGTATTTGTAAGATAACTTTCCTATCTTAAACCAAAGTGTAATGTATTTATATGTTTACTATTTATTTATTAAACAATATACTCATTTCAATTTGATATGTGAAAAATGTGTCTATTATCCCATTTTATATCACCAATAGCATTACCCTTACCATAGAACCTCTATTTCAATAATGGAGGACACTTTCATTCAACTTTAAAACGACCCAATATCTTTTCCACACAATAATATCCCCACTACTCGCAACCATGAATAACCCAACTACTAGAAAAAATCTAGAAACTACAAGGGTGCATGATCGAGGTTGGATCATTAGAATTTTTTTCATCCATATCAATGCATTCAGACTAGAAAAAGTGGAGGAATTAGCTAACAAGATGATTTTTACTAGTGGGACCATGTTTGGCAAATTGGGCTCTGAAATTTTTTGGCAATGTTTTAAGGCATAAAACGATCTTTTATTGGGGTAAAAATTTTCCATTATAGCGTAGCACCTTTTTGTGTTATTCCGCACATATATATTTCCAATGATGCAAGAAGCACTCCAATTGAAATTTGTATGCAAAAGTTATGCCACTCAGAAGTTGACCTTCTTGTTTTCACCACCATGGTTCGAGAGGATGTCGTGTCAACTCCCATTATTCATGGAAAAAGGGGATAGCTAAATGATTGTGATATAAAAGAGTCTATGATAGTATATAGTATAACTTTGTTAAGAGTTGAGGTAGTCAAATGTAACCACTAGTAAGCTACCAGACCATGTTTTAACTAGACCACTAGGAGGAAGAGACATTCCATTATTTCGAGTGCATTTGTTCCATAGCTAAGGAAAATAGCCAAAAAGGATAGTAGGTATAGAACATAGAGATGATTTGTGCACTATAGTATCCCACAAGCCATATGCCATACTTCTTTGCACCTACAACCATATTTCCAAACAGAGAAAGTGAGTAGAGTGACCTCACCTTCCAGCTGGGTGTTTTCTCGAAAGGGTTTTCCAGTGCATATCTTGTGTTGTGTGTGTGTGAGAGAGCCTTTATTTTGTTGTTCTCTATTATTTGCATAATTTCCATTTGCATGCATGCATTAATTATAGTAAAATCTGTGGATCTTGAACTTTAATAAAATTATAATATCATAGAATTTCATATATTTAACATAGTATTATTAGATTCGTTGTGACAAATTGTCCAGTGTAATATGCACAACAATTTATACATCATATTGGTATCATATCGGGTTTATTTGGGTATTTTTTGTATATTTGCAAGGGATCTAGATCAGTGGGGCTGAAAATCATAAAACCCTAATTATGGCTGACAAATATGTAAATGATCCTCGTGATCCTGTAGAGGTGAGGTTTTAGCGGCTTGAACAATAAGTCACAGATATAAATTACAATGTAAGCCTCCTCATGGTGGTCGTGAGCAATAAGCTTGGCATATTTGGAGAATATGGGGGTTCAAATACAAAGGAAAAATTATAAGGGGGATCGGGAGATCGGGAAGAAACAAAGAACCTATCAAAGAAGGAATATAGAAAAGATCAACCTAGTTCGAGTGTCATGAACCAACATAGTCCCTACTTAAAATGGAATCAAAAGTCGATATCAAGTTGTACAATGGTGAGATCGATGCTCCGAAGCTAAATCAATGGTTGCAGCAACTTGAAATTTATTTCATCATCCATCAAATTGAGGAAGGACAAAAGATATCATTTGCGCAACTGAAATTAGAGGGCCATGCACTAACTTGGTGGGAAGCCACACAAAGACCCTAAGTTTGGAGGGAGAACACCCAGTGACTAAGTGGGAGGAATTCAAAACCCTCATTAAGACACAATTGTATACCATTAGGGATGTAGAGGACCAGTGGATCTGGTGGCACTACTCCAAGAAAAAGCCAAGCCAAAGGATGCAGGAGTACACCACAAAGTTAAGAAAGATGACTATACTGTTGGGTATCTCTCCAAATAACCCATATTTACTCAAGTATTTGAGAGGTTTGTGTGAGAAAGTGATGTTGTTCAAACCCAAATCGATGGACGAGGCTTGTGTATAGGCTCAATACCTAGAGAACATAGGATGGAAGAGAGCATAATCAAGTGGATTGAAGTAGAATGAGAAACTTGATGCTTATAAGGAGGGAAAGAAGAAGCAAAAAGTGAAAAAGATAAAAATATTGCAGCCACATCACACTAGTGAAAAGATCCTAGCAACCATTGCTACCACTACAACATTGAAGGCTATACAAAGGAGAAGTGTTGGAAGCATGGGGTATTCACATATTGAACCTCTGACATATCACCTGTGTTCATGGCATATTAACAATACCCTTAATTTGACTACATATTGGAAAATCCTAATCACATTAATTAACACCCTAGCAATATGAACCCAATAGAACTTCCCAATTTGAAAAACCCCTACTTTCACTAGATATTGTAGGTATCCATTTTTTCATTAAAATTTTTTATACCCCTTTATATTTTTTCATTATCTTTGAGCTCAATTTTTTATATTTGCAAATATAAAAACTCTTTACCCCTATATATCCCCCAATATATTATGTCATTTTTTCCTCAATATATATCCCCCAATATGAACCCACATGGTATGATATTTCTCCCCTAGCGAAGCCCCCGTGGTTGGAAGTTGCATCTAGAAATAAAATCGAAGAACAAAAAGAAAGATAATAAGAAGAAGAATCTCATGGCCATTGATTCGAGCAACTATGTTGAAAGGTACTCGGATGTGGATGAGTAAATCGTCTGTACGTTAGTGAAGGAGGTGAATTCAGTAGCCTTCAGCAACAGGAAGAGAAATAAATGACCAAACTCTTCCATATAAATATACAAGTTACAAAGACAAAGATTGAAGCTATGTTTGACTTAGGATCATAGATGAATCTCATTGCAGTAGAGTTGGTTAACAAGTTGGGGTTGGAAGTTCGTGATCATCTAAACCCATATCCACTAGGATGGGTAAATAAGGATGCAACGCTGAAGGTTTCAAAAAAGCAAAAAATTATATTTGTTATTAGTGTTGATTTTATTGATGAAGTAGATATAGATGTGGTTCCCCTTGATGTATGTGGAGCCATGTTTGGGATTCCATATATGTACATGTGAGATGCAATATTCATGAGGAGTGCCAACCAACACTAATTCATCAAGGATGGAAAATCATTCATCATCAATCCGCACAAAGGAAAGTAAAAAATTTCACTACTATGTGCTAAAAAAGCCAGGAAATTGACGAGTTCTAAAAAGAAGTATGTTTTATTGTTTTTAAGAGAAAGCCAATTTTTAGAGGAGTTAATAAGAGGCAATACATCCCTAGAGGGGTGTAATAAGAAATAGAAACAACAATTGGAGGATTTTTTATGGGCATACATGGATGTGTTCCGCGCTCAGCCGAAAGGGTTACCACCTAAGAGAGAAGTGGAGCATGAGATCCAACTATTGTGGGACTCCCCATTTCCAAATATTGAGTTGTATAGGAAATATGTTATAGAAGCAAGTGAGGTGAATAATGAATCGCAACAGTTGCTAGAACAACATGTCATTCAACCGAGTACATCATCATGTGGGTCACCCATCATCATTATGCCAAAGAATGATGGGACTTGGTGGATGTGTATATATTATAGGGTGTAGAAAAAATCACGCTCAAGAACAGATACCCCTTACCAAGGATAAATGATTTGCTAGATCAATTGCAACAAGAAAAATACTTCACCAAGTTGGACTTGAAGGTTTGATTCGAAGAAGAATATACCTAGCATACCACCTTCAAAGTTAGGCATGGTTTTTATGAGTGGTTAGTCATTCCATTTGCCTTATGTAATGCACAAAGTACTTTTATGAGATTAATGAATGATGTACTATGCCATTTTATAAATTCATTTTTTATTGCTTATTTGGATGATATACTCGTGTATAGTGCTCCCTGGGAGGAGCACATTTCACATTTGATGTTAGTGCTCGAAATATTGAAGAAGCGCCTGTTGCTAGCAAATCTCAAGAAGTGTGAGTTTGTGCATCAATCTTTGGTGTATCTTGGGTATGTGATCGGTGGATGAGAGTTGAAGAAAGATCCTTCCAAGATGGAGGCCATCATGAAATGGACAGTGCCTACTAATGTTTTTGAGGCCAGGGGTTTCAATAGGGTAGCACAGTGCCTGAGGAAATTCATAGCGTTATTTTCAACGATAGCAGCACTACTCCAAGGCATAACAATATGTGGCAAGAGTTTCTAGTGGGAAAATGGTTAGCAAAGGCTTTCGAGGAGCTAAAGAAAAAGATTCGTCAAGCATCAGTTTTGGCATTACCAAAATTTGAAGTATAGACATATGCAAGTAGGTATGTTATGGCATTTATCTTGATGCAAAGAGAAAAGCTTATATACTTACTAAAAAAATATTAAATTAAAAGAAAAACAACTAATACATATAAATTAATTTAAAATAAATTGTTACACAAATAATAAAAAAATTATAACAATAATAAAATATATTAATATAATATAAGAAACATAGGCATTTTCCTGTCCTCGTACCTGTCCAACCCCTTCGAAATGTGAAATAGTCGACCTATTTTGCTTTTTAAATATTGGATATCACTATGTGGATGTGGATTGTGAACAGTGTAATTAGTTATTCGTTACAAACGGAGTTGAGAGCAGTGAAATCACGTATATATTGTTTACAATGGTAGGAACTCTATACGAGATAAAACTCGTAGCTGACCAGGAATGTGAAAAAAGTTTAATAAAGTATTATTTTAATTTCACATCTGACGTCCTATTTTGAATTCTCTGGGGTCGAAAATTGGCCATATCTGAGACTTGACAAATGAGAAAGAGAACTCCTGAAAATAGATAGGTCGGCTGTATCTTTGTGACTTATATTTCAAAGTCACTTATGGAATGCTGTGAAACGTCATATTTTGAATAATTGAAACTGTATTTCATCCTGTGAAGTGTTAGTGTTTGTTTCTAATCTTTTGATACAGGCGTATTCATACAATGAATTCTTCCCCTCCACACCGCGGGAGAAATACCATTTCATGTAATCTTCATGAATAAAATTTCTGAACAAGCATGGATGACTTTCATCTATCAGTTCTTCTGCTGGACCGATCTCTGCTTCGAGTTCAGGAGCATAAAACACCCCAATCGACAGCCTATCCCTGCAACGGTCTGTCATTGCCCGATGTTCTATGCTTTTGTATCTTCCATTACTCATTACCTGAAAAACCAACCACACAACAAAAAAAACATTTATCAAATGAAGTTTTTTTATTTGAAAATGTATACATTTATCAAATGAAGTTTTTTTATTTGAAAATATCTACATTTATCGAATGAAGTTCTTTTATTTGAAAATAGCTAGTCTCTAGCGGTTTTAAGAGTTACATAGGCTTCGCGAGGATTGGAAAAAATAAAAATAAAAATTATGAATACCAAATCTCCCCATCTAACAATTAAATTGGACTAAAACACGCGCCAATTAAAGACCATAAGCTTACCTCTATCAAATTTCCAACGTTAATGACGAGAGCATAAGGAATAGGTTGCACAGGTATCCATTGGTCATCCTTGCGGACATTTAATCCTACTACTTCATCATCCTGCAATAAGAGCGTAATGCCAGTCATGTCTGCATGTGGGCTCAGCCCAAACACACGATCTGGTCTGGGGCACTGAGGATAGTAATTCATCCTCATTTTTTGGTATGTCTTTCCAAATTTTTTCTCGAAGAAATCAGGCTTCAACTGTAATGTCTCTGCAATTAACCCCAACAGCTTCCCCGCAAGTCCTTTAATTTGGGTATTGTATGCATCCACAATCTCCCTGTCAAACAACCCCACAGCACTATCAGTAAAACAGCAGCAAGACCAAAAAAAACTATACATATTCCATGGAATTTTTCAAAACCCAATCTTTATGTCCAGAACAGGACTATCCTCAAAACAATACAAGTCCATGTTTAAATAGGTCAAGAGCTTCATAGTTTATATGGGTATTACGGATTCAGTATCTGAACTAGTAGCGTTTTGCCATATTTGATATCAGAGTGCCTATTGCAGGGATTTAGCTCCCGTCAGGTTCACAGGTCGAACTTTACTGGTGCAACGGTGGAATCTAAACAGAGGATGGAGAAATGATTACAAGTTGCCATGTATCAGCAATAGAGGTTTTGGACAATTTTGTTAGATGGAGAAATGATTACAAGTTGCCATGTATCAGCTTTAAGGTTTTGGACAATTCCAATTCTTTTCAAGGGTGGGATCATGAAGTTAATTTTTTTTCTTTTAAATATTGGATTTTTAAATATTGGATTTTTGGATGTTGGTCAAAATTCTAATTAATTATTTGCTATTTACAATACTATACTGGAATACTATACTGGAAAAGCAATTTTTTTAATGAAGTCACTGACACTGGAATACTATACTGGAACAGCGATTTTTTTTAATAAAGTCACTGACACTTTCTAGATTTTCCGGACACTGAAACAGATATTTGAAATCATTTCAAGGCAGATCAAAAAAATTGAAATGATATCGAATATTTTTAATTCCTTTTTTACTATATATTTTAATTGCATTCGCACAAGTTTTTTTACCATTCGATATTGATTAAATTTTCAGATGAAAATAATAATATAATTTTATAATTATAATTAAGTTAGATTATAAATTGGTGTAATATATTTGGATATTGAGATATTTTTGTTTTTTTTTCTAATTTTTTTTACAATTGGTATGTTACTTCAATTAAGTTAGATTATAAATTGGTGTAATATATTTAGATATTGAGATATTTTTGTTTCATTTTCCTTAATTTTCTCGACAATTGGTATGTTATTTCAATTCACCCTTTGATGTATGGTAAATGTTGATTTGTCCTTGTCAAGTGTTATTCATACTTGATCAATTTACATATGTTTAGCTAGAGTAGTAGGGATGGTGGTTTTACATAGTAAGGCTGGAAAGATAGGTGTCCTGTTGGAGTTTAGGATCCCACCTGTTTCCAGACGTCCCAGTCCTAGGCTTAACTATGAGTTCTTAATATATGTGGCTTGCAAGTTGTTGCATATATCTAAGGAGGGAAAGATAGGCATCCTGTTGGAGTCTAGAATCAACTGTCTCCAAGGTGAACAAGATAACTACCATTCTGTCCAACCACCTAAAGTGATAACCACAATTGACAGAAATTTATTCCAAAGCTACAACATATCAAACTACAATACAACATATCAAACTACAAGACTAAAACATGGTCGAAAAAAAATCACACTGATTCCACCCAATGATTCCACCCAATGACCCCACTAGCTCAATATATATATGAATAATAATAATAATAAAATATATAAAAAATTAATTGAAAGATAATGTTTTAATTTTAATTTTTAAATTTATTTCGCTATTTTTTCTTTTATATATACCAGTATGTAGGATAAAATTTAGCCCATCTGTTTGAACAAAATGTGTTTAAAGTGCACCTGAAATCGGTAGGTTGAGCAGGCCAGACATTCAAATCTCTGTAGTCGGAAGGAAACATTATCAAACCCAACAAGTCACCCCAATCCAGCTTTTGCTTTTCAGACACGACGAATGTCTGGCCATAACCCTGAAGATCTCCTGGCTTCACTGAATACTTCTGTTTCTCCTCCAAAGGAAGCTGGAAAAACTCCTTTCCAACTCTCTTAACACCATCTATTAATGTGTTGGGGATACCGTGATTCACAACCTATAAGACGCCAACCAAAATATATTTAGTTATTTTTCTTGCAAAACAGTTCATAACACCAAGAGAGCAGGAGTTCATCAAATGATACCTGGAAGAATCCCCATTCTTCACAAGCCTGGCCAATCTTCTTAATCTCTTGTTCTCTCTGCGATCCTTCTGAAAGCTTGGCCATGTCAATGATGGGGATGTCCAGCTGATGACCAGACAATGAAGTTGGTGTTGCTCTTTCTTCGTCTCCTCTGATATATCT